>CM068307.1:11368276-11503858 GCA_034768735.1 Schistosoma mekongi | reverse complement strand
TGGTCTAGTCTCAACTGAGGCTGGTTGGGTTGTTTCGGATTGTGTGATTGTTATTAGGTTACGGCTCGTCCATCTATAGGCAAACTAGAATAAACCGGTCTTCGTAAGACTTTAGGCTGAGTCCTGTGACTCACTTTATAGCCCATCCCTTTGCTTTTCTGACAGGTTTGAGTCTCGTTTCAGAAGGGGAGGTTATGTTGTGTGCCCCGAGTTATGTTCGGATATAGGTCTTGTAGGTGACGAGGAAGAGTTCAGGAGGGAGCACAGCTAGCTCTCTTCAGGCGAAGTAATGCATAGCGTAAACTCTGATTGCAACACCCATCTGACAGTTATCGCTGGTATCTAATGTGTTAATCAGAGTGTGATTGAGATCTCTTTGTGTTAGGCTACATATGTATTAGTGTTGTTTACACTCCACTAAAGTGCGGCATGTCATCGACACACGTTCAGAGCTCGAGTTGAAACAAGACTTGATGTAGTGCCTGCATATCTCTGTTACACTGCATGACCCTGTCTATTGTCACATTGTCCTCACTGTTAACGTGAGCCTTTTGGGGAGGTGGGTGATAAAATGAAGGAAGAATAAGGGTAACAGGATGGTTCCATTATAGGCACCTGATAAAGACTGCATGCGCTGACCATACTCTGTTAACTTTAGTGAAGAATTTCTGAGCGTGTAGATGATTCTGCAACCACGTGAGTAAAGGGTCACGAAAGCCTATGCCCGAGATTTTCAGCAAAAATTTGTACAGTACTGAGTCTAGTGATCTAGGAAAGTCGAGGAACATAATATGGATGTGGATGGGGCCTAGGTTTTCGCATGTGATTGAGACGACCTGTGGGCCACGTTAGAGCTATCTTCATTCAGCTGCATCGTGATATGTGTTGTGAATATTTCTGCTATTTCTTCATTGGTGTTGTTAAAATTAGTTAAGCTAATTTGTTATGAATAAGTTGATAACGAAGCCTTTGAGCACTATGTAAGCCCTGTTTTTGACAGAGGGTGAACCCCGAACCGCGGCTAACCGTAACTCTGTTTTTCCCAATAAGGCCGTTTGAATAAAACGACGCCATTACGATGCAATTTATAATTTCACCACTGACAACAGGATTCGAAGTTTCTAGACAAAATCGACTCCCAATAGTAACACAGACGACCCGATCAGTCGACTTTAGAAGCAGTGTCGGACAATAATAGAATTCAGTCTAACTAAACGACATTCAAAAAGACCAACATCCTATCTTTTTGACAAGTGTGATTTTCCCCTTCAAGTTCCTCCGTGGCAAAAGTTTTCTTTTTCTTGGTTTTGCATCGTGTCGCAAGCTGATTAAAGTACATTACACTTTTCTGTATTTCTCTAATTAGGTCAGCCTAGTTAAAACTCTTTCCGTCCATAACTGTGATATTGCATGTGTTAAACGAGGTTAGATGGGTGGCTCATTTCGTATCCTCGAAAGAAATCTTCCGTTTCTACGAAGTTCTTTACCCTCAGTCTAGCCGTTCTATGGCTATTCTCACCCAAGCGGCTCTAATGGTTGATCTCAAAGTCAATGTGAAGACGTTAATTACAAACAGCAACCAGAAACTACCTAAACTTAATACTGTAATCGGCCTTAGCATGCAATATTCTAACATCATTAACTTTCCTTAGCACATTTCTACCAAACTGTCCAGATCACGGCAACTCTTAGGTTTCATTCTAAACAACTTTTACCAAGGTGAGTCAAGACTTAATCTCTACAAAATATGTGTAAGACCTATACTTGAGCACTGTTCCTTCCTATATAGCAATCTAAGGACAAGTAACCGATTGAAAGTGTACAACGTTACTTAACACAGCAGATGATCAAAGACAATTCTAAAATAGACCACATAACTGGGTGACATATGCTCAAACTTTAATCACTATGAAAAAGAAGACTAGGAAAAAAATATTCCTCTTCCATAAATTGCTGCACAATACGACCCACACATCAGCTAGTATTACATACCGTACCTACACTCAAGACCATTATCTTAGAAACAAACTCTATCAGGTTGAAATTTAAAAATGCAAAACAAAAGCTAGCGCAAACTTTTATTTGATTAAGTATGGCCAAATATGGAACAGACTGCTAGCAAAAGTTGGCATGGCAGACAATCTCTCAGTATCTTGCAAGCTCTCGAACATATTAGTCCCCTGACTGATGAAGCCACTTATTTAGACAAGCGAGAAATAGTGGGCCCTCCTATTATCTGAAATTGATTGGACATTTGTGGCATAAAACGCGATGACCTGTCTGAAGATAGGATATCAATAGACCGTTGAACATTCATTTACACCTCACCTGCTAGAAACAAAACGACTTACAATCAATCGGATCATGCTCTGGACCATCCTTATATCTGTGCATTACACATATACAAATATATATATATTTTTTGAGAGTTCTCCAGAATATCAACCCTACAGACTCCAATACCCCACGATGGATGTCAGCCGAACCTAGTATCTTACTACTAAGCTACATCAGTAACAAGAACCTACACTTAGAGATCGCCTCTTACGACGCAAAAAGTAGAACATCTACATTTCCAGTCATAATGTAACCTCTCGAAATGACGACATAAATTCATCTTGACATGCTCTCGTACCACAGGGTCATCATAAGGTCATGCATGTAATGGATGCTACATAAATGCCAATCTAAAACATCGTTCATTCTTTTACAATCTATGTGCATCGTAATATAAAAAGTTTGTGCAACTGGTAAGCTAATTTGCAGTCTTACATGTTTTCTTGATCCTGCCTGTAAAAATGGACTGCTCCTGATATAAGGAAATAAATTATTATTATTATCACTATTAATATAACTCTTAAGATTATCTCTAAATAACTCCTTAACGGCCACAGGTGCACAGATGCAGAACTTCGTGCACATTACAGTCGTCTTCTCAAAGTTACGTTGTTTTACTTTCTGTACGAGAGGCTGGGACGACCTCTGTTCCTTTTAGGCACTCACCAGTGAATATTTAGTGGCCACCGTTCCCTGATGCGGCTTGATCCGTGGCCTATGCCTAAGGTATCTTACTATTTTTTATTGCAGGGATCTCTGCCTCCAACCCGACTATCTTTGGAGGTCTGGTTGTTGAAACAAATGACACGTTTAGTTTACTGTTTTGAGATGTTACGCTACGGTGTTCTAATGCAGAGTGTAGCCTGTGGTCTAATCGTTTGATAGGTTCATCCTTGTGCGTCAATATCAGAACGCGTTCTTCTTAGTAGAAATGTTGTTTTTTCTCCATGTTTAGTGTTTTTATCTGGAAATGGAATTAGACTATCGGCTCAAACGAACGTGAAGATAGTGACTAGGATGTGTAACTCTTGCTGATTCTTTACCCAGGAAATCCATAACGTTGTTTCCTGAGAAGTGGCATTTGGGTGTTTTTGTGATTTCCAGACCCACGTTTCTAATTTCACAGGTAGCGTTATAGGTTTCGATATGCCCGAACTTATAGAAACCTCAACTCTACACTCTGGACAGACTAACCATGTTCATGGGCCCACGCGTGTCAACATAAAATTGTAATACCCTATTGGTACCTCGACATCAGAACCAAGGTGAATATGTCCCTGGCAGGTTGTATTCAAACTTGGAGTTCAATTTTTAGCTGCTAGGAGACAGATATCATAATCATTCTTGCTACTCTTCGCTTCATTTCTGCTTTTCTTGGTACAACGACTCCATGTAGTCGCTGCCTCGCCACTTGCAGTTGGGCTTATTTTGTATTTCAGTCAAACCATGTGAGCTGGCCCTTGGTAAGCAGCCCAGGTTCGGGACACCTATCTTCTATTTATTATCAAGAGATAAGTGGATGAGTAACAAAGTGAGTGACTTGCTGCTGACCGACCTATCAAGTTTATCCGACCACACTTTAGTCGATAAGTCAACTGAAGGTTTTGCTGGTAAATAATGCAGCTTTAAGGAGGACCATGACTGTATAGAATTGAATCTCAACTAAGCATCATTTGGTTAGACATTAAAATTAAATTTATCAAGTTATTGTAGATGAGTCAAATTGCTGTTCATGCGAAAACGCTCGCAACGGTATCTCAGTACAACTCTTCAAAATATAGCCATGCAATTAAATGATATTAGTGGCTCACCTTATAAGGACTTGAGATAAATAAATCCCTTCGCTGGTTAGCAACACACCTAATGCATCAATGACCGTCAGTTCGAAATCAATGTACATGGACAGCATAACAACACCAGAATATCCCCATATGTATGTTTAGCTGGCACTCCAGTCAAATCATCAAACACTTTTGGCCTCATACAGTGTCTGGACATGCCCTATGATCAATTCTATTCGCAAATAAAATTGTACTACATCTGGGTACAAGACAAAGATGCCAAAGTGATTTTCGGCATTTGGAAGTATTTCTAACTCGTTTCACATGGCTACTACTACTCAGTGGAAAGTTATCGGTTAAGGTGATTATTGGCATAATGAACTGGGGGAATACTTACTACTAGTAGAAAAAGGGTTAGTTGGTGTAGTCTTGTATCGGAATTTCGTAGAAAGTAAACCATGATGCGTTACCGCTACGGAAATGTTCAAATTATTAACTATCCAAACTTTCGCTGCATACAATTATATAAGCTAAGTAAAGTCTTTTATCGTAGGTATATATGGTATGTATATATATATGTGATAAACTACAACAAATTGTCTGGCTTGTTTGATGAGCTACAAACACTTCAAAGCATACACCAGGAAGTAGAGACTGATAATTAGTCTGTGGCACACCTGTATGCAAGGATGTTAGATATACTACAAGACACAACATAACTTTATGGTACAATAGGTTCTGTATAGTAGGTTTTCAAATAGCTGATGCATATATTTCCACAACCATAATCGCGAGTTAAGAAGTAATCTATCATTTAGAAGAGAGTGCCACGTCAGTATCAGCAAGTGCATTCTTGTCTACGATAAATAAAATGTATGGATGTTGCAATCCACATGGAGAGGGAGTAGCAGAGATATAACATAACGGGCATTTTAAAGTGGAAGCAGCTAGCCTTATTTTCAGAGTAGCTAACATACCAAAGAGTAGAAATGAGCGTTGCACGGGTAGAATCCGTACTTGCCTTCGATGAACGACAATCATATTTGTCAGCACGTTTGCTTTAATTATACGTCTAATCGTTTGGATTGTTCATTTATATATAGCCTGGGGCTTATGCTGTAATTATAAAAATAGATACACAGACTTGTGCAGAAATGTTAATATCTAATCACACACAAGTCCTATTTGACCTATACACCATATTACAATACAGAAGATCCTCCTGCAGAATATGGTTGGACATACATCTCATATATTTTGATTCTTCTTAAAGAAGCTTGGACCAGTTTGCCAGGTGAAACGTTGACATTTATTTTACTTTCCAATGGCCAAAATATTTAAAATAAAACCTACTTCTAATGTTTTCTACACACTTAGGGTCCAATTTTTGTCAAACTAACCGTTCAAACTTAAACGAACGATTACGTGATTGTAATCAACGTTAATTAATTACTGCTGTAAACGATTGCATCTACTTCATAAGATTTTATTAACTTAGGAATCTGTACGCTGTCAATTCACAGATAAAGTGATTGTTTACGTAAATGGTGGAGTATAAAAAATGCCTTTCGCAGTATAGACATATAGATGAAAATAGCAAGCTGTTTAAAGAGTACACAACATATCTCTATATTTTTACCAATAAAAAAAGCTGAGTTTCTACCGACCCAAAAAATGTGTTACTTTTTAGGCTAACATGCATATGCATGACACCAAACAATGAAATACACATATTGAAGTAGATATGGCGATGACACCAGACAAAAGCGATTACAACGACGATAATAAGCCAGAAAATAAAATCAAACAGGATAACAATGAGAAGGTAAATAGACTGTGTTATTGAGTGGGCGAGCGAGTAGGAGAGGAGAATTATGTAGAACGAACTAACATATCATCTCTTGACTTCAGAAATGAAAACATTTCCACGAAGCGAAAAGAGATGATAACTCAGTACACTAATACAGAGAATAACAGATGAAAGTATACTCTTTGAATCGATAAAGTAAATCACTTAATTTTTTTAGAGGAACAGATATACAGATATTGAATAGAAGACAAAATAGAAGAGAACACGGGAACGTATACAAAGAAAGACACAAATAACGGCCAAGACGGTGAATAAAATTACTGTCAAGGTTTTGAGAATATTATACTCTTATTTGTGCGAGTTTATAACAAGGTGAGCGTTACAGATGTTAGAGCACCAACATAAAAAACAATTTCAAAAACAAAAACCGGTCTTTAAGAAAACTTGAAAAACGCCAACAAATGCAGAGCATAATGCATAAAATGAACAGGACAGGAAAATAGAAATATGAGATAAATAGTCAATTGCAATGTCAAAACCACTGACAATAATAAATAATAGAAGTGATCATAGTTAAAATAATTTCGGCGTATCTTACTACTTAATCACTAACGCCATCCAAGCCACATGAATTCTGAATTTCGTAAAAGCAAGCACTTGCATCCGGTATTTGCTGATTCCAAACAGTGGAGGGAAGGTCCAAATCTTGTAATGGTACCCATTTGTAGCCAACATTGCGTGACATCTAACGGACAAATGAAAGAAAATGAAAATATTCTAAATGATTGGAAGCGGATCTGATTGGTAGGTAAGATCAAACACATGTGTTTTGCCGTACTTGGAACTCATCAGCTGGATGTACTTGGAAACCCTTGTTGATGGTCATACCATGACACAGTGCACTAATTGACTGAGTTTGAGTCCTGGTGAGTTACTAATGCAACGTTAACTTAAATGACTGCTAGTTCTTTACTGGAACTACAAGGATTAGTCAGTCTATTAATCGAGAAGATTATCCATTGTGACTACGTGATAACCGCTTATCGAAGTGATTTAGCAGCCTGAAAATGATGAGTATGAACTGAGGAATACTAAAAATTGACAAAACATATCGCTTTGCTTTCAACAGTCCACTAGCTAGCATTTGATTATACAAATATTATCCAAATAGACAAACGGGATAATATTGTCTAGCTTAACAAACAACTTCACCTATTGTAATCAACTCCTGTTTTTACTGTTAAGGAATTCCGAAATATCCCTCAGAAAAGTCTAAATGTCCAAAAACGCCAGGAAACGTTCCATCCTGTCAGCATTGAATAGAAACTCCGCAGAAACATCTGGAAAATACAGAATTACGTGCCACTACTATGGTTGGATAAATGGTCATACCGTCACTTTATTTAGTATGATTCTGGAACTCTTGAGAAGCTCAAAGTCAGTTGCATTGGGTAGAACCAGGAAACCTCTTGAAACAAGATCGAAAAGGGAAAGAAATCAAAAGGAAACATCATGTCCAATCAGCACGCAAATATTTTTTTATCAGAAACTTCTAGGAAGTGAAAAGTCACGTGATATGTCTCTGATTGAACTACTACTGTGTTTAGTAGGATACATACATCTCTAGAAGCCCAAAGGACATTTATGATACCATAAATACTCCAGTTTTCTGTACATAATTGAACCTTGCAATAAAGTACTTTTAGCCCTATTACCTGCCTTCTCTCTCGTGTTCACGTTGACGTGTAGTTTTACCCTGGGAGTCGTATCAAAGCTTAGGAGATGTCAACCTAGAAGAAATAACAATTAACGACAGAGATTTTGTGGTCGATAAAAAGATCAAAACCATGCGTCACAACAAGTTGTAGTTATATAAATATCTTCATCTTTTGTACAGGAAATTTACCTTGAAAGAAAGCGTTTATTTCGTGTTTCGCGTCTTTTCTCTGTAATCAAGTCGCAGTATAGATTTAGCCTGGGGTTATCTGAAGTAAGTAGGAGTCAGATCTTGTATCTAGTTAGTAGATTTATCAATGGCAATGGGAATAATAAGAAGCCTACATGGAGCGTCGGCAAAAAAAGTGTGAACAACCCCAAACAAGAATTATGGGAACACTAATGCAGAAAATGTGTCTGTTCCAGCAAATATCTGCACCCAGTTAACTCTAAGTAACTCATACAAATCCAGTCATTAACGTTATTCATGAATTTCATTTTGATAAGCTAGCTGGCATTACTTTTGACTCATGGTTCAAGAAGTATGAGAATATGTTCCACATGGGTCTCTGCAGACTAAATGACGCTTTAAAAGTCAGGATACCTTTAAGAAGACTTGGTACAGTAGAACAAGAACGCTCTAGAAACTTTATTCTTCTGAAGAAGTCATAGGACTTTAATTTTGATAAAACCATTAAAACCATGTCTCAAATCTTCGAAGAATCGTCACCCCTTTTTAATATCCATTACCATTGCTTAAAGGTAACAAAAGAACCGGGAGATGACTAGACGAAATATGCAGGCATTATGAATCGAGAATGTGAAAGGTCCAAGTTGTCGTCTAGGATTTGCTGGGACCTGACTGGATAGAGAAGTTGAAGCTGACAGACTGTTCTATCAACCTGATATGCAACGAAATCGAGGCTGTGGAAGTAGGTAAGAAACGCATTATTAAAACGACATAAAACAGTACTTAGCGATGGTCTGGGAGAATGCACTAAGTTGTGAGCTACTCTCACCCTTCGACACAGAGTGAAATCACTATTTTAATCAAAGAGACTTGTGTCATACGCAGCCCTCCCAATGGTCAAACAAGAACTAAAAAGACTTCAGAAAATTGGAGTAATTGAACCAGTAATTTTTTCGGATCGGGCTGTTCTAGTCAATCAACCAATGCCTGTTACCCCATGTGGAGCATAGGCCACCCACCAGCATTCTCCAACCAACTCTGTCCTGGGCTTTCCTTTCCAGCTCTTCATTCTCTTCATAACTGTCCCCAATTCCCGACGTAATGTGTTCTTGGGTCTTCCTCTTTTTCTTTGGCCTTTAGAATTCCAAGTTAGTGCTTGTCTTGTGACACGGTTTGATGGTTCTCTCAATGTGTGTCCAATCCACCTCCAGCATCTTTTCCTAATTTCTTCCTCGGCTGAAAGTTGATTAGTTCTCTGCCATAGAAGATTTTTGTTGATGGTATCTGGTCAACAAATCCGAAGAATCTTATGCAGACAGTTGTTTATAAATACTTGTATCTTGTAACGGATGCTTTTTGTAGTTCTCAATACAAGTTTCAGCTCCATACAACAGAACTGTCTTCATATTTGTATTGAAAATTTCGACTTTAATATTGACTGACAGTTGGTTTGAGTTCCAGATGCTTTTTAGTTGTAGAAATGCTGCCCTTGCTTTCCAATCAGCGCCTTCACATCAGCATCAGACCCTCCTTGTTTGTCGATGATGCTGCCCAAGTATGTTAAGGTTTCTACATGTTCCAGAATTTCTCCATCAAGTGTAATTGGGTTAGTGTTCGTTGTCTTGCATCAAAGGATCTTACTTTTCCCTTTGTGTATGTTGAGGCCTACTCCTGGCTGCCGAGGCTGCTGCTATATTGTTCGTCTTCATCTGTATCTGATGCTGTGTGTGGGATAGAAAAGCTATGTTGGTCATCTGCAAAGTCCAAATCATCTAGTTGCATCGATGTTGACCATTGTATATCGAGATTGCCTTGAGGTGTTGCAGTCTTCATGATCCGGTCGACTACCAGTAGAAAGAAGAAGGGCGTGAGTAAGCAGCCTTGTCTGACACCAGTCTTCACTTCGAATGAATCTGTGAGCTGACCTCCATGCACGATTTTACAATGTAGTCCATCATAAGAATTCCGTATGATGTTGACTATCTTTTCGGGTATGCCATAATGTCGTAGAAGGCTCAATAATATTCTCCCATCCACGCTGTCGATTGCTTTTTCATAATCGGGGAAGTTGGTGTAAAGTGGTGAATCCCATTCAATTGATTGTTCAACAATGAACCGTAGAGTAGTGATTTGGTCACTACACGATCGGTCTTTACGGAATCCGGCCTATTGATCTCGGAGTTGGGCGTCGACTGAGTCCTTTATTCTATTCAATAACACTCTGTTGGACTTTTCCTAGTATTGAAAGTAGAGTGATGCCTCTGTAGTTCTCGCAATTGCTAAAATTTCCTTTCTTTGGTATCCTGATGAGGTACCCTCGTTTCCAGTCTGCTGGAAATTGTTCTTCCTCCCAAATCTTCCTGAAGAGAATGTGGAGTATCTTTGAAGTTGCTTCTATATCTGGCTTCAGTGCCTCAGCGTTTGCTAGTATCTCGGAGAAGGGCTATGTTAAACTTTTGTAATACTAATGCTCCAGTTGTTTAGTGCTTCTTCAGCTTCTGTTTCATTTTAGCCACCACCATATGGTGATCGGAAGCTATGTCAGCTCCTCTCCTTGCTTTTACGTCTTCGATGGTCCTTCTAAACTTCTTATTGATGCAGATCTGGTCGATTTGGTTCTCTGTAATGTGGTCCGGTGAAACCCATGTAGTTTTGTGTATACGTTTGTGTGAGAAAATGGTGCCACCTGTAATCATTTTGTTAAAGGCACACAGGTTTGCGAACATTTCATTATTTTCATCCCTTTCTGCCAGTCCATGTCGTCCCATGATGTCTTCATACCCGGTGTTATCCACCCCAATCTTGGCGTGGAAGTCTCCCATAAGAATGGTCAAGTCCTTGGTTGAGCATTTATCGACGGTTGACTGCAGCCTCGCATAGAACTGGTCATTGTCGTCTTCGTGGCTGTCGTTGGTGGGTGCAGAGCACTAAATGACATTCATTGTGACCCCGTCCTTCTTCATCTTGAAGGATGCTGTGATGATCCTAGGTCTATGAGGTTCCCATCCTACAAGAGCCCTCCATGCTTCGTGGGACAACATTAGTGTTACTTCTCGTGAGTGGGGGGCGGCGTTTTCTTCTTTGTGGTCAGAGTATAAAAGCACATTTCCTGAGGATTATCGTAGCTGCCCAGCTTGTAACCAATCCGTTTCGCTTAATCCAAGTATCGTCAGGTTGTATCTTTTTCATTTCTTCAGCTATTTGCATGCTTCTCCCTGTCTCCCACATCGTGCGGACATTCCATGTACCTATATTAATTTTTGCTCTGGTTGCCAAAAGAGACAACGGCCTCATGGCTTCCGAAGAAACTCAGCTTTCACCATGAGGCGTCATAACAGACCTTCCAACTCCCGGGGCAGAGTTAAAATGGTTACAAAGGCTTTTACTGGTTAGAGTTTGTTTTTTAGCAAGGTTGTTGTTTTATGGGACGGGGTTGCTAACCCCATGCTCAACCCTCCTCCTTTATCCGGGCTTGGGACCGGAAGCAACCCTAGGGAGCTCTAGGTGGAGTTGCCCATCCAATAGTGATAGTCAAAAAATCTAACGGCAGTGTCCGCCTATGTGTCAACCAATCAACAGGCCTAAACGAAGCTATAGAGCCTCATCAGTATCCTTTAGCCTTGTCAGATCTTTTTACAAAACTAAACGGAGGTAAGATTTTCGCAAAATTGGATTTATCAGAAGCTTATAAACAGATTACGGTCGCCGATGAATGCAGGGATCTTCTCACGATCAATATGCATAAGGATCTATTCAGATATAACCGACAGCCGTTCGGAATCAAGACTGCGACACAATACTACAGAACACACCTGGTACTGCAGCATACCTAGATGACATCATAGTGATGGGAGTAAATAGAATGGACTTAGAAAGGAAGCTTGACTTAGTGCTTTCATGAATTGTTGAATACGGAAATTATAGGAAATTATCTTTTTACAAAATGGCCGGACCGTCGTTTCCAAGATCTACTGCAATACTTTCGTCGGCGAGACTCCTCGACAATTATTGACTCATACATTGTGATTGGCGACGAGATTGTTATCGCCAAAGTTCTTCGGCACGAAGTCCTAAAACAGTTTCATACCGGGCATCCTAGAATAAGCAAACTGAAGTCACTGACTCGGAGTTACGCACACTGACCATCGATGGACCGTGATATAGAAGAAAAGTGTGGCAGCTGCTGATCTTATTTAGAGGCCGAAAAGAATCCGACTAAAGCTGAACCCTAACCATAGCCAAAACCTAACGGCCAAAGAATACATGCTGATTTTGATGGTCCGATACACGGCAGAAACTATTTGATTGTCGTGAATACTTTCACAAAATGGCCGGAAGTATACGATATGCCAAGGATGACGTCAGATGATACAATAAGAAAAGTGTCAAGACTGACTGCTTGTTTCAAAGTTCCTATTTTACGCTCTGCTTTGTTTTTTTTTAGTTTGTTAATTCAAATACTCATATGGTTAGGGAAAAGAATCCTATCTCACTAAATAATTATTATGTAGAAAGTGTTTATCTATTAAGATAATTGTCATCGTATGTATAGAAATACTATTAATAGAAATAAACAACTGTTCTAATAAGGAAATTTCTAAGAACACACGTGATACACATATGTTTACAAAAACGTTTTTGCATATCACTTGAATTAAAGAAAACACATTCATTGTATTAAAAGCATATGAAGGTATGCATGAAATATGTGATATAACACGAGATGAATAAATAATATTTCTAAGTAAAGATAGTTTTCATACACTTGGTTCTTTTGATTATTTTCAAGAGAGCAAGAACCAATATTTGCACAGAATAGGACGAATTCATTTTATTTCGTTGGTTTCTCATCAGCTGCATACAACCGAGAATAATATTTTACAAAAAAACTAGTATTTGAAACAAAGTTTAACATACGGGAATACATGGATTTGGTCAAGATCAAAATTACATAAACATGTTTAGACATGTGAACATTACTGAAAAGTTGGAGAAAATGCTGTTACCATATATATCCAATACAAAAGAAGGTACCAGAAGGTAAAATAGAGATCAGAGTGCAAATGATTACATAATAAGAGGTGGTTGGAAGCATTTGAGAATAATGTGAATTAAGCTCAGTTGTTAAACTTAAAGTAATCTAATTAAATACGTAAGTTGTACCTAACCATCTAAATACGGTGATGTAACGAAAAACGTTAAATCTGATCAAAGGCGAAAAAAATGGTAATATTGAAGTAATAAATCAACTTTGGAGAAATAATAATAACGATGGAAATAATGACGCCAAAAGTTAGGTTACCAGGGTAAAGAAAGGCTTTTTATGGACATATAAGTTTGGTTTTAATCGTTTAATGGCAATCGCTTTAGCATATTTTAGAAGATTTGAAGTTTTTTGTCTATTGAACACTTTGATTTATTGATATCAATCTGGTGTCCTGTGTCAATCATATGTTTAGTGATTGCACTGTCAAATGTTTTTATTCCTGTGAATAGTGGATTCGCCAAATTTCATTTATTACTTCAATATTACCATTTTTTTCGCCTTTGATCAGATTTAACGTTTTTCGTTACATCACCGTATTTAGATGGTTAGGTACAACTTACGTATTTAATTAGATTACTTTAAGTTTAACAACTGAGCTTAATTCACATTATTCTCAAATGCTTCCAACCACCTCTTATTATGTAATCATTTGCACTCTGATCTCTATTTTACGTTCTGGTACCTTCTTTTGTATTGGATATATATGGTAACAGCATTTTCTCCAACTTTTCAGTAATGTTCACATGTCTAACATGTTTATGTAATTTTGATCTTGACCAAATCCATGTATTCCCGTATGTTAAACTTTGTTTCAAATACTAATTTTTTTGTAAAATATTATTCTCGGTTGTATGCAGCTGATGAGAAACCAACGAAATAAAATGAATTCGTCCTATTCTGTACAAATATTGGTTCTTGTTCTCTTGAAAAGGTAGTTTTGTGGGACTCGCTTTTAATTTGCTATCAGTACTTGACAGAGGTTAATAACGCTCTGGTACCACTGATAACCAGTGGTATTAAATAGCTGCTTCGTCCTGACATGTAACTCCTTAGAAGTGTATAAAAACGACCCCACTAAGGTATCGAAAGCAGAGTACTTAGCGATCAGTATTGTTAGGACAGGGCATAATCGTAGAATTCCCACTGCAATTAGTTTCTGATGTAGCATGATGACCAACTGATTTTATTAGCTATGGCGATCTTACGGTTTATGTAAATCCTACCAATCACGACTTCCTACTAGAACTTCAAAAGCATCATAAATTAGGTCACCACTAAGCCGACTATTATAGTTGAAATGAGTTATTTTTGTGTAGATCCGTCTTATTTGTACTTACCACAGAATAAAAGCCAGGAGTGACAAAGTTATTGCTAATAACTTGCTTTGGATGATCACTACACTCTATGACAAATTGGTTGAAGCTGGAATCGGATTATTGGACCCTGGGCTAGTGGTTCTGACAGTTAAGTGTTCGCCACAAAACCTGAAAGCTCTGGATTTAACTTCTGGTAGATTCGTGGGTGCCTACTGCCGAGGAGTTTCATACTAGGGAGAAATAACTGTTTAGTGCTCCCTGGTTTTCAGTGGTAGCCAACCGCGATCAATCTCTGGCGAACACAAACAACAAATATGACGCTTCCCACATTTTATAAAAAATATTTCAAAATAATAAGTATTGTCAACTTCAATCATATATATATATATATATATATATATATATATATATATATATATATATATATATATATAGAATTGCTCGTTGACATATCAAGGAATTGAGTCAGCTAATCAAATAGATACATTGTATTTGTTGCTGGGATGTTACTGAAAATCAAGGGGCATTAGATAGCTGTTTTTTTAATAATACGAGACTCAGAAATGATAATTAAACGACTACACTAAGGGTTGAGCCGAAAACATTCAGGCATCATGGAGAACATCTAACTTCTGAAATCACTAGTTTGAACTCTGGTCGTATAATTTCATCATTAATCACTTTGTGATATAGCATGATGGCTCATCTATTACAATTGGTGAAATATCTAAGCATTGCTGATCAGATAAATCTCGAAGTCTCCAGTGATCTAATTACAACGGTTTAATTGATAGGTTTTTATGGACAATAGTTCAATTTGATAGTTGTATTCTAATGCTTCCTAGTTCTCATTGGTACCCCAATTGAGATAAATAACCTGCGATAAATATAAGCTACAAACTAAAATATCATAAAACCTACTCAATTAAATCGTAAAATCTGACAAAATGAGTTACGTGGTATGATGAAGTGACAGTTACGCAGTAGGGGATGGTTGACAAGAAACTGTGATTGACCCAGGTTACGCTCTATTTGGCACTCGTCAACAAGGAGTACCTGGAATTTTGTGGGAACTGATGCTCTCTGAAGGATTCAGTTTCCTCACAGTCACAACCTGAAAGGGTCAGCCTTATAGATGCACGTTTTCATATAAATTTCTGCCTTCAAGGTACAAAGCCAATGTGTCAAAAACTACTTACAAAAAGATAATGTGACCGGTCTTAGGTAGTCACTCAGTCTACCTAAACTTTGCAATTATGCTCCCGTATTGTCAGGACAACCCCTGATTTTCTCTTCCAGTAAGCCAGAGAACAGAAGGGAAGTGATTAATGCCCTTGTACTTCTATCAGTCATGCAAAGCAGTTAGAAATAATGAAGTACAAAAGAATGACGGAAGATGATATGATTCTATAAAAAATGTTCTCTAACTCTTGGAATTTGAATATTTATTTTTTAATTTTCGATGTAAACTGTGAAATGTGACATTATTTCTAACCTAAATATAAGAACACATAGACGGTAAAAGAGGATTTTGAGTCAACAAGTGGATCGCGGTAACCGAAAATGTAAGCAGTTTCGTCCGGAATAATTAATTAGAAGATAAAACACTGAGGTTTACAACCCTAATACAGAATGGGGCAAGACAGAGTGCTATTTTCGAACCAACCTTTTCCAAGCCCTCTCCCTGACATCACACCTCACTGTATTCAACAGTAAGTCAACCGTTATTTTTTCAGTCTAACTGCATTCCAACCAACTTGCCTAGGATAGTGACTTAAAAGCAATAAGCATTTCAGCTAATATAACGATAAGCAGGCCAGGCCATCACGTATAAAGAGCAGCTAGTCAGGATATCAAACAGTAGACTTCAGTACTTATTGAACAAATCATTTCTATAGTTTACAAAAAGAAACACTTGGGATAAAAACACTTCAACCATTTTCATTGCATTAAAATTACCAACAGAGTTTACACAATCCGCTTCACAAAATAAATAATAAAATGCAGCTAACTAATATGGACGTAATCATTTCATACACAAGAAGATATAAAGATAATGGGAAGATCGGTTATCCTAAAGCGCATTGTTCCTTCACTATTTGATCAGAATAAGGTGAACTCATATTATTTCGCTGGTTTCTCATCAGCCACATGCAATCTAGAATAATATTTTACAAAATTAATAATAACTGAGCTTAGTTCACATTATTCTCAACTGCTACCAACCGTCTCTTAATTTTCGTATTATGTAATCATTTAGACTCTGATCACTAGTTTATCTTCTGGTGCTTTCTTCTCCATTGGATGTATAATTGTAACATTCTATCCAACTTAATAATTATATTTACATATCTGACATGTTTATACGATTCTAATTTCAGCGAAGTTCGACCATTCTCATTAAGTATGGTAAAACCTGAGTTAAAAACATTAATTTTGCAAAATATTATTCCAAGTTGTATGCAGCAGTTGATCGGAAACCAACGAAATAAAATGAAATCATCTTATTTTGCGAAATATGCTAAAAAGACAAACAATCGATTTATTGTATGCAAGTGATAAAAAGAATCCAATACAAACATGATATAATAAAAGCAAACCACTAAATGGCATTTCTAGGGTAAAGCACGTGATCTAAAAAAAATCGTAACTATTGAGACGAATGTTATGATTTTTAGCGTTACCACTAATTGAATGATCCAAATAAGCAGCGTTCAGTAGTCATTCGAGTAGTAGGCGCACATTCACACTCATGGGTCGAATGTCTAGGCTCAGAAAAGGGTCATCTGGGTGGCCGATGAATACTCAGTGGTTGCAGGTCAGGTAACAGAGGCCCTCTTCTATAACTATGTGCAGACAACTTAAATCTGCCCAGTACCAACTTTGTGCTGATTAGCGTTATCCCACGGTAACTTAAGCCTGGACACAAACTGACAGAATCGCAATTAGTAACTGCATACGTGGATGCGTACAAGGATGTCGCTCATCTTAGAGTACCCATTCCGACCCTTATAATCCCCTGGTATACGCCAATCCTGTTTTTCCTTTCGATGGCTCAAAAAATCTGTCTTAAACAACTAAGTACAAGTAAATTTGTTATACTTTCATTTGCAAATCAAATATCAGACAGAGTTAGATTCATGACTAGCTAATAATCCATTGGAAAGAAAAGACAGGAGAATTAGTTGAGTTTATGTGATGTCATAAAAATGGTAAGCCAAGTCTCCTGCAACTTTATTTATAACTTAAGTCTCTGTAAGTTCCTTGAAGTTTTTTGAAGTACACTGATTTGCTACAGAAGGTTGAATGTTTACTGTCACGCATAGTTACTTGCGCAAGGAAATCTCACAAAAAATTCAACGACAGTGGAAGGAAAATGCTAATATATCGGAAGTAGCAGCTGCGTCTGACTATATGAGGGAGCTCTTCAAATTGTCAGTTACAAAAAGCAACGGTAGTGATAGGACGCTAATTAGTAACCTTCAAAACATTTCTAACGCTGGGCTGAGGACTCTAAGGGACGGTTTAATAATTCTGCTGCTGCAGCAACGTCGGTTGGTCTGCCTTGCACTGCCCTACCGGTGACTAGAGACTTGTATAACGAAGCTGAAATCAATAAGGAACCCCCTCCGTCTCCTTAAGAGGTATTATAAGTTACTATGTCTTGACGACCTACCTCCCCAGACACATTTTAAGGATGTTGAATTTGTGGTTAGAAAACTAACTGGATTGTTTGGGAAGATTTTGGAATAGGTGTGCTGCATTATTGTAAAGTGAAACAATCATTGTTTCTATCTTGAAAAGGAGTGTTGGTAGATCGTAGAACTGTTTTTCATTGCATCCATGCTAGTAGCATTCATCATGGTCCGCAGGATGTACAAAACCCGTGGAAGTTTTACCTGCGAAGAGAAGGCCATGTTTTTCTATCAAATCCAGGGTGAAATTAACACACTTTTACTCTCCGTCAAGTGTGAGGGCAGCCTAACAAACGTATTTCCTGATATCCGAGCAGCGTTTAATACGTGGAAACGGATGTGCTATGGGATTGTTTGTTGGAGAAGAGTGTGCCTGAGGTGTCTGTTAACATTTTGCAGGCTCCGTACACAATTCAAACAGAATGAGGATATACAACTATCTCTCTTCGTTATCTCATTCCGACAGTGGAGTTAGGTAAGACTGTCCATTCCACTCCAGTTTTGCCATCGAAAACATTTTAGACAGAGCTTTAAAGAAAGTATGTGATGGTGGTGATCTGTTACCTGAAAAACTTAAATCCATCGTTTATTATTTCTTAGTTAAACAGAAAGTCTATGTGTTTTGGCGACAAATATGGGACAACATAGTCATAAACTATTAAATAGAACCGACACTTTACAAGGTTTTCTAGAATAAATATGATACCTTGATTGCTTAAAAATAATTTTAGACCAAAATGAATGTTAAATAAATTGTAAGTCAATTAGTCTGCAATAATCAACGTAGAGAATAGTATAAATGTGTGTTAGCTCAAGTTGACAAACTAAATCAGCACAGTGAAATGAAATTAACAAGATGGGAATAAAAATGAGTGGAAATAACGTAGTAGCAATGATAATGATGACGTAAGGCATTGAGAATATAGGATGAAGTATGCATGCACGGAAAGTAGAGCTCAGGATCTAAAAGTATCTGGATGTATTTTCGTCACAGTGACCGATCCTGAACCATGTCACCCAATATTGCCAGCTATCGATGACTATTGCACGGACGCTGACTAAGTAGTCTGCACAGTTCAGACCAACAGATAAATACTTATGCTACGTTATCTTTTGGCCAATAATACTATCCGTAAGGCAGTTGCACATTTAGCCCAAGGGGTGAGACAAAAACATAACATATAGCATTTACAAGGGAAGGTAATAAGAATCAACTGTTGAGTCACAGTTGGCAAGTTTACAGCTTGTTTAAACAATCTAAACCAACATATCGGTTAAGAATTATATATAAATAATGCATCCGATAGACTCGATGACATCACGCTTTATAATGCTGTCATAGCGGAGAGGAGTTCTTGATATTTACTGGATGAAAATATTGTTTCCATATTGAATTATGTGTTGATTCAAAATATATCGTATTTTCGACATGAACAGTGTGAATTATTCAACTCACCAACGAAGTACAGACTCATGTGATCGGCTTTAAGCTATATTCTAACTGTTAGAGCTAGTAATACAACCTAGATGCTCAAACCGATCAGAGTGGAGTGAAATTCGAACCCCAGATCTACCAGTCAAATTTTTCAAAGAGTAAGCTTATTGAGAGGAAACTATCCAGCGATGTATTTTATGGAAAGTATGACAATATACTGGTTAATCACTGTGTAGTGACAAATCGGTTGTTTGTCAAGTCCTTTATAGTGCTGACTGAATTTTAACGATCAAGTTACAACGTGGCTACTAGTCTAAGCGACTCGACATTACTAGCACTATGTTGAGATGAATGGTGACTGTGCAGTGATCAACCAATAATGCATACACCACAGTTCTATAGGGGGGTTAGTCGTAGCTCAATTAGCTCAATGGTAAAGGTTGAAGACTGTGAAACTGAGTGACTTGGGATCGAATCCACAGGGAGGCACAAGTTCATTCAAAGATTGCAGGTACGTCTTGCTGACAAGTGCCATAAGCACAAAAACCTAGGTCCAGCGTTTCCTACCGACTACCTCCTCTCCCCATCGTCAAACCACCTTTCAAATATGATAATGCTGTAATCAATAAGATTTAGCCAGACATCCCATGTTAATTCATAGTATATCATTCATAAGTTAGTTGGGATAGTATATTTATAATGTTACAAATGAATTGCTACCTTTTTTTCCATAGAATACTATATGGTTATCCGGTATGCTGTTGAACTATTTAGATGCTGATGTAAGCGCATTATAACAAAATGATATAGTCAATTTCATAATCAATAACCAATAGAACAGTATGATTATAAACATCTTATCCAGTATAAGTTACAGATTATTACCTTATCAGTGAATTTTGTAATGTTAATTAATACCTAACTGATATTAATGAATACTCAAAATTCAATAGATAAACAAAACTTATTAAATTCAGAATTATCATAGTTGAAAAAAAGTATCCTTTTCTATCATTTTCAATTCACTAAATACTTTTAGCATTAAATACTGAATAAATTGGATTATACTAAGTGTAATGATCAATAAAAGCTTTTTTTTGTAGTGTAGTAGATGGTGATACATAACAAATCTAATGAAATATTTTTTTAAACAAAAATAATTATGAAAATTCAAGTTAGTTATGTATAGTGCAATTATGTGTGATAAAGAAGCCTCTTAGATGATATTAGTAAAGTATGACCAAACTACTGAAGTTGTTGTTTCAAAACGATGACATCAATTGAGTTGTCATTACTGGGCTCGAACATACATTGACGAATCTCAGCATTACTAACTTTGTTTTACTATTGGATGTCAAGTAACGATTGTTGAGCACAGAGAGATGATAAACATATTCAGCTCGAAAATACCAGGTTTCACAAGCATACAGAAGAAATGTTCCCACTAAATGAGATGTAAGCCCGAAATTTTAGTCAGACTCATATCACAATAGCACGAAGGATGGCTCAGATTGGCAAAGACGATCTGGCAGCTGTCATTGTGTAGATTGATGTTATCTGCAACACCACCACCAGTGCTAAGATAACTACTCAGATACACCGGCTTTCGACTATCTCTAACCGTCCTCTACAGAAAGTAAGGACAGAAACACACTCTTGCTAGCCTTCCAGGAATACTTTGTATTTAGAGAGTACAAAGTTTATACTATGGTGTACACACTTATTGTCAACTGATTAAATGTGATTTCGATGGCTTGTGAGTTGTTGAACAGCAAGACAACATTCATATAAACAGAGTCAAAACATCTTTCCCCAGGTAGGACATCAACAGTACCATCAAGCACTTCCCTCAGAACTGTCTTCAGGGTGTCATCGACATATACAGCTTCAGAAAGACTATCGGATTTCGACATCATTCGCAATAATCAGAAAGTCAGCCATTCAGCAACCTGAGACTGAATAGATAACACAGAACTTCACTACAGACTAGCTATCGAATAAATGAAGTGAATATACAGGAAAAAAATTAAACGATACAGAAATATTAGTGAACGTGAAACGAATATGCTTGACTGTAAATATCGTTTGATTTATGAGGATAATACAGCAAGTGGAAAATTTTCTTTATAATTAACAATCATTGTAATAATATAACTAAACGATCTATTCACAGCTCTTCCATGTTCACTTTTCTAAACGCTTTCTTACTATGAGCTATATTTGCTTGTTTTTTCAATGTATCAAAATCATTTGTTACATTTTGTTAGTTTGATGAGCCAATAATTCAATGACTGTTCAGCTCCATGTTTTCAATTATAATCTGTCAAATTTTGCCAACTTTTTTTATAACTCCTTTGGTTTAACAACTTCAAATGAAGTAATAATTCAAAGATGTTTTACGTTGTTGTATATGGTTTTTTTAAGGACTTCTTGGTTGAACGCTTTTTATATAAGTGGATTACAATATGCATTCAACGTTGAAGTGGTTGGTACTCATAGATTTAAAACAAACTCAAAGTGTTCGACAAGGTAGTTGAAATCATTAACTAACTCCACGCAATAGTCATAATTCCACTAGTAGTAAACATTCGTTTACCAATTACAAGCTCTTGTAATTGGAAATCGTTGAATTCTAATTTGATGTCATGAAACGAGCTAGGTTAGCTAACCGCTGAAAACAAGGAAGCACTGAACAGATATTTTGTCTTTGTATAGGACTATTCGACAGTGTGCGTCGATGACCCCACCAGGAAACCGAGCCTAGAAGCTGTTCGCTGAGAAGCCCTAAAGTCCTGGGCTCAATTTCCTGGTTGGGTCATGGATGCACATTGCTGAACAATCCCATGCAAAGACGAAGCATCTGTTCAATGCTTCCTGTGTTTCAATAGATGTCTAACCCAGACTAATTCGTGACATAAAATTACAAGTTTATGTGACTGGTTAGGAGCCACACTCTAAGTATGAATTAGTAAAACTACTCAGATGTTCATGCTGAAGTGGATGTAGTTCACTTCAAATCTCTAGATATTAATCAGACTCTTTCTAAAGTAAACATTACAGAGCAATCTATAAAGCCATTTAGGAGTCACACAGTCTAAAGTACACCGATTTGTAAACATTTTCTTAACGACAATTTTTACCACAGATTTTATTATTAAAATTCATTTGAAATAAAACTAGTCAAAGCTGCAGTCTACACTTTTATACAAACTTAAAAACACCTAATTACTTCATTTAAACTCTGTTTTCTACTCTAAAATGATGCGTGAAATGAGTAACAAATTTAGATAAGAAATACATGAGATTACTTTCTAAATGAAAAGATCACAAAAGTGTATACATAACAAATTGGTATCAAAGAAAAATTAACATTTGCAGTCAATGAAAGTTAAACTTTACTAAATGTCACACATAATGGCATAAAAAACAAGGTAGCAATTTATCACTCACTTCATGTGATTTTGGAACTTTTTACTAGATTCTATATATAAAGTCGTATCATAATAATTGCAAATATCAAAACTTCCCTAATAGTTACAATACAGTAACAAGTTAGTAAATGTATATGAGTTCGTTGATCTTTCCAGTTCATAAGAAAGGACTAAAATTCTATTGTGATAACGACGAAAAAATTAATGAGCAATATAGCATCTAGAATATTAGCTTCAATAACTATCAGACACTTAAACAAAACTCGAAACTTGCTAACGCAGGATGACCAGGCTGGTTTCAGGCCTGAACGAACAACAACTGACTGGACAGACGAAGTGTCAGTAGAACTATACTATAGTAGCAGACCGATAGGATTTGAGAACCCGATTTCAACATCGCGATGCACACTTGGAATCATGCTTCTGGTGCTAGAGAGCATGTTTCACAGTTTAGATGAACCGGTTTTTTTTTCAGCATATCCAAAGTGACATTGAAGTGTATGTTAATCATAATCTGGCATTATTTAGAAAACTTAAAGTCATGACAATTTAGAGCAGCTATAACAAATTTGTATGATTAATAAGCATTTCAAAGTTGTTCAGTGTTGTTAAATTTGAGCAAATAGAGATAAAGAAATTCGTTCATATGACTATATAACATATTTCCTCGCGGTCGGTAATACGACTTTATGTACTTTTTAACATGCTCCAAATTGTTTTTACAAGGTATATGGTCATATGGACGAGTTTCTTTATCGCTATTTATTCATATTTCAAAAACACCGGACTACCAAATAACTTTAAAAGGCTTATTAATCATGCAAATTTAATATATCCACTTTAAACTGTTATGATTGTACGTTTTCTTAATAGTCAGTCAGTCAGTCAGTCAGTCAGTTACAACGTAGAACTCGGTACATGCGTATATCAGTTCAAGTTGCCATGCCTCAATTAGCAGATAGAGGTTAAATTGTCGGATCAAATCCTATAGTAGGAGAGGTAGTAACAGAGTTAGCATTAATCGAAAGGAATAGAGATCGGAGATAAGGTTTAAGAAAATATGATTTATTAAAGAGAAAATTATAATTATAATTATAATTATTATATCATAATTTTCTTAATAGTATTACATTATAGCTAACATATGCTATTTTTACATTGGTTAAGGTTGCCCAAGGTCATTTTAAGATTCAATTAAAGTTGCCGCTATGGTATAGTTCTACTGGAGTGCCTTTTTTGAAGAAACTACAGAATTAAATAAAATATATAATGTTTCCAGTCATCTATTTGGACGTTGCTTGCGTTCTTCAATCTAAAATGGTTCTACGTTGGTTTATCATGCTTTTTCCTCTTGTCTCCTACATATTCTAAATACACCGTGCTTCTTGTCCTCTTGAAACTTCATTTGTCGGCTATCTACGGCTGAAATTTTCACATGACACTGTGCTATAAACTACTTTAAATAAATCTTGAAAGTAGAATCCACCACACCTGGAGGTGGCTATGTTGATCAAATATTCATCTCTAATCAAATTATAGGACAGACATACATATCAACGCCCAAAAGTAATAGTATCCCTAGACCTGAAAAAAGGTTTCGACTCTGCAAACCCAGAGGTTCTGTAATATTGTTTGTTATTCGAAGGTATGCTTCAAAAAGGCCGTTTACTCGAACACATTTTAAATGAGACTAAGCTTACAACGAGCTGATATCTCAGCTTAGAACCTTAAATGATGTCTATCAAGACGATTCATTACCCTTATCTCTGTTTAGCTTCGTTACAGACCTACTAATGAGAATAATATTTTCCTCGGCTGGGTTTTTACGGATTGATCTACCAAAGTTCACTTCCCAATACAGAAAACACATATGAGATAGTCCAGTTTAGTGATTACACTGATAAAACGCAGCCTATCGATCACATTGAGCAAGAATGAAAATATATTCGGGATGAGCTCCAACTCTAAGTGTAAAATGTTATTTTAGGAATGATCAACAACAGTGTACCGAACACTTCACTTATATCAGAAGTCTCATCAGCACTGATGGACTGGTGTCCGATGAAATCTCAGCATAAATTCAAAAAAGCTCGTTTGGCTTTTGACAATTTAAGTCATCTGTGGCGTACACAAGATATCCGTCTACCAATCAAAGGACAAGCATACTACACAGCAGTTCATTATGGTTTACTGTAAGGATGTGAAACGTGGCCACTAACAGTAGTTGACATTTGTAGGTTTTTGGTATTTTATCATTGACGTCTTCAAAATGTTGATCACACCTGTTAGGGCCACCTGATAAGTAAGGTCAGACTCAGGGTATTTGAGAAAAATGGTAAATTAGTTGTGAATCTTGACCAAATGCGGTAAATGGGACATGTATTAAGTATCCCTAAACACCGCTTACTTCGACCTCTGAATATGTGTTAAGTTCTATGATGTACATGACTGACTGACCCGAAATTTAGTTTGTTAGATTACGAGTCATAAATATTTAAGTTAAAGTATACGATACTCCCTAATTGTATATACTTTTGTAGTTGAAATGTGATTTAGCTGGATAAGCGCTACTAGTCGAAGGCTGTATGCTTAAAACTAATAAGTTACAAAGGCAAATACTTAAATCGAACCAAAGTTTCGAAATGCAGTCAAAAAATGGACACGCTTATTTCAACACGACTCGTAAAAATTGATTTGATACGCAATACATTCAGACTAATAGATTTTTATCAAACGGAAGTTATAATGTATAAAACAATACGACTTGGTTAAGGCGTTTGACTTTTAATCACTAGATCTCGAACTTAAGTCCCGTCTCACCCACTTTTAGTTTGAACGGCTAAGTAGTACTTTTAGCCCCTACATACAGTGTAACTGGAAGCTATGGGTATTTGAAGTTGAATTATGTGGGACCTATCACTACTACTTGATTCGCTTCCTACGTATAGGTAAACTAACTTAAAGTTAGCGAAATATTTTGATGACAAGCCAATTTTTATAATAGTTAAAAATAAAAAGAATGCTAAAATTATTTAAGTACACGAAGAAAAATTGGGGAAAAATGTCTAAAAAGTACGATTTTACCAGGCTATGATATGGCCTATGTTGATAGAAAGAGCGATGAATACAAATGTTAAGTTTGTGATTGCGGATTTCAGTAGCGTCAGCTGAATGCAAAAAGCAAACCTGTAAGCCATGTGGAATATTTGGTGAAATGCAATACATAGCTTAAAAGGATCTATTGACGCTAAACTAATGTCCTGTGACAACTAAGTGAGCTAGGATAGAACTCTTAATCCAAAATGTCGTCTTATTCAACCAAGCCTAATAGTGTTCAGTGATATGATATAAAACTGCCGAATTGTGCGCCCTATATAACTGGTTCCGTAAGAGCAGTTGAATTCATAAACACATGAATGTGACAAATTCAGATAACTTGTCTTTGATTGTGGTGGAAATCAAAGGTCTATTGTGAAGAATCAGTTACATTTATCTAAATGCATTGAACGTCCCTTGCAATATTTTTCTGGATTTTTATGTTAATATCTCACTAGTATCGTCATTTTTAAACTATAGTTTTAAGAATTTTGGCACCTTCAGGATAATCATTAATTTCCGATTTATTTTCATTTGGTTCATGTATCTACGTATGAATTTAGTTAGATGTCCATTGCCATTAAGTAGATTATGCATGTTGATTAGCTCCTATGAGAAAGTATCGTTGGGACAAATTATTTGAACACATAGTGTTAAGGTTTTAACTGTTTTTTATACATAAAGCTATGACTTACTTCATTCAAATTCTCATTCAGATTAAATGGCCAGGACTGATCATCAATTGAAATACAACAACTAGGAATATGAAAAGATTTGAGTGATGTACCGCGTAGAGCTGTGAAAGCCTTCATATCCACAATATTAAACCAATAACCTTTATAAACAAAAGAGAAAAAGTAATAAAACTCACATCAAATATAAAATCAAACGATAACAGAACATGCATATAATTTAGTTAAACTAAACGGTGGTTAACTGTCACTACACAATAATAATAAATAAATAGATGTTCATAAAACTTTCTTCCCATAGTAGATATGATTGAAAAACCTGGGACGGATATTGCACGAATATTGACTTACAATGCAAGCATTTTTGGCACGGTGTTCTCTTCCTTCCAACATGAAAAGAGGGTAGTCATGTAAACAACAAATGATAAACGAGGATAGAATAGTAGTTAATAATGGATATCGTTCAATTAAGACACCTACAGTAATTGCAAATTACTGTTATTGAGAATGAAATAAAAAACTATAGCCGAATCCCAATATTTGATGCCCGAAGTCACTAAGTTAAGTGATCTATGTCATACGTAGTGTTATAAATATATATTTTTTTATTCCATAACATAAACTGCGTACATCTTCGTTTATACAATCTAAACGGCAAACAATCCATGCTATATAAGCCACTAAGTCGACAGTAAGACACATTCAAATCATGTAAGCCACTATCATCATTGCGCCTGAACCTCAGTAATACTAACACAATGTTGCCAATGGATGTGAGCAATACCTTAAAGGCAAAGGTGATTTACAAACAAAATCACAAATATCTTCATCTCGAGAGGGAGCAGGTTTATAAAGCAGAACAGAATTGTTCTTACTATTATGCCTTACTCTAAACCTTTTGCAGCCAGACAAAGGTCCTAACGCAGACTGACCTGAACTACATAGGACTTTATCATACAACTAGTCTGCAAATTATAAAAAACACTAAGAACATTCAGATTGAAATTGCTAATTTAAAAAATTTGAAAACTACGTACAAATTAGTCGACAAATATACATATCACTAGTAGTAGAATATTTTGTTAGTGAAATTGGAGTAATCGAAACTGGTTTATTAACTCGTGTGTTTTAGTGGACTCCACTCATCACTGACACTACCGAGAAAGGATCAGGTCATAAATTTCCACTGATAACAACAATGATAAGCAATTTAAAACATGAAGAATAAGTTGCTTACCAATTAGTGTAAAATGCGATAGTTGCTGACATCTCCACGCCAACATTACAAATGGATCCGGATTAACATCATCAAGAGCTTTATATAAATTTGGTGAATAAAAAATAAGATTCGACGGTGATGATGGAAAAAGTGGTGACGATTGTGGACTCTCAGAAAATTGTGAGTAGTAATTGCAATCGTAGGTTGAATAGTCACAGTGATCAGTAATAATATTGGTTTTATTCATATCTATACTATTACTATCAAGAGTAGAAGCGATCGCTGGGCACGGTGTACAACTAGCAATTTCATCACATTCACTGGACATTATTATGCTTGAACGATCATATTCATTCCTCGGTGATACCGATGGCTGTTGGATTTGATCCGTTGAAAATGACCCTGGTACCGGTACAGATAATGATGGAGTCAATGAAAGATTGGTTGAAACAGGTAGTAGTAAATTACCTGAGTAATATAAATTATTATTATTAGTAGTAGTAGTACAATTACTATCTTCATGATCAAATAAATCGTAGGAAGAATCACAGCTCAGTATATCAAAATCACTTGTACTATCCAATAATAATGAATGATATGATGAATAAGAACTGAACATTGACTGATAATCAGAATCAACACAATCGTAATTATCATAGTCAATAGGATTGTCGTGCGACATTGTTATTGTTGTTGCTGTTGGTGTATTGGCAATAAATCTAATGGTATTACTGTTATTATTATTATTATTATTATTATTATTATTATTATTATTATTATCATTATTAATAGTAGTAGTACTAGTGATAATATCTTTAGTATAGTGTGAAATATTATCATATAAAATACTATTAGAAATATTTGACATCACAGATATTGTACTGAAAGTATCAATTAGATAGAAATGCTCCAAACTCATAGAGAATGTATCCATCAAATATTGTATAAGATAAGACAATGGATTCGGTTTACAGTAGTATATATAAATTGAATTTAAAGGCAAAGCAGAAGGCAAAAGTTTAGTTGAAAGTAATTGATAAAGCTGATTCTGTTCACCATATTCTAGGTGTTGTACATGTTCACGTTCCTGTCCCTGTTGATGTTGCACTGGTATATACGATGAAGACGAAAACGTCGACGAGGTGGAAGATGTCAAAGTGACAGAACAAGATGATGATGATGATGGTATTGAAGAATAAGATGATGATGGTCGTTGTGGTGGTTGAACATGATTATCAAGTTCTTGAGTAGTATCTGATATGAAAGACATTTGTTGATTAGTTGAATTTGGTAACTGTTTGAGATCACTTACACAAATTAGAAATAAAGTCACTCGAAAATTAGGAAGTATTTCATGTACATTACTCCAAATTTGATTTCTACAATATATGTATATATAAAAATATGTATGGAAAGACAAAAAAGTAAGCTTAAATGAATAGTACAAATACAAAAAATAACAGATTTATTAACAGCCCAACTCTGAAAACAGTACTAGAAATAGATGCTGCTAATAATTGAACTACAACTGGTCTAAATTTCAGTAATGATCAATAAAAATGAGGAGGTAGCCTAGTAGATAAAGTTTTCGACGTTAAACTACTAAATCGCAGGTTTAAGTTCCGGTCCACCTACGCCGATTTGAGGGGCCACAAAGGATCCATTAGCCTAAAGCTGAGTACATGAGTCAGTACTTGGTGAGTTAACGTATAGATACGACCAATCATTATCAGTTATAAATAAAACAAATCTACCACAAGTATGCACTAGCCCAGGTTGTTACGCCATACGGAGCAGTGCAATGAAATTGAAATGAATACCCAGGAAGTTGAAATAATAATGCAATAATCCACTAAACTAAATAGAATCTGCAGCCACCTAATCTATTTACAACTAATATATTGTTGTCACCAGCATCAGCAACTGAGTACATCAAATGTTTAGTTATTTATGCTAAGATATGTTTGATTTTTTTGTTGATCTATGCACGACATAAGGAATTGATCAATAACTGTCAGCTAAAATGATCTATCTGTCCCTAACCGTATCCTACGGTCAATTACTTATCACAAGCTGAATACCCTACAACAAATGACTCACAGTAAAAACCAAATTCAAGATTGGGACAAGAACAGACAATTATTTAGTGCATAGTTGTTCTTGTGACTTTATTTGTATTCGATGCTTTTAATGCTGAAGCTTGTAACGGACTGACAATCAAAGCTTGGAGTTATTTTTAATTTCAGATGCTGTGAATTCTACAAATATAAATTAACGTTAAATGCCATTCATATACTAGGTGTCCAACTATTATAAAATTATTCGTTCAAATGCCGACAAGTTACTATAAAACTGTAATGAATATTGTACGAAGAGGAATGAACTTGCAAGAATAGTGGATAGTATTACGGAATACTATGAATTATATTCATCTAAAACTCCGCCTGTAGCCCCCACACGGTTGCTGCCGGTCCCAAGCCCGGATAAAAAAGGAGGGTTGGGCATGGGGTTAGCAACCCCATCCCGTAAAACAACTACCATGCTAAAAACAGTTCACGAGTAAAAACCTATATAACCATTCTAACTCTGCCCTGGGAATTGGAAGGACCAATATGACGCTTCATGGTGAAAGCCGAGCTCCTTCGGAAGCCATGAGGCCGATACCTCCCCTTCTGACAACCGGAGCAACAATTAATATACTCGACCGACCTCAAACAGCTGTCCTCTGGACACTGCGGTCACACTCTCAGGTCATCACGACCTCCTCTAATCCTCTTTCTCTTTCAGGTTCCTCAAGAATGACCCTTCCACGGTGTGGGCAACCGGGAAGTGATAACCGCCCTCATACCTCTAACAGCACAAGAGATCATTTTGCTCGAGGTCACATCCCACCCTCAACTCTCAATAACTCCCTTATTCCCACGATTAACCCGACGAGCCTAACCTTATCACCTCATGCCTCTAATGCTAATGGTTTGAGTTCACAAAACGTTATTCCTGGTCTCCTGAAACCTCGCACTAAACTACATATCGGAGCTTTTAACGTTCGAACCTTAGGCCAAATAGGACAACAGGCCTCCCTAGCCATGACCCTTAATTCTCGTACCATCGATGTCTGCTGTGTCTCTGAAACGCGTATACAGGATCCAAGTACAATCATTCACCTGACCTCACCTTGTGAAAACAAAGAACCGGTCCGGTTCACCCTTCGTGTTTCCGGAGACCCCACCGCTACCACTCGAGGCCTTGCTGGTGTAGGTATAGCACTAAGTTCAAAAGCTGAACAGGCTCTCCTTGACTGGATTCCCATAGACAGTCGCTTATGCGCTGTCCGTCTAAACGGGACGGTAAGAACTCGGAAAGATAGGGACACATGCCGTTGCCTCTTTGTTGTCTCTGCCTACTCTCCCACTGATTGCAGCTCTGATGAAGTAAAAGATGAATTTTACAGAAAGCTTTCAGACCTCCTTCGAATACCTAAGCGTACTGATGTAGTGATTATGGCTGGTGACTTTAATGCCCAAGTAGGTAGATTAGACGAAACCGAAAGGCACCTTGGTGGATCCTATGGTGTCGAGGCCCAACGAACAGATAGTGGTGACCGTTTATTACAACTGTGCTCAGATAATCGTCTATTTCTCGCAAGCACTAACTTTAAACATAAAGAAAGACATAAGTTGACATGGCGGCCTCCACAGTCAACTCAACGTTGGTCTCAAATAGACCACATTGCTATCAGCCACCGTTGGAGAGGCTCGATAGAAGACTGCCGCTCATTTTGGACCACATGTTTAGACTCAGACCACGCTTTAATACGAGCGCGTACTAGTCTGCGTCTCACTAGACGTAAAAGACCCACGGCAAAGATCCCCATGAGAGTCCAACTTAATGATGAAAAAGTCGAGAATATATTTCAGGAACAACTTAAAAACCAACTAGTCAACTGTATAAACGATACCCACCCCGAGTCAGCTTGGAATAATATCCAAAAAGCTGTTGAAACAGCAGTAACATCTACTAGCAAACTAAACCAAAAAGTTAGGAAAACTCAGTGGATTTCAGATGCGTCTACTGAACTGATAGATGCTCGGCAACACATCCCGTCTAGTCCTAAATACGATGAGGAGCGAAGGCAACTTAAACGCAAACTGGTTAAAAGCTTACGAAATGATCGTGAGCAGTGGTGGGTGGCGAAAGCTAAAGAGATGGAAAAGGCAGCGGCAATAGGTAACAGTAGGCAACTGTTCAGACTTATCAAGGAAACGGGCATCAAACATCCAACTGTAAGTGAAACTATCGCAGAAAAAGATGGGAGCACTATTCACTGTCAATCCAGAAGGTTTGACCGATGGGTCGAACACTTTGGGGAACAGTTCAATTGGTCCTCAGCCTCATCCCAGTTGCCCACCATTCCCAAGCAATCTGAATGGCAAGTTAATACTGGTCCCCCAAGTCTTAGTGAGGTTGAGAAGGTTATAGGGAATCTAAAGCGAGGGAGAGCAGCAGGACCCGGTGGGTTGACCCCTGAGATATTTAGGGATGGTGGTCCGGTTTTAGCAGCGAGATTAACCGGGATCCTGTCTAGAATCTGGGAATTGGGCGTAATCCCACCTGACTGGTCTCAAACACTAATCGTCCCAATCTATAAGAAAGGACAGAAGTCCTCCTGTGACAATTACCGAGGAATTTGCTTAACGAATATAGTGTCCAAAATATTAGCTTCAATCATACTTCGATGCCTAACTAAAGCTCGTGAAGAGCAGACTAGAGAGAACCAAGGTGGTTTCAGACCTGGACGTGGCTGTATAGACCAAATATTCACACTTCGGCAGGTTCTGGAACATAGACACACTTTTAGACGCCCAACAATAATTGTATTCCTTGACCTTGAGGCGGCATTTGACTCTATCGATCGTAAGGTTATGTGGCAATGTCTGTCAATGAAATGCGTACCACAGAAGTATATTAACCTTATACAAGCTCTCTACTTGAACACCACATGTCGAGTGAAAGCTTAGGGCAGATTGTCATCAGAACTGATTACCTCAAGTGGTGTTCGTCAAGGTTGTCCGCTTTCCCCATTTTTATTTAATTTTATCATTGATATACTCTTAGAGTTGACATTTTCATCGTCTGACTTCGGCGGGGTTGACCTCCTTCCAGGTGATAAACTAGCTGACTTAGAATATGCAGATGATATAGTTCTCTTAGGCGAAGATGCTGATAAAATGCAGAATCTTCTGACTACCTTAAACAAGAATGTAAGGATGTTTGGGATGCGATTCTCTTCACCCAAATGCAAAATATTACTTCAGGATTGGCTTGATTCGACACCGAAGTTAGTGATAGGGAGTGAGGCAGTTGAATGTGTTGACCGCTTCACTTGGCAGCCTCATCAGCCCTAACGGTCTGGTGTCTGCTGAAGTCTCTGCGCGCATACATAAGGCCCGATTAGCTTTTGGGAATTTGCGTCATCTGTGGCGTAGGCGAGACATCCGACTACTGACCAAAGGACGCGTTTACTGCGCAGTAGTTCGGTCCGTCTTACTTTATGGATGCGAAACATGGCCATTAAGGATAGACGATATTCGTAGGCTCCTGGTATTCGATCATAGATGTCTTCGAAGCATTGCTCGTGTTTTCTGGGACCACCGAGTAAGCAATACGTGGGTTAGGAATAGAGTACTAGGTAGATACGGTAAGTCTATTGATGAAGTAGTAAATCTTCATCAGCTAAGGTGGTTAGGACATGTGTTACGTATGCCTGACCACCGCCTACCTTGACGAGAAATGCTGTCTGGTGTAGGAGTAGGCTGGAAGAAAGCTAGGGGCGGCCAAACCAAAACATGGCACCGGTCCATGAAGTCATTGACAGTTGGGTTGAGCCATGTTAATAGGTGCAGACAACCTGGTTGGGGTCCGCGTGACGCTCGTAATAAATAATTAGAGACCTTGTGTGATATGGCTCAAAATCGTTGGCAATGGCGCAGGTACATCCACTCCTCGTCTTCCTCCAAATCCTAAGCTTCTGAACTTATCATAATTTTCTCTTTACTGAAACATATTTTCTTAAATGTTCTCGGTCTCTATTTCCTTCCATGAATACTAACTCTGCTACTACCTTCCCCATTCTGGGATTTGATTCGACAATTTAATCTCTATCTGCTAATTGAGGCATGGCAACTTGAACTGACGTACGCATGTACCAAGTTCTACGTTGTAACTGTCTGTCATCTAAAACAATTTGGTTTATTATGTTTTGTCGGATTTCTATACCTACTGGATCATTGAATAAAAATTCTAAAAAAATATAACTAACTTGGAGATGTGACTATGAAATTAAACACTTGCTACATCATTGGATCCGATTATACGGTAATTGGTAGCGCTACTCACTTTTTCTAAAGATTAAACGACACTGAACAAAGTGAATAGAATAGTAAGACCGGAGATCACATAAGGTTTCGTAATTGACCGCCCAATTGTAATGGCAAACAATTCGGTTAAATCAAAACGGATCTATTTACTTGCTTCAAGTTGTCAAGGTACACAACAGAATGTCACATTATGAATTACAAAGAGTTTTATTTAGTTCGAAATCTTTCAAGAAGTTGAATATTTTTGATTAAAACAAACCTTAGAAGTGAATTACCTGTAAGAGTCTAGGACGATTTACCTGCTAATAGGATTGTAGGTTTTTATTAATACATCCGGAAGTCATAGCTATCACAGGTATACGACTAGTTAGGATAATTGTTCAATAATCCAGAAACCGAGTGTACGGTAAGCATATTTATCGGCTATCCGAACTGACGGATATGAAACTGCACAATAATGAATCAGCTCTGAGATAAAAATATTATGATTGATTATAAATCATAGCATGACGGTCTCTACAGACAAATATGCGAAAAGATTAGATAACTAAACGAGGCAGTTCGTTCACGACAGTAGCCCATAACTAGTCAAAATGTGACAAATAATAATATTATAAAATAATAAGAACATTTTTTTAAGTCTACCGTCGTTGATGTAGAACCGACCATAAATATGTGTAGGGTGGTGACTCGGTGATTAAGACATTTAACTTTCAGTAAGTCGTAAGCTCAAATCTTACACTTCCTACATCGGTTAGAGAAACAGGACAGTGTCATTTGAACTCACACACTGAGAGTGATTTGCAAGTAAGTTGAAAAATCTGAACCTTGTAAATGAGTTGTGACGAATTAATATTAACCCAAATTGCTGCAGTTAATATCGGCGTAATGATTAAGGAAATTACCGAGATGAAAAACAAAGCACAGGAGTTAACTTCAACTGGGATAGAAAGATAAATTTAGGTTTCCTGCTAACCACATTTATATGTATAGTACGTCAAAAAATTATTTAGAATGATTAAACTCACCGAATTATAGGAAGATCTTGAACACTGTTTTGTACAAAAAGTTTTAAAATACGAAGATGGTTTGAATTTTTTGATAAAATTAAAAGTATATCCTCCGAAAGATGTAGGTAGTTAATAGAAAATTGGCTGAGGTTGGAAAATATAAATAATCTTGTATTCAAGTATGACATGGATTGGTTAATTTGTAATAATCTGATAATTTGTAATGACAATAAATTATGCTTTTGATTTTTTTTCAACGACTGCAATACACGACTGACGTCATAGTTACTACAATAAGTTCCACCCCAATAAAAATTTTTTAAACATTTAGTATTCATAATTACTTCACACAAGGCATTTATCACTCTAAGTTTTAAATAAAAAAAGAAGAACAATTAGATTGCTAATAGGCAATAATAATTAGATTACCACCACTTCAAAATGAAATACATTCGCTTGGTTTAAAATAACATGATATTTAGTGACACTAACCAAAATATGAATGAATGGAAGAGAATAACTTTTAATACATTAACGCGGTGAGCTGGTAATTGAATTATATAAATCCCAATCAGATTATGTTGTTTAACCTTCATCGGTTAGGACAGACTCTAAACATAAAGTTTGCGTTCTTAAGCTGAACTATTTATAAGTAAAAAAAATTCGGCTAACCAATTGACATTGTGACCCTAGTGGGTGAAAATATAATACACAACCATGAAGAACAACCAGGTATTCTCAGTGTATAATCTGTCTGATAAAAGTCGTTAGAGGAAGGACTCTGAAATAAGCCAAACAGTCCAGTAATAAAATTTATAACTGCATTATGTTCATATATACGTCCAAATCACACAGTAGGCAAATTAGAACAATAACATCAATACAAAACAGAGGCATGAATGATAGAAAACTGGGGTAATAGGTACACAGTTAGTAAATCCTAGTTCATTAACGATTAGAACGATGGGCGAAACACTTTTATGAATAACTTAACTGGTTTTCATCTACTTTCCACTTACTGACTATCCCCAAACTACCTGGATAGAAAATTGACACGTCCCTCAACTCTTACTAAGGTTGAAAAAGGACATTGGTAATTTGGAGCCAGGTAAACCACCAGGACCCGGAAGGTTGACCCCAGATACTTTTAGGGATGGTGTTCTACTTTAGCAGATGGGTTGACTGATATATTAGATAAGGTTTGGGACCTGGACGTAATCCCGTCTGACTAGTCTCGATCATCTGTCAACACAGTTTATAAGACAAGACAGAAGTCCTATTCTGACAACAAAAGATGAATCAGTTTGACTAACATAGTATCTAAAAGACTAACCTCTGAAGTCATCCGACGTTTGCCTGATGCTAAAAAACTAAGAACTCGGAAAAGCTAGGCTGACTTCAGACCTGGACAAGGATGCATGATTTAAGTATAATCATGTTGTGACAGTTTCTAGAGCATTGACATACCATCTTCCAACAATAGTGGTATTCCATGATTTGAAGGCAGTTTTCGACTTCAAAAGATCAAGAAATTCTATAGCGATGTTTGTCATTAAGAGGTGTACCTCTAAAGCACATAAACTTTATGAGAGCATTCTGCGCGAACACAACCAGTTGAGTTAAAGCTTATAGTTAACTGTCACGAAAACTATCAACCTCAAGTAATGTTAGTCAGGGTTGCCCCTTATTCCCATTTTTATTTAGTTTTGTTATAAATGTCTTACTCGTCTTATTCGTCTCCTTCCAAGAGGTCTACTTACCGACTTAAAGTAGGCAAACAACATAGTACTATTCGACGAAGACACAAGCAATATACAGTCTCCTAAACATTCTGAGTAATAATGTGAACATAATTGGGATTTTTCTCTCCCTAAAAATGCAAAACGTCACTTCAGTACTGTTCTGCATCATCGCCTAAAATGGTCATAGAGTAAAGTAGACAAGTGCATAAACTACTTCACTTATCTCAGAAGTCGCATTAGACAGTAATGGTAGGTCAGTGTTTGACAAAATCTCGGCGCATATTCAGTGAGTTCGTCGGGATTTTGTTGGCTTTCTCCACTTGTAATGTAGGCAAGATATCCATCTTCCAACGAGAGGTCGAGTGTACTGTGTAGTAGTCCATTGTTTTAATCTATGGATGCGAAACATGAGCCACAAAAATCAAAGATATATATGGGCTACAGGTCTTTGGTCATAAAAATCTCTATAGTGTCACCCGTATATCATAGAATGATGGAGTAAGCAATAATGATGTTAGATACGATACCAGGAAAAAATATCTAGTCAGTCAAAGACATCGTAAACCTTCATTGACTGAGATGGTTGGAACACGTGTTGCATATGCCTGACCACCAACTGATTGGTTGCACGAGGTTGGTTGGAGTAATAACAGGATGGAAGATAGGTAAGGGCGACCGAACCAAAACATGAAATCAGTCTATGAAACCTTTGACTGCTGGTCTGAGCTATGTTAGTAGATGCAGCCTATCTAGTCGAGGTTAACGTGGTAATCGTGATCAATGGCTAAAGACACTAGGTGACATGGTTCAGAATCGGTCACTGTTGCAAATGTATTTACTCTTCATGCTCTTCTAGAGCTTATATTCCACTATTTTTTCGTACTTACGTTTGTTTCATTCTTTTCCGTTAAATTATATTGTCGTGTTAATCTTGTAAATTTGATGTCGTTGTCCTAAAATGATATGGCAACTTAAACCTATGTGCATATTTCAGGATTTAGGCTACTTATGATTGACTAATTCAGTCAGTCTCAAGTATTATCGAAAGCGTCTGATCGACAGACATTATGGTAGTCACCAACACCATGAGAGGATATTTTTTCCGTTAAAGTTCAGCAATAAATAAGACGATTATTGATAGTGGCATCAATCTAAAACCTTCGACACAGAGGCTAAAAGATTCTTTATAACTTCCTGCGTATGGCTGTTGAGTGGCTTTGTAATTCATCCAAATTACCAGTGATACTGGAAGCCTTTAGTACATAGTGAATGGCATGTTTAAGTCTGATCATTCCTAAACCGTCCTTACAGATGTGGGAAAGCCGTATGGCTTGGAATTCTAACTATGGAATATACCTTATCCCAGTTACTTTTAATCAAAAAAGGCCTGAATTTTCCCATGGACCTAAATTTTTGCCTTAATTTCTAGCGGTTTTAATCCAAACCTCTAGGTACAGAAAGGTTTTGTAAATGTAGTATAATCTGATGGGGTCATCAAGAAGTTCTGACCAAAAGACACCGGATATACGGTATGATGAGTTTTGCAAACATGTAATGAAATTTCTAGTCAAACAAGCTTGAATTTTGAAAGTGGTCGGAATGCATTCCTATTACGAGTGCTGAAAACATAAATCGGTTTATCCAATCATGTTACGAGAAGTCAGGCTTAAGCATATGAAGCACTGGTGTTACTAAATGTCAATAGGACTGAGGCAAGAAAAATTGTCTGAAACAGTTAGCATTGGATCAGTGCAAGTTGCAGTAGGTCACACTAGCATGGATGATGACTAATAAGATGAGAAGCAAGAACATTTATTAGCACAACTTTCTGCATTTTACATGAGCATATAGGATGACGAAATCAAAATGGTAGTAAGAAAATAAGAGGAAGAAAAACTAGCTGATATGAGAAATACAGACCAAAATAAACGAATCAGACATAAGAATGAAAAGTCAGGGATATTGCTTAAGTGAATATCTAGGGGAAGATAAATAACTAATGTAAATGAATGTTAAAAATACCGCCATCCACGAGAAACCATCAAGTGGAGTCTAAAACAGGGACATGAGTCAACAAACGACGGTTGCATAGAAAATTGAAATCTTGATTTAGCTGCACCTAGTTATATTCAGCCAAAAACCTACAACATAGTAGGCAAACCAATTAAATCTCATCAAATAAGGATATGAATTTTCAAATCATAACTGAAACTTCTAGAAAGAAATGCAAGCGAATCCAACTAAACAGATTTTATTAATCTATAAACCACGCTTAAAACATAAATCGGTTTATCCAATCATGTTACGAGAAGTCAGGCTTAAGCATATGAAGCACTGGTGTTACTAAATGTCAATAGGACTGAGGCAAGAAAAATTGTCTGAAACAGTTAGCATTGGATCAGTGCAAGTTGCAGTAGGTCACACTAGCATGGATGATGACTAATAAGATGAGAAGCAAGAACATTTATTAGCACAACTTTCTGCATTTTACATGAGCATATAGGATGACGAAATCAAAATGGTAGTAAGAAAATAAGAGGAAGAAAAACTAGCTGATATGAGAAATACAGACCAAAATAAACGAATCAGACATAAGAATGAAAAGTCAGGGATATTGCTTAAGTGAATATCTAGGGGAAGATAAATAACTAATGTAAATGAATGTTAAAAATACCGCCATCCACGAGAAACCATCAAGTGGAGTCTAAAACAGGGACATGAGTCAACAAACGACGGTTGCATAGAAAATTGAAATCTTGATTTAGCTGCACCTAGTTATATTCAGCCAAAAACCTACAACATAGTAGGCAAACCAATTAAATCTCATCAAATAAGGATATGAATTTTCAAATCATAACTGAAACTTCTAGAAAGAAATGCAAGCGAATCCAACTAAACAGATTTTATTAATCTATAAACCACGCTTAAAACATATATCTTATGCAGTCAAACGGTTTTAAGTGGTTGTAGACGAAACAAAGTAGCTGTCGTTTAACTGGATCCCGTGTCTGGTAGTAATGGGTCACCAATTCGTTCAGGTGGGAACAAAATGTAACCACATTTTGGCTGATAAACGCACTTCGAACCTGGGTTGTGTTGCTAAATATTACCCGCTTGGATGTAATACCGTGATATTAATTCGGGAGAATCACTAACTTTGGATTAAAATTATGCAAAAACGTAATAATAAATGGACTGTGTAATTCATTATTAAGCACATATGTGCTTATGAAAGATGTGGTGCCATTTAACCATACCATAATTTAAAGAAAGCAAAGTTTTATGACTTACCTTTTCGAAAATTGGTTTAAGGTATTTGAGGTGGACTTTTTGTATGAAAACTTTAATGTCGGTCGTAAGGAGATGGAATGTATTCGAGTGTTCGAGCAAAGAACATTCAAAATGTATTCCAAAACAGAAGAATGAAACTCATTCACTGGATCAAATTTAATAAAAATCTCGGAACAAATCCTTAAAGGCATAATCGGATTCTTGAAAGCTTCAACTTTCGGAAAATTAAAAGGACATATATGTAGTTTCCGCCATAAAGATCTATCGGAGTATGCGATATTACGCCAGTGCTTGGATACAGTGGAAACATGTATGACGTCACTACCTAAATAACTATATATGTGTTTCACAATGTGGTAAGGCAGAAAGCTCCAAGTATGTGCAACAGAATCGAAATCCAATGCCATACGAGTTAGCCGCCAGTCATTTGGGAAACTAACAGCCTAGAAGGATTAATAAGTTATTCATTAAAACGCAAAAGGTTAGTAACAACCTAATGACTTTCAACAATTGTGTGTGCTTTGCTTTGTAAAGGCTTTAACTATTGTCGGCACTAAAAGTAATTTTTCGTTCTTTAGGATTCTCTTCATCCTGGTGGGTTAGGCTTGTTCGTTGTAAATTAACAAAAATCTTCACTTAGTTCTCCAAGACAAATGTGATTAAAAATCTGACTAGTTCTTGGAAAAGTGATCAGAGAGCAATATTTTTAATAGTCCACAAAACAATATTAAGCCTAAATCTGCAAGGATTATGAGAGAATGTCATCATTTTCGCCCTCTGTAATTAGTTTCATAATCCACCAATTTCAACTAATATGCCTCTTACTCGTAATATAACACTAGCTATTTCATACTTCATCCCATGTGAGTAGTCTCTTAAATGTAGTTATGTGCTTTTGACCATGAAAGTAGGAGTACATCTGCTACACTCTATCCACGTTAACTTCAATATCCATATACCTTACTTTTTGCAGTTAATAGTCCCTCGTATAACCTAGGCTCTGTGTACTGCTCTGTTGGAATATTTCAAACATTCAAAACTATAATCAATAAGAATACAGAAGACGACGACGGGTGGGTATGTATTTATGTTTGATCATAAATTGAACGAAAACGGAATTGTGGTCTCTGTGCTGGCTATCTAGAGAAAGAACTATATTTCACCTCGTACTTTATCGTAATCTGATGATAATGTGATCCGGATTTTATCTGCAGAGCTTATTCCTCTTCTATATCACCTATAATACTTAATATTACACAATAGTCGTTCTGTGTACGTTGGTTGCAATTTTTCGTATTTGGTTACTTACGCTGTTGGCACAATCAACCTCCGTTTGTTGCGACAGCCACAATAGATGTAACCAAAAGTCATATTTGTCAGTATCGCTAAAAACTTCATTAATGTCCAACAAGTTGCTAGTATGTGTGATTCTTACTCATATCCATCGAATAAAATCTCTTTGTACAGAGAGTATCGAGTGTTTTGGTTACTCCGCAGAGTATCCGAATATTTTGAAGATATGTTCCGGTTTTTGTATTACATGCACGTAAGGCCTCACCTTCAGTACTATATCCAAGCAGCAAACCCTTATCTTATTATGGATGTCAAGATACTTGAGCTAGTTAAATTTGTTTCTGCATAGCAATCAATAGGCCTTCCAGGTCTCACTTACGATGACTGTCTAAAGTGCTTTATTCCTACCAGGTGGGGTCATTTACAGCAGTGAATTGTTTTAAAAGAAAGTTGAATTTGCCCTGAAAAACTAGTGAAAGTATTGACACAGGTTACCGGCCCTGCTATCCATATTACTGAAAACTGAACATATCCGTGAATTTTTTCTAGTCTGGAACACACCATTTCTGCAAGTGAAAGTAAAATATATACGGACAAGTTGAAAAATGAATTCAAAGTAGAGGGCCTGCAGATTGCTATGAAAAAATGTTTGTTTTTTTTTCTGAATAAACACAACATGCAAAAAAGATTCTTCTGTCATGGCATATAAAATAAGGTATAGCAAAATCAATTATTCAATCTTATTAGGAAACAAAACGGTTAAAAATGCATATAAATGTATTATTTGTGTTGTAAAATTGAAGAAATTTATGTTGTCTAATAGTTTGAAGGAGTTGATTATTGTACAACTAAACGTTTGTTTTAGTGTGTCAATTAGATGAAGGGTATAGCAGCAGCAGTGCAAGTCTTACATTCTTTGAAGGACGCAAATTGATGGTAAGCATTGAATAATAAGGATTATAGGTCTGGTGACGTATGCTAATCTTTACAGTGCTCATTTCAGAGACGTTTCAGCTTCTCCTTGAGAAAGTTGACCGATAAAACTAGTACTAATTGTTAGGGTTATAACTTCCAGGTTTTTCGATTTCAACTGATCACTCGATATGAAAAAAGAAATTTCACTCTGAATTTGTTCGACCTCGCTTTCTAAAGTTTATTGTGATGTTCTTTGAAATAATTAGTTCTTGTGAAAGCAAAAAGTAAAACGTTAACATTGAAATCATTATATAAAATACGTATTGTATACCAATATTTACCTCGTTATACGATAAAATAAAGAGTAAAGGTCTAGGTGTTTTAGACACTAATTGTCATAGAGGTTTGAGGGACCCATTACTAGCTCGGTAGCTACAAAGTTAGCTTACTCAAGTGCCTCGCATCTATTTCGAGATAGGGATTTGTGGATTTGGATACAATAATCGTCAAAGATGACCTATACCTCACTGAACGGACGTAAAAATGTAACATTGGAAACAAGTATCCAATCATATGAAGGCAAAGAGAAGTGGCTGGTTTTCATGTGAAAGCAAATTAGATTGCGAGGTAGTACCTTCATGAAATTAATAAACAATTAGGGTAGACATGACTTATACGGTCGAACTTCGGTGACTTTTAGATGACCCTGAAAACCTTAACCGGACTAAACCAATCACAACCCTGTAAGTTAGTATTATCGATTTTTCCCCGAATTTTAGTGGTTTATAAAAGAAATCCGAGCCATTGTAATATGCCTTCCTCATGGAAATCTTTGGTTAAAGATGAAATATGCATATGTCCAAAAAATATTAAGCTCTATTCATATCCAGAAATTCATTGAGAAATCGACATCTTTAACGGACTGTTTATGATTGAAATGAAATCTACCCAGGGTTTATTTTTATTTCATCAAAAAACTTATAATTTTTGTAACATTTGTTCGATTTAATTTCACCCTGTATTTTATATAAGTATTCGTCCAAAGTACGGTTGCAAATGACTCCTTACTCAACTCTACGTTGGTTCAGTATTATTTGTATGGACTCCCGCTGATCAATCAACGAAGTATTTCTTGTGCACTATGACCCTGTGTACGTAAATCATATTTAAAAGCAATTTTCAAGGTTCACAATTATCACTGTGTATTATTGTTCCAGGTAAGATGCATTTCTCTACTAGTCTAGACGGGGTGACTAATACAAGTACTTGCCTCAATTCTAATTTGGAATGAGTTCAAAAGGAGTAAGATCTGATGGACTTCTGACACCAACATTCAGTGCACTAAAAATGTATCAGTCTCAATTTACTTGAGTTTTTTTAAAAAACTACCGCTTCTTTTTCACACTCACAGTTCAATACTTTTCTTAGCATCCCCATAGTTTATAAACGAATTACAAGCTTATTGTCATTATTTCGATTTAGAAAACCCTCTACTGTCAACATGATGATTTCATTGAGCCGCTGTAACTTTGAAATGTCCCGGTCGTTCTTTATTGGTTCGGCTGTAAAAGTCGTGTCCACTACAATAAGTACCAGTAAAGGGACGAATTGTAATGGCTGCGTCATAATGCACATTTGTATCACGAACCTAATCCTAAACTAAAGTACTCGTAACCCTAGTCCCTAATGTACTCCGAATCCATAACCTACTCCTAACTGTGAGTGTAAACTAATTCTAACCGTAATCTACAACCCACTCCTACAATCTAATGTATCATCAGGAAGTTTAGTCCTCGAATGACAGCAAATAGACGACTCCGTTTCCATAAACTTATTATTCCAACAAACGTTGTGACAAATTACCACACCCACATTTTTCGGTATTTTGAACAGCCTTTCTCATTGCTGCAATCACAAACAAGTGTCTTATGCAATAATCTCACATCTTTCAAATACATGGAGTACCCCATAGTTATTTCAGGGTTTAAATTATACATCAACCTGTCTAGTGATAATGTCACTTGTGCCAACTTCCATCCTTTATACAAATATGCGCACTGACAGCTAATACCTCACCAATGACTGATCAAAACTGTAACGTTTGTTCGTCGAAACTATAAGTCATCTTGTCCCAATGTCCAAGTAAATTAATGGTGCCGATATTTCAAAACACTTAGATAAAATAGAGGTATTTGAACCGTAGGATTTCTATTGGTAGTAGCTGAAATGAGAGAAAAAACGAGAGCATGCAGTCCATTGAGGTAAAGACACGGATTCATAAACCATATGAATTTCACTTATCAATCATTTTAAAAGGTTTTAGAGAATCAAACCAAATTATGAATTCCAAGGAGAGATAATTTTAGTGTGCAAGTACGTTAGGAGGTTTATTGTAGTTTTAACTTTCAAACATTGATACTTCCTAATATATACTAGCTAATATTCGTTTACTACAAATTGTTAGTAGACAGCAGACAAATTATTTGTTTGTTGAAAGTCATTGTTACAAAACCTTTCAAACATGGGGTGATAAGACATAATCTGTGTCATACTTTGTTATCTTAGACACCTAGACGGCTGCACAATAAGACAACTATCAGTAAACAGTTTATTATTGGGTGCAGTAAACGTTGATGTAAGGTGGCTAAACGTAGGATACTTACTGGCAAATTATTTCACAGCTTCTTGTATTTGGAAGTAAAACAGTTAGACCTGAGAGTTGCACGATGCCCAACCAACTTAAAAATGAGTTCACTGTTGCAAGGTTTATGTCCCAAAGGAAGTTTAGAGCTGAAATTCTTACTTGGGAAGTATGTCAAGCTATTGAGTACTCTGATGACAAATGTGAGATTGAACTTTATTCTCTCTAGCTGGTGGCGTAATCATTCACACCTAATATTGTAAGGCAAGGTTTTATCTCATCCATAGATCTTTCTAGTAAATTTACGTTCGACCTTACGTTTGTCAGTTTTATAAATACTGTCAACTATGTTGAACAGTATTCCAAAAAGATCTTATGCAGCTCTTGTGCAGACTACGTTTGTTTAATAAGTACCAAAGTTTTTGAAAATAAATATTGCAAGCCTTTTAGCTTTATAAGTTTGAGTTTGTATATTTCGACAAATTAAGCGTTTAGGGATATTTTATGCCTAGGTCTTGTTCTATGTCAAGACTATCAATTTTCGATCACTTAGTAAGATAATGTTAACTGACTAACATCAGGAAGTAATTTTAGTCAACTCCCGGGCATTTTCGAAGCGTAGTACCCTACTGGCGTTCATTTTAGATATGAAATATTATGGGGTTGGCGTGAATACACTAAGCCCTAACGAAGTTAAGCTATACTTACTGGTCACTGGGCATTAGATAGATTATTCCAACTCATCAAGGTTAGTGTCATTTTCCACAATCGACATTCGAAGTGAACACGGCGTTTGGTGTGGCACAATCGAATCCATTTTGTCTCCCATTCCATCATCCTTATATTCTTTCCCGATAATACTGTCTCATGTATAAAGAGTATCAAAGGAACAGAAAAACTTGGCTACCACGGCTGGAATAGACCAGAGGCTATGGAGTTATTGGATGATGTGGCTTTAGCATGAGTCCATGTAAGTTAAATAGCTACACTATCCTAATCGAATCGAGTAGATTTATACTACCAGTCGACGTCAGTCTGGCTCCTTCAAGACATTCTGGCTACCACAATAATACGAGTTTCCGTGTTTATAAATTACCCTTTTTCGTTATACTCATGTTTTACCACAAAATTTTGTAACATACCTGTGTCAAACCGTTCCCTAGTTTTTTTCTCGAGTATTTCACTACTTATCTCCCGATTATTTTGAAATATATTTCCCAGAGATTCGTATTTCTGATTTATATTAGGTCATAAACCTAATTTTTTATACTTATATATACTTCTTTTCTCTCTTTTTTCTTATACGCAAACTATTTTGTATTGTTACATGGACTCGAACGACATATTCCCTCAACCACAGCTCCCGCTGACTGCAACCCCTAGGGTTGCTACTATGCCAGATCGTTGACTTCCGCCTTAATGTACTCATAATTCTCGAATTTAGTTCTCACGGGCAGAAGCCTATTTCCACACGCTTGGCATAAAATCTGAAGCTACACGTCATTTTCATGTGGCATTATCGCTATTGAGGTATCTGATCTCACCTATGAGGTCCTAGTTTTGAATTCATACTCAGCGAAGCCGTGGTTCAGAATTTCTTGTGTCTGGCATCAAACGCTTACGGTAGCTGCTTTTCAACTTTATTGATATTTTCAACAATATGGGGTTATCATGCCCCCACACCAATGCATCTTCGGATTTCCGAAGGCTTCACGCCTTTGTTAGATCAAGTAGTGACACAAACATCCTATCCAAAATTGAATCCTTAGGAAAAACTGCAACGAATTTTTAGAATGTTTAGTTTTTACAGGCGTTTCATATTGCATTGTGCTAACTTGTTACAACCACTTACGGATTTTTTGAAAGACCGTCGAAAAACTTGATTATTTTCTTGACCTTAAGGCAGCATTCGACTGAGTCGACCGTCAGACTACGTTGCAATGTCTATCATTGAAAAGCGTACCAGAAAAGTACATTCACCTTATACAAGCTCTCTACTCGAACACTACATATCAAGTCAGAGTTTATGGCAGACTGTTGTCGGAATTGATTACATCAAGTGGTGTTCGCAAAGGTTGTCCACTTTCTCCATTTTTATTTAATTTTATCATTGACATACTTTTAGAGCTAACGTTGTCATCGACCGATTTCTCCGGGGTTAACCACTTTCTAGGAGATAAACTTGCTGATTTAGAATATGCAGATGATATAGTTCTATTGGGTGAAGATGCTGATAAGATGCAGAATTATCTGACTACCTTAGGCATGAATATGTGCATGTTTGGGATGGGATTCTCCCCATCAAAATGCAAAACGTTGTTTCAGGATTGACTTGTTTCGGCACCGAAATTAGTGATAGGGTGATAGCGAAGAAATTGAGTGTGTTGACCTCTCTCCTTATTTTGGAAGTCGCATCAGTCCTGATGGTCTAGTATTTTATGAAGTCCCGGCTCGTATACAGAAGGCTCGATTGACTTTTGCCAATCTGCATCACTTGTGGTGTAGGTGAGACATCCGTCTACTGACCAATGGACGCGTTTACTGCACAGCAGTCCAATTCGTTCTATTTTATGGATATGAAATATCGCCATTAAGGATAGATTATTCACAAGCTTCTAGTTTTCATTCATATATATCTTCGAAGCATCACACGTGTTTTCTGGGACCACCGAGTAGGCAGTAAGTGGGTTTGGAATAGAGTACTAGGTAAATATGGTAAATCAATCGATGAGGTAGAGTCTTCAACAGCCGAGGTTGTTGGAGCATGTGTCACGTATGTCCGACCACCGCCTACCTCATAACGGAAAAAAACAGGATAATGCATAAACGAGATTGCCAGAAACGCCATTAATTTTGTTAACCAATAAATTCACGATGTGAGACAGTTAAAAACAATTTGCACCACGCGTTCACATTCCGAGCAAATAAGTCAACAAACACGTAACCTCCTGCAGTTTTATTTTTGTCCCGTAAAACAACTACCATGCTAAAAAAACAGCTTACGAATAAAAATCTTTATAATCATTCTAACTCTGCCCTGGAAGTTGGAAGGACTAATATGACGCTTCATGGTGAAAGCCGAGCTCCTTCGGAAGCCATGAGGCCGATGCCTCTCCTTCTGACAACCGGAGCAACAATTAATATACTTGACCGACCCCAAACAGCTGTCCCCTGGGCACTGAGGTCACACTCTCAGGTCATCACGACCTACCCTAATCCTCTTTCTCTTTCAGGTTCCTCAAGAATGACCCTTCCACGGTGTGGGCAACCGGGAAGTGATAACCGCCCTCATACCTCCAATAGCACTCGAGTTCACCTTGTTCATGATCAAACACGTTCTCCCTCTCTGGTCCCCACTTGTAACACTTCTACCACATTTTGTATGCGTGCCACTTGTACTGGTTATCCGAGTTTCCGAAATGTCATACCAGGTCTCCTGAAGCCACGCTCTAAACTTCATGTTGGAGCTTTTAATGTGCGTACGCTGTGTCAAACCGGTCGACAAGCTGCCTTAGCTAAAACATTAGAATCTCTTGAAATTGATGTATGCTGTGCCTCCGAAACACACATACAGGATCCCAGCATGGTCATCCGTTTGACCTCACCTAGTCAATGCAATGGAACAGCACACTTCACTCTTAGTTTATCTGGAGACCCTGCAGCTAGCTCACGTGGCCTTGCTGGTGTAGGTATAGCACTAAGCTTACTAGCAGAACAGGCTCTTCTCGAGTGGATTCCTGTAGACAGTCGTCTATGTGCTGTCCGTCTAAATGGCACAGTACGGACTCGGAAAGAAAGGGACACACGCTGATGCCTTTTTGTCGTCTCTGCTTATGCCCCCCACTGACTGCAGCACAGATGAAGTGAAAGACGACTTCTGTATGAAGTTCTCTAGCCTCCTTCAGAAAGCTAAGCACTCAGACATAGTAATTATTGCAGGAGATTTAAATGCTCAAGTAGGTATACTAAATCAGGCTGAAAAGCACCTAGGTGGGTTACTCGGCATCCCAGCCCAGAGAACAGACAACGGAGATCGTCTGTTGCAGTTATGTTCAGACTACCGTTTATTCTTAGCTAGCACAAACTTTAAGCATAAGGTGAGACATTGTTTAACCTGGCGATCCCCAACATCTACACAACGATGGACACAAATTGATCACATCGGCATCAGCTATCGTTGGAGAGGTTGTATAGAGGACTGCCGCTCTTTCTGGGGCACTTGCCTAGATTCTGACCATGCCCTAGTGAGAGCACGTATCTCTATGCGTTTTACTGGTCGCAGAAAGGTTACATCGGACAAACCCTTTAGATATCACTTTGAGAGTGAGAACGCTAAGATTGCATTTAGGAATGGTTTGGCTAAGCATTTACTCGCCCATGACCAACAGGTTTCCCCCGAAGTAGCTTGGAATGATTTTAAAGCAGGTGTAAACACTGCAGTACTATCAGCATCTAACCCCAATCCAATCAAAGACCATTGGATCTCTAGAACTTCTAGGGAACTGATGGAGGCTCGAAAACTCATTCCAGCAGGCTCGGAGTATGATGAAGAGCGACGACAACTGAAACGTAGACTGACAAAGAGTCTGCGTATGGATCGTGAACAGTGGTGGGCAACAAAAGCAAAAGCGATAGAAGCATCAGCAGCGGCAGGCAATAGTAGACAGCTGTTCCGACTTATTAAGGACACCGGTATCAAAAAATCGGCAGTTAGTGAAATCATCTCTGAGAAAGATGGGTCGTTGATCTACTCTCAATCTAGAAGATTAGAACGATGGGCAGAACACGTTCAGGAACAGTTTAACTGGCCCCCAGCCACTCTTAGCTTACCCACAATCTCCAAGCTACCCGAATGGAAAACTGACACAGGTCCCCCAACTCTCCGTGAAGTTGAAAACGTCATAAGTAAATTGAAACGAGGGAAAGCAGCAGGGCCTGATATGTTGTCTACCGATATCTTCAAGGATGGTGGTATAGTTTTAACGTGCAGGTTGACTGAGATAATAGCCAATGTCTGGGAACTAAACTCCATCCCATCTGACTGGTCTCGATCGCTGATTGTTCCAGTCTACAAAAAGGGACAGAAATCCTCTTGTGATAACCACAGAGGAATCAGTTTGACTAATATAGTATCTAAAATATTAGCCACTATAATCATCCGACGTTTAACTAACACTAGGGAACAACAGACTCGAGAAAACCAGGCTGGTTTCAGACCTGGCCGAGGTTGCATTGATCACATATTCACCCTGCGCCAGGTCCTCGAACACAGACATATGTACCAACGCCCAACTATAGTTGTATTTCTTGACTTAAAAGCAGCGTTCGACTCTGTTGACCGTGAAGTCTTGTGGCAATGTTTGTCATTAAAAGGCGTACCTCAAAAGTACATTAACCTCATAAAGGCTCTCTACTCGGTCACCACTGGTCGAGTCAGAGCATATGGCGAATTGTCACGAAAAATTTCATCCTCAAGTGGAGTCCGTCAGGGTTGCCCCTTATCCCCATTTTTATTTAATTTCATCATAGATGTACTGTTAGAAATCTCTCTCACTTCTTTTAAGTCCTCTGGGATTAGTCTCCTTCCAGGAGGCCCTCTTGTCGACTTAGAATATGCAGATAATATCGTCATATTTGGTGAAGATGCACACAGCATTCAAGGTCTCTTGAACACGTTGAGTAACAATGCAGGCATATTTGGGATGCACTTCTCCCCTCCGAAATGCAAAATGTTACTCCAGGACTGGTCTGCTTCTTCCCCCAAATTATTTATAGGGAGTGAAGTAATTGAATGCGTTGATCGCTTCACTTATCTCGGAAGTCTCATTACCCCTGGTGGGTCGGTGTCTGATGAAATCTCAGCGCGGATCCAGAAAGCTCGATTGGCATTTGCCAATCTACGGCACTTGTGGCGCAAACGAGATATCGTGTCTCAACGAAAGGCCGAGTGTACTGCGCAGCAATCCGCGCCATCTTAACATATGGCTGCGAGACGTGGGCCATGAAAACTCAAGATATGCGTCGTCTCCAGATATTTGACCATAGGAATCTTCGTAACATCGCTCATATACCATGGAATAACCGGACTAGTAATTGTGAGGTTAGACAAAAGGTTCTTGGGAAACACGGTAAATCAGTTGAAGAGGTCATTAACCTTCATCGACTGAGATGGCTAGGACATGTATTGCGCATGCCCGACCACCGTCTACCCCGTCGCGCCATGTTAGCTAGGGCTGAAGTAGGATGGAAGAAGATTAGAGGCGGCCAAACCAAAACATGGCATCAGTCCATGAAGTCCTTGACTACTGGTCTAAGCCATGTAGGTAGATGTAGACTACCTGGTTGGGGTCCGCGTGATGATCGCAACAAATGGCTGGAGACACTAGGTGATATGGCTCAGAAGCGGTCACAGTGGCGCAAGTGTATTCACTGTTTAACCTCATCTAGATCTTAAATTCTATTGTTATTTTCTGGATATCTTTACTTACTCTTCTCTCTTGTATTCTGTCTATACGTTACCTCAATATTCTCGTAGTGCTATTGTGGTATGGCAACTTGAACTTACAGGCGTTTGTGCCCGGTTCTACGTTGCTGCTGCTGCTGCTGCTGAGCTGATGATGATGATGATGATGATGATGATTCGGTCCTTAAACCGCCAACACCTTACTGCGAGAGCCCACTGAGAGTACTTTAGTAAGCGGACAGGTATTTTACAATCTACAGACACGGAATGAGGGACAATAGTTTTGTCTACCTTTTGAATTTTGTTTTTTATTGATTCATAAAACGACACAGTAACAAATCTCAATCCGCATCTGAAATTGTAGTCATCAGTTCATTTCGTTTGAATTTTTCATCTTGCCGACACTTTCTAATGCATGTCATGTTTTGTCTAGTAATCACCAGACCGTCATAGACATAAAGTTTCGTATGACAAACTTTATTTATTTTCTGTCTTATACTCATATTTTTCTTATGGTCGCATATATTTGCCTACACATAAATTTTTGGCAAGTTTTACTAGTGAATATTTCATTCGTTAGTCTATGTCTAAAGTGCATATCTCAAAGCTGTTTTGTTCCATATACGTCATAGTTATCATCCTGTCATATTTACAGGACTGTACATATGTGATAACACGTGTATTTTGCTATTTTCCCCCGCTAACGTGGATTTTAACTTGCATTTATTTATTTGATTGTCTTATTGATCTAATGATCATCATTATCCATTCCTTGAATGATTCATTTTGCGTACAAAAGCCTTTTCTAATTCAATAGTGTGCGCATTTTCTAGCTGTTTTTTAAAGGTATCGTAAGATTATCTCAGTGATATACATGTGTATTTCTATTCATGGATATCAGTTTGTGCAATATTATTATTATTATTATTATTATTATTATTATTATTACGATGTTCCCTCTTTCCACATAATTATTCATATATGTATATGCATCTCCAGCTTTTTATAATGTACGTTTTCGGCTTAGGCATACAACATTCCATTTATATCCATATTTCTCATTTATGTTGTCGAAGTATACACATTTGACGTATGCTCACGTAATAATGACCATAGGTATAGCATTTTATTTTATTTAATATAATTACCTTTTATTCCTCTATACCTATATTCTCAATACTGTTATGTTTATATCTCTTTGGACATACCGGGAGGGGGACTGTTGCGGGATGCGACTTAGAGACACTTAGGTTTTTCTTAATAGATCAATAACATGTATGCACCTATTTTATTAGTATGCTTGACCATAACCGTTTTAACAATTCTTGTCTAAAATTGTCAACAATACACTTCTCTGTAATTCGTCCTTGACGTTTTACTTTCCTTACATATTCATCAGTTGATTAACAAATTAGTTGTACTAACTCCGTTTTCGTAATTTTCTTACAAATGTGAAATTATTGATAAATTGTAATTATTCAATGTCACAGTTCTATTAACAAAACTACCTAATTCGTCTTCACCTTCCGTATTTTGAGATTTATAAATCCTGGTCATAACGTGTTTGGCTTTTCCATCGTATGGACATTAAATTCATATTTCATGCACATATCAAATTCAACCAACAGTATCATCGTAAACCTCATTTCTTGTAGTTTGTCAAACGCTGCAATTTGGTATGCGTTTTAGAACCTCCTCACTTAACAGGAAACCGCATCAGTTAATGTATTATATTGTAGTGGCAGACTAATAGTCTAAATATACTTAATTCGATTGGGATATTGTAGCTACCTAAATTATTTGCACTCATACTGAAGCTACGCCATCCAGTGACATCCTGGCTTGGCTCATCCTAACTGTAGTAACCTGGCTTCCCTGTTCCTTGCTATAAATGAGACAGTTTTACTAGGCAAGGATATGCTTAAGATAGAAGAGAAGTGACATGATTGATTGCCACCACACCATGCACACTTTGAATATCCACCGTATGTGTGAATGATATTGGCCTGGACGAGTTGAATAAAATACTTTCCATATATTAATAAACTGGAAATTAAATCAAAGGAGTCGGTGAAATCTGATCGGATAATAAAGTGTAATAATAAATTTACAAATATCAAGTTTTATTGGTATTATTGGGTAACTAACTTAGACTTATTAAGTGAAAATAACTACAACAATAATGATCTGACTTTTGTAGAGCCCAAAAAAGCATCACACTGTTATTTTTCATTAATTTTCCGTATTTAGGGTGATAAAAATTCAAATAATGGAATGAAAACTGCATTGTCAAATGATACTGATACATTAATTGCCACTTCTTTGAAGTATTAAATTTGATTGAATTATCTACGATCTGTATACGTTAATCCATTTTTGGGTTGTATATTTATCAGCGCACCAATCTAAATATAAAAGCAAAGTAATGAAATTTTAAGTTGTTTGAGTTGTTTTTCTAATACTTAAGGGGTTGGCTTAGTCGTGTGGTGTACAGTCAACATAAAACCTGGCACATGTGTGCATCGGTTCAAGTTGCCATACTACCATGGCACCGATTCTGGGCCATGTCACTCAGTATTTCTAGCCACTGGTTACGGTAGTCGCGAGGACCTCATCCAGGTAGTCTGCAGCTACCGACACGACTTAAACCGGCAGTCAGTGACTTCATGGACTGATGCCATGTTTTAGGTTGGCCGCCTCTAACTCTCTTCCATCCTATTCCTATATCAGCCAGCATTGCGCGTCGAGGAAGACGGTGGTTGGGTATACGTAACACATGTCCCAACAACCTCAGTCGATGAAGATTTACAACCTCATTGACTGATTTACCATATGTGCCTAACACCCGTCGTCTAACCTCGGTGATCCCAGCTAACGCGAACGATGTTTCGTAGACATCGATGGTCAAAAACTAATAACCGAGTGTCATCTACCCTTAATGGCCACGTCTCACACCCATACAGTAAGACAGAGCAAACTGTTGCGCAGTACACTCCCTTTCGTTGAGAGACGAATATCTCGTCTACGCCATAGGTGACGTAAGTTGGCAAAAGCCAAACGAGCTTTTTGAATTCGTATTGAGATTTCGTCAGAGACTAACCCATTAGGGCTAATCAGACTTCCAAGAAAAGTAAAGTGGTCGACGTGCTCAACTACTTCACTCCCTATCTTTAGTTCAGGGGTTGATGAAAACCAGTCCTAAAGCAATAATTTGCATTTAGAGGGGGAGAAACGCATTCTGAAAATGCTTAGATTGGAGCTTATTGCTGTTAAAAGTTTCTGCATCGTATCAGCTTCTTCGCCAAACAGGACTATATCATCAGCATATTCTAAGTCAATAAGTGGATCTCTTGGTAGGAGACCAATTCCTGAAAAGTCAGACGATGAAAGTGTAATTTCCAACAGTATGTCAACTATGAAATTAAACAAAAATGGGGAAAGTGGACAGCCTTGACGGACACCAATTGAGGTTACAAGTTCAGATGACAGTTCGCCATATGCTCTGACACGACTAATAGTGTTTGAGTAAAGAGCCTTAACAAGTTTTATGTACTTCTGGGGTACGCTTTTCAATGAAAGATACTGCCATAGAACTTCACGGTCTACAGAGTCAAATGCCGCTTTCAAGTCAAGGAAAATCACTATTATCGGCCGCCGAAAAGTATGTCTGTGTTCAAAGATCTGGCGAACGGTGAATATCTGGTCTACACAACCGCGACCAGGTCTGAAACCAGCCTGATTTTCTCGTATTTGGAGATCACGAGTTGCAGTTAAACGTCTGATAATTATAGAAGCTAGTATTTTAGACACTATTAGTCAAACTAATTCCTCAATGGTTATTGCAGGACGATTTTGACCCTTTTTTACTTGCTGAGACGATTAACGATCGACACCAGTCAGACGGAATTATGTCAAGTTCCCAAACCTTAGTCAAAATATCAGTCAGTCTGGTTGTCAATGTGAGACCACCATCCTTAAAGACCTCTAGGGATAATCCGTCTGGATCCGCTGCTTTGCCTCGTCTTAGCTTTTTCGAGCTTACCCACCACTTCTCACGGTCGTTTCGCAGACTTTTCGTCAGTTTATACTTGATTACTCTTCGCTTATCATCGTGTTCGGAGCCCGATGGGATAAGTCTTTGGGAGTCTATTAAATCAACAGAAGCCATTGAGATCCATTGATTTTTTTTGACATGTTGATTTAAGTCCTTGATAGATATGATTGTAGATGCCACAACTGCTTGAACATCTTGCCAAGCAATATCTAGTCGGGACGCATCTTTATAATTGCCTAAGTGATTCCTCAGTTGTTCCTGGAATTTAATCTTGGCTGTTTCATTGCTAAACTGAATTCTAAAAGGTCTTCCTGTGGTAGTTTTTCTTTGCCCGGTAAGACGCAATTAAACGCGTGCTTGCACTAGAGCGTGGTCGGAATCCAAACATGTACTCCAGAAAGATCGGCAATCTTCTATCGAGCCTCTCCAACGGTGACTAATCGCGATATAGTCTATCTGAGTCCACCGCTGAGTAGGGCCAGGAAGTCGCCATGTTACACGATGTCGCTCTTTATGCTTAAAATTCGTGCTGGCTAGAAATAACCGATTATCTGAGCGAAGCTGCAGCAGATGGTCGCCGTTATCCGTTCTCTGAGCTGGAATACTGAAGCATCCACCTAAATGTTTTTCAGATTGGTTCAAGCTACCTATTTGGGCGTTAAAATCACCAGCCAAGATTACCAAATCTGAGTGTTTGGCCTTATGAAGTAGTTCAGAAAGTTTTCTGTAAAATTCACCTTTTACTTCATTCAGGCTGCAGTCAGTGGGAGCGTAGGCAGAAACGACGAAAAGACAACGGCGTGTGTCCCTATTTCTCCGAGTCTTTACTGAACCATTTAGTCGAACGGCACATAGGCGACTGTCGACAAGAATCCATTCAGGAAGCGTCTGTTCTGCTTTCATACTTAACGCAATACCTACACCGGCGGGCCCACGAGAAGTTGCTGTTGAATCGCCAGATAAACGAAGAGTGTATCGCGAAGGTTCTTCACTCTGACTAGATGAAATCAAGTGAATGACCACGTTAGGATCCTGTATGCATGTTTCGGAGACGCAACATACATCAATGGAGAGGGATTCTAATGTCTTAGCTAAAGAGGCTTGTTGCCCTATTTGACACAGGGTTCGTACATTCAACGCACCGATGTGAAGTTTGGAGCGTGGTCTTAGTATGCTCGGGACGTTATTTCGTGGGCCGGAATCGTTGGCACTAATGACACAGGAGGAAGTTGAAGATAAGGATTTAGGCTTGAAGGTAGGAGCAGAATAAATATTAGGAATAGAAGAAGGAGTTTGACTAAAATGGCAGTGATCTTGCGTGTTGTTAGAGGCATAAGGGCGGTTATCCCTTCCCAGTTGCCCACACTGTGGAAGGGTTCTTCTTGATGTACCTGAAAAGCAAAATGTGTTAGGGTTGGTCTGAAAGACCTGGGAGCGTGACCGCAGTGCCAAAGGAACAACTGCCTGAGACGGTCACACATGCCCTTTTCGAGACGGAAATCCGTGGAGTAAGGTGAGGTGTGCATTTTTAGGGTCGACCTTTTCTAACCCCACCCTTCCTTTGTGGGAAGGCAGCATCGCTGCTATGCGGGTTGTCCGGAGAAAACACCTTACTGCCGTCACACTTCTGTACAGCCGGCAGTACGACGTCATCCTCGGACCTGGTATTTGCTGCTTTTGGTCTCACCGCTCTTCAACTGACGTGCCTGGTATGGTAGGACCTAGAGGAACGATTGTTCTAGCCAGTATAGCCCGATCGAGTCATCACGATAGGCAAGCCCGACCACCACATCAAGGTAGCAGCACGGTCGGGTTAGCCGTGTGGAGATACGTTCGGTTTTATTGTTGACTAACCATGGTGTCCCTAAGTGATATTACGATGGATTGTGTATGAATATCTGATTGATTAAATGTACATTCGTGTATGTAGGGGAAAAGTCAGCTTGAAACTCTTTTAACGAGGCAATGATTTGTTTTATTTGGAGTTATCAAGGAGCAATGAATAAAATGTAGTTGTTCTGGTTTTGTTTTGTAGCTATCCATATGTGTGCAGTTGCTACAAAGAAATATCGATATACGCGACTTTAACCTTATGAAGCTAGCAATTAGTTATTGTCTAGAAGTTTAGAAACTGATGAGAATTGTCACAATCAATGATGTTCATAAACTGCTATTAGAAGTGAAATGGTGTTGTATAGTGTAGGGAGTTGAAGTAAGTTTTACTGGATGACAGATGATAAATTCTGCATTTTAGTAAGGCGATTAAATACTGAATGCTTATCAAGAAGAGCATAAGTTGTGATCACTCATTATCCTACTGATGCGGGTCGTTTTATACGTTGGGGTTAGTACGATAATATCGACTTTAGTTTGTGGGAGATCCTATCGGCTATACTAACTAGTGATTTGTGCACTTGTTCATGTCGCTAGACTGTGGGAAGTTGTTATGTGTAAGTCGCAAATGTTCACATGAAAACAACCGGTGATTATCAGTAACATCCATTGGTAAGCAACACTGTTTACCAAGAAAGTATACAGCTTAATCTACTAACGAGGTTTTGCGTCGGATTCATTAATTTAATCGTTTACATTTTGCGAGTCGTAATAGTCCTGTATTATAGCGTTAAAAAATCACTAAGTAAGCAAAAATAATCTTGATAAGTCGGTAACAGGAGGTTTTTGAATGCTCATAACCGTTGGTTGTTATGTGGGACCACTAAAAAAGAGTGAAAGAACTTCTAGGACTGTATTTTAGAGGACTTATTTATTCTGGTCGTGTGTAATGTAAACATTACATTTTTATTATTGTTATGTTCCTCTTACTCTGTCCTCCCGTTTAGTATATTTGCTGTTATTATATTGTCTCTTATTATGGACTACAGTTAATTAGTTGTGTACAAGTTACCCCTATTCACTGCCACAATCTCTTCTGTTTTGTATTAATGTAAAGTCCCTAATTGGTTTGCTGTGCGATCTGAATTTGTGTATATATAAATCCATGATTAAAATACAATATGACCGGTAATTGGACTGGATTGATTGTGTCTGGTTGGCTCGTAACTGCTGTATTCTCTATTTGGAGGTTGATAGTCGTGGGGCTGACGTATCCGTATTCTGATTGGCAGTTACCAACGCCACAGAGTATTTATATTTCAATACATAACATTGGTGAATTTGGGTTCGTTCAGACTTTACAGTGACGGTATCACCGTAATTTAATGTGATTTTTACGAACGCAATGTCCATTTGATAATATGATGTAGTGTTAGATATATTCTGAGTATTAGATTTAAAAGACCCCACTAAACTATCAGTGGACAGACGAGATGGCAACAGTGTTAAAGATACAGTGGATCAACGTTTCTCAAGAAACAATGTTGAATTTAGATTTGTTTTAGTAAAAATGGCAAGATCAAAGAATGTTTGTAGGCCAAATTATTATAAATGTCTCATACCCAATCAAATTATTGACTTCAATCATTAAATTCAGTTGTTTTCTTTTTTCGGAGCATTCCAGAAATTATTTCAAAAATTATGAATCTGAAAGACGCCATTCAAAGTTTCAGTATGGATTCTTTAAAGTCAACTCTTGTAAATGTTCGACATTTAGATGGAACTGTCACTAAAAGTAATAAGTACGGTGCAATAATTGAAGAAGCTAATGAATATAGTCGACCTGAACCAAATTTTTCACTGTATGGTTTTATCCCAAATTTTAATCCTGATTTACAAATTGGGAAAATAAATCTCCCAGAATTTACAATTCTGTTTGGTTAGTTAACAAATTGAACATACCTTTACATTTGTAATTTTATATAACATGCATAAAGTCATACAGTTTTACTAGTGAAAGAAACTTAGAACTACCTTTATTCATTTATAGATGAACAGAATAAACGAAAGACCATAATGTACAAATTGTCATTATTACAGTAGATCATATGATAGAATTGATAGTAATTACTAAACAGTAATTATTCATATTGGTGATATCTGTAATTATATTCAAAGATTGCGTTGGAGTACAGCATACAAAAGGGTAAATGTGTTACTTGTAGACCGCGCAAAATTTCTTAATTAACCAATGAGACGTACTATCGGCATCAAGATTGTCATAAATTTGAACTAACAGTGTCTACCATTGATAATGTACCATAGTTACTGTTATATCTCACCTAGGGATGGCGGATTTTATCGATTTCGACTTGTACGCAAAGCGATATCTTACAGTTAACCACCAGCCTTGTCTTAATCTATTGCTCAAGTATGACGATCCGATTGATTTATCAAGAAGCCATCTAATATAAACCAATAATGTGCAATATGTATATGATCTAGTACTTTATCTCATGTGTGTCACACGATATTGACCAATCGAATTTCTTATTACAGACATATCCGGCTTAATATTTAGGTTAAAATTGAGTTTCTGGTGTTAGAAGTGTCATATAATGCTAGGTTTCAGTTTAAGGAATAAGCTTTATAGAAGAAATAGTCAACAAGTGGGACTTTGCACCTCAACACATAATTACAGATCTATCTGTCGATATATTCAGAAAAAAGTTGAATCAACTGAGATTCCTATCACTAGGACTAACATAGGCGATCCAGCCTTCTGCCTTAATCACACTGAAGCTGTAACTAACCCAGTGAGCCAAAAGATTAATGCCAAATTACAGAATGTTGATGAAAAATGTATTAAACGTTGAGAGAAACGTTAAAATTATATGAAAAACGGCTGACTCTGGAACATTTAACCCGTTTTTCGTGGTGAAGTGTTTTACCCAACGTTCTGGCCTGTCCCACAACATAAATAATTAGGACTTAAGCTCAGCAGTGTTTCAAGACTGGCCAAGAAGTAATGCAAGATAGGGCAAGGTTGGGTCATGTTAGGCAAAATGTAATGTAATTCCAGAATAATTATTTAGGGTTATAAATTTGCTGTAAGTTTGGAATTTAAAGCTAAAAAATTAGGTTATAACTTGATTGATATAGAAAACAGTGTTTACGGTTAGTTGTATTGCTATTTGAGAAGAGGTTTTCGCATCGCTAATCAAATTCAGCTCATTATATTATGCCTTCCCCATCGAGACCTTCAGTAAAATGAAATTTATAGTGGGAACCACATATAAACATGGTGTATGGCTGGAACCGCTAGTGTGCATCCATCTGTTTGTAAGTCCTTGTCTTTTAATAAAGGCTCCTGGAAAGGAGACATAATGTAACTAGTCTTCACTGTAACTTTTCAGTCACGTAGATAGATTCCTTGATCTTTGTCTCTGTGGTTTAACAATGGCAATTCCACTACAAAACTATGATCCAGTTATTTATCATGTAAAATAAATATACATCCCACTGTAATATGTAAATACTATCTTCTCATAGGCTTAAAGTGGTCAGTGAATCAAAACAATGATTGACACGGGTATTTCAAGTATCGTGTTTGCTTCCTCTTATACTGTACTCTAGCAAAATCCAATCATCTGGATGGCTAAATTGATAGAGTCAACTGTTTTTATTGTATAACACAATAAGACTAGTTATAATGGCCACAAATCAGAAAACTTAACAAAAATAACCAATAGACATTTTATTATGATTAAATATCTCTCTTTAATTATTAATTGAATGTTTACTTTATGTGTTAATTTATTGTAGGTTCTTTGGATGTTGCTCAAGATTTTAATTTATTAAAAGGTAATAATGTTACACATATTATTAATCTTATTTCAAATATTGCACCAAATTATTTTCCTGAATTCTTTCAATATCTATCTCTTCTTGTTTATGATGATTTATCCTTTCAGTTACATGATACTCTTTATCAATGTTGTGATTTTTTAAACATTGTTAAGGAAAAAAATGGTTGTTGTTTTATACATTGTAATGCAGGTCTTTCAAGAGCACCATCTATTGTAATCGGTTATTTAATTATTGTTTATGCTTATTCATATGAAGAAGCTTACAGTTTAGTTAATAGTACTAGGAATATTTATATTAATGTAAACTTTAGATCACAATTAATGAGATTATGGTTGAACGGATTTTAACTTTCTGTTTCTTTCAGTATCCGTTAGAATGGAGGAAATATTCGTTTAATTTTTATTGTTTTTCATAATGAAAGTAACCTGTTTTATTTTTTCATTTTTTATAATTCTAACTAATTTTTACTAGATTAACTTACGGTTAATAGTTAGCATTTATTATGCTAATTGGCATATTATTACTTTTTGTTATTAGGCATATATTTAGATTATCTTTGATATTAATGCTACCTGTTTGTAGTTGTACATTTCTGCAAAATAATCATCATTTTCGAAAGTAATCATAAGTCAATAAAGATGATGTGTATGTAATTATGCATTAAACATTGATCTCATGAATAAAAACATAATTTAGTTGGCATGGTAAGACCTGAAGAAACAATTGTGTCAACCAGTATAGCTTGATTGCTTCGTCACGATAGACAAGACCGACCACCACGTCAACGTGACAAAAATATTCGAGATGAGATTAGTCCTGAATCTAACGCGCCAGATAAAAACCGATCTTTGCTAAAACACAGATTGTATGTCGGCCGCCTACCATACAGTCAGTCTTTTCACATTGAGTTTATTAGAGATACCATCAGAACCGATGAACTCATAACAGCTGAATACCTTAAACACGAATTTACTATCTCCATATAGTAGTTTCTAGAACACTGACGAAAGTAACGGTACCGTTCATATAAGAACTGAGTACAGAAACTCACAGTCTAAAACTCAGCAACCATTATTGCCATGAGGGTTGTTCGCTTAGAACAAACCCTAGAGTGAGCTATTTATATATAGTATCAGATTTAATGGAGTATTATTAGGTAAAATATTAGTCTATTGATCACTAAAAGCTGTTGTATCTATTGCGTCTGCATAATTTAGATTACTCATGATGCATTAAATAGTATATGAATTGCATTAAAAAACCTACTTGTACAAGTAAAACGCTTAATGATAAACACTTGTGATATTGACACTAGAGCAATTGTTTTAATTGTTTACAAGCAGAGCTTTAAGACGGTAATTTATTGTTCATGCCGACTTGAGAGTAATCAAGACAGTTTATACTATGATGCGTAATTTTGTCAAGGACTGATGCAACTAAAGGTACTTCAACTTATTTGGTATACGTATTACCATCTATCCAAATCATCTAGGAAAAATTCGTTGAACGTAATAGAAGGGTAAACTGGTAATTTTCTGCTCTATATCACATTATTAGTAAGAATTTAGAAAAGTGAATCTTCGCAACTAAACTGACATCGGCAAAATGACCATGAATCACTTTTTGTTACCGTTACTACATAAGCATTTATCAGCTTCCAGACGTAATATTAGAAGGAAAATATCAATGAAGAATAGGTCACTCACTAACCAGAATATACAACTAAAAGCCAAGACATCACTTGTATTAGATAATCAGCTGTTATTTAAGAAGTAAAAATGTGGAGCCCTCAGTTCAAAACTGACGGTTGTCGACATAAGTAACTTTAGTCAGCCAGATATGTTGCATAATACCAAATACCCCAAAAAGATTAAGAGAGCACCTTATCTAAACTCGAAATAAATAGATGCTTAGGATGCAATAAACACAACCAATCCAGTAGAGGATGTAAATAGAAACTGGAATACTGAGGATATGGGATTGTAAACACAGTAATAATAACACCATAGGAAATACAATAAAATAAACCAATAGGTGAAAATGTACAACTTTAAAACACGGAACATCAGACAGAGAAAACAGAAGGGAATACACACATAAGAAGAGAAAATAGAAATATGAAACAGAAAACTTAGTCAGCTAGTCAATGTCTATTACCCCATGTGGAGCATAGCCCACTGACTGGTATTCTATAACCAAATCTGCCCTAGGCTCACCTTTCCAGTTCCTCCCAAGTGCTATTAATACTCTCCATGTCTGCATTTGATTCTCGGAGCACTGTGCTCACTAGTCTCTCCCTTTTCCGATTAAGGACTCCAAGGTAATGCTTATTTTGTGACCTAGTTTGATTTCCTTAGTGTGTTCTATCCATCTTCACAGTCCTTTCCTGATTCACTCTTCGGCTGGATTTTGGTTGGTTTGTTCTCTAACATTGAAGGTTGTTGTTGATGGTATCTGACAAACGAATCCAAAGTATCTTGCACAAACAGCTGTTAATAAATTCTTGTATCGTTTGAAGAATAGTAGATCATCTGCAAAGTCCAAGTTGTCCGATTGCATTCATGCCTCCCTTGAGATGTTGCAGTTCTCATAATCCAATCAACCACCAGCAGAACGAGAAAGGGCGAAAGTAAGTAGTCCTGTCTTAAACTGGTCTTTATTTTGAATAAACATGTGAACTGTCCTCCATAAACAATTTTTCAGAGTAGTCCGTCATCAGTGTTCCGTATGATGTTGGCTATCTTCTCGGATACACCATAGTGTCGGGGAAAACTCTATGTCCTCCTGTCTACAATGTCAAGTACTTTCCAATAATCAAGAAAGTTGATGTAAAGTGGTGAGTACCATTCAATTGATTGTTCAACAATGATCCGTAGTGTCGCGATTTGGTCGGTACATGATCCATCCTTACGGAATCAGGCCTGTTAATCTCGAAGTTGGGCATCGACTGGATCTTTTATTCAGTTCAATAACAGTCTGCTAAAGACTTTTCCTGGTACTGACAAAAGTGTGATCCCTCTGTAGTCCTCACATTTGCTCAAATCTCTTTCTTTACCATCTTGATGAGGTACCCTTCCTTCCAGTCTGTTGGTACTTGCTCTTCCTGCCAAATCTTTCTGGAAATAATGTAGAGCAACTTTGCAGTTACTCCTATATCTGACTTCAGTGCCTCATTCAGCTGATATGTTAACTGGCTCTGTTGACTTGCCACTCTTGATTTTTCGGATGATCATGTTGATTTCTTCGATTGCCGGTAAGTCGATGTTTATAGGAAGATCCGTAGATGCTACTTCAATGACTGGTGAGTTCAGTGAAGCTGATCTATCCAAGAGTTCTTCAAAGTACTCTACTCACCTGTTTCGCTGTTCTCGGGTCCCACTGATTGGTTTGCCATCCTTGTTCTTAAATGGTCGTTCCGGTTTACTATATTTTCCAGCTAGCTTCCTCATTGTAACTCCGCCTGTAGCCCCTAGGGTTGCTGCCGATCCCAAGCCGGATAAAGGAGGAGGGTTGGGCATGGGGCTAGCAACCCCATCCCGTAAAACAACAAACGTGCTAAAAAAACGCTGACCAGTAAAAATCTTTATAACCATTTTTACTCTGCCCTGGGAGTTGGAAGGTATGTTATGACGCCTCATGGTGAAAGCCGAGTTTCTTCGGAAGCCACGAGGCCGATGTCTCCTCTGACAACCAGAGCAACAATTAATATAGGTACATAGAATGTCCGCACGATGTGGGAGACAGGGAGAACCATGCAAATAGCAGAAGAAATGAAAAGATACGACCTGAAGATACTTGGAATAAGCGAAACGCATTAATTGCAAGCTGGACAGCAACGGTTATCCTCGGGAAATGTGCCTTTGTACTCCGGCCAAGGAGAAGAAAACGCCTCATACACGCAAGGAGTAGCATTAGTGTGTCCCAAGATGCATGGAAGGCTCTTATAGGATGGGAGCCTCATGGACCTAGGATCATCACAGCATCCTTTAAGACGAAGAAAAAAGGGATTACAATGAATGTCATCCAGTGCTACGCACCCACCAATGACAACCACGAAGACGACAAAGACCAGTTCTATGCGAGGCTGCAGTCAATCGTCGAGAAATGTTTAGCCAAGGACCTGACCATTCTAATGGGGGACTTCAACGCCAAGGTTGGAGTGGACAACACCGGGTATGAAGACACATGGGACAACATGGACTGGGAGAAAGGAACGATAACGGTGAGAGGTTTGTAAACTTATGTGCCTTCAACAAAATGATTATAGGTGGTACCATATTCTCCCACAAACGTAGACACAAAACTGCATGGGTTTCACCGGACCACATTACGGAGAACCAAATCGACTACATCTGCATCAATAAGAAGTTTAGAAGGACCATGGAAGATGTAAGAGCAAGGAGAGGAGCTGACATAGCTTCAGATCACCATTTGGTGGTGGCTAAAATAAAACTGAAACTGAGGAAGAACTGGACAACTGGAGCAGCAATATTACATAAGTTTCAATACAGCCCCTCTCCGGGATGCTAACAAACGCAACGAATTCAAAATAACTCTCAACAACAAGTTCCAGGCATTTCATGATCTACTAGAAAAAGATGGAACTAATATGGGGGAAAACTGGAAAGAGATTAAGGAAACAATAACTTCAACATGTCAGGAGGTTTTGGGTCCCAAGAAACAACACCAAAAAGAGTGGATTTCTGTTAGTACTCTGGACAAGATCCAAGAAAGGAGGAACAGAAAGACAGCGATCAATAACAGTCGGACAAGAGCAGAGAAAGCCAAGGCACAGGCCGGATACACCGAAGTCAACAAGCAAGTGAAGAGGAGCATCAGGTCGGATAAACGGAAATTTGTTGAGGACCTAGCAATGACATGAAAAAGCTGCAAGAGAAGGTAACATGAGGCTCTTATACAACACAACGAAGAAGCTAGCTGGGAAATTCAATAAGCCAGAACGGCCAATCAAGAACAAGGCTGGTAAACCAGTCACTGAAGTGCATGAACAACGGAACAGGTGGGTAGAACACTTCCAAGAACTCTTGAATAGACCAGCCCCACTGAACCCACCAGTCATCGAAGCAGCAGCTATGGATCTCCCTATAAGCACAGACTCACCAACAGTTGAAGAAATCAAAATGGCCATCAGAGAGATCAAGAGTGGCAAGTCAGCAGGACCAGACAACATACCGGCGGAGGCACTGAAGACAGATATAGAAGCAACTTCAAAGATACTCCACATTCCCTTCAGGAAGATTTGGGAGGAAGAACAAGTTCCAGCAGACTGGAGAGAAGGGTACCTCATCAAGATACCAAAGAAAGGCGGTCTCAGCAATTGTGAGAACTACAGAGGCATTACTCTACTTTCAGTACCAGGAAAAGTCTTCAACAGTGTTATTGAACAGATTAAAGGACCCAGTCGACGGGCAACTCCGAGATCAACAGGCCGGATTCCGTAAAGATCGATCATGTACCGATCAAATCGCTACTCTACGGTTCATTGTTGAACAATCAATTGAATGGAATTCACCAATTTACATCAACTTTATCGACTATGAAAAAGCATTCGACAGCGTGGATAGGAGAATATTATGGAGCCTTCTACGACATTACGGCGTACCCGAGAAGATAGTCAACATCATACGGAATTCTTACGACGGACTACATTGTAAAATCATGCATGGAGGTCAGCTCACAGATTCATTCGAAGTGAAGACGGGTGTCAGACAAGGCTGATTACTCTCGCCCTTCCTCTTTCTACTGGTCATCGACTGGATCATGAAGACTGCGACATCTGAAGGCACTCTCGGAATACAATGGACAACATCGACGCAACTAGATGACTTGGACTTCTCAGATAACCTAGCTCTTCTTTCTCACACACAACATCAAATGCAGAAGACCAACAATATAGCAGCAGCTTCGGCAGCAGTAGGCCTCAACATACACAAAGAGAAAAGCAAGATCCTTCGATACAAAACAACAAACACTAACCCAATTACACTTGACGGAGAAATTCTGGAAGACGTTGAAACCTTTACATATTTGGACAGCATCATCGACAAACAAGGAGGGTCTGATTCGGATATGAAGGCGCGGATTGGTAAGGCAAGGGCAGCATTTCTACAACTGAAAAACATCTGGAACTCAAACCAACTGTCAGTCAATATAAAAGTCAAAATTTTCAACACAAATGTGAAGACAGTCCTGTTGTATGGAGCTGAAACTTGGAGAACTACGAAAAGTATCCTTCAGAAGATACAAGTATTTATAAACAACTGTCTGCGTAGGATTCTTCGGATTCGTTGGCCAGATACCATCAACAACAACCTGTTGTGGCAGAGAACTAGTCAACTTCCAGTTGAGGAAGAAATTAGGAAAAGACGCTGGAGATGGATTGGACACACACTGAGGAAACCATCAAACTGTGTCACAAGACAAGCACTGACTTGGAATCCCAAGAACACATTGCTTCGGGAATCGGAAACAGACATGAAGAGAATGAACAGCACTTGGGAAGAACTAGAAAGGAATGCCCAGGACAGAGTTGGTTGGAGAATGCTGGTGGGCGGTCTATGCTCCACTTGGGGTAACAGGCATTGATTGATTGATTCTTCATTGTATCATATAAGTGTCTCATGTTCCCTTCCATTTCAACGTTTTCCGTTATCATCGCTACGTCTTCCACATATTTCCGTTTATCCGCTCTAATGCTCCTCCTCACTTGCTTCTTGGCTTCTGTGTATGTGGTCTGTGCCTTGACTTACTCTATTCTTGTCCGACAATTATTGATTGCTGTCTTGCTCTTTCTTCCTCGGATCTTATTCACTGTACCAACAGACATTCTCTCCTTATATTGGTGCTCCTTGCGGCCCAGAACTTCCTGACATGTTGGAGTTATTATATCCTTAATCCCTTCCCAGCTGTCTTCCACAGTAGTTTCCTCTTCTCCTAGTAAATCGTTTAAGCCTTGAAGCTTATTGTTGAGAGTTATCTTGGATTTGCTGAGTTTGTTATTATTAAACTTTTGTAATACTGTTGCTCCCGTCATCCATTGCTTCTTTGGTTTTAGTTTCATTTTGGCTACAAACAGGTGGTGATCTGAAGCTCCTCTCCTTTCTCTAAGGTTTTCCAAGGTCCTTCGGAACATCTTATTTATGTAGATGCGATCATATTTAAGTTGGATTGTGACTGGCAAGCGAAATCCAGGACGCGCGTTTCGTCCTATTTGGGACTCATCGGCTAGATGTACCTGCATCCCAATGTTGATGTTCACACTGGGATTCGAACTCAGTCCGCTTCGTGCCAAACGCCACTGCGTTCACCACTAGGTTACTGTGTCCTAATTACATATATATGCCCGTTGCACAGGTGTGACTGTCTGGACACAGTAGCCTAGTGGTGAACGCAGTGGCGTTTGGCACGAAGCGGACTGAGTTCGAATCCCAGTGTGAACATCAACATTGGGATGCAGGTACATCCAGCCGATGAGTCCCAAATAGGACGAAACGCGCGTCCTAGATTCCGCTTGCCAGTCACAATCCAACTTAAATATATAACTTGTGTAATAACGCTATATCGAGGCAATCCGCTCAGGATGCACATATGGCAACAGAGACTGACCAGTTTCAGTCCATTACAAATCAACGGGAAAATAAACTTATCCTAATTACGTAGATGTGATCAATTTGGTTCACGGTAGTTCGGTCCGTTGAGACACATATCGCTTTGCGTATGTGTTTTGGTGAGTGGGGAGGGAGGAATATAGTTCCACTTATAATCATTTTGTTGAAGATACACAGGTTTGCGAATTTCTCACCGTTTCGTTCCTTTCGCTCAGTCCATGTCGTCCCATGGTATCCTCTTATTCGATGTTATCCATTCCAACCTTGGCGTGTGGGTTTCCTATCAAAATTGTCAGGTCTTTGGCTGGACATTTTTCTACGATTGGTTAGAACTCCTCGTAAAACTGGTCTTTATCGTCTTCGTGGCTGTCTTTGGGAGGCGCATAGCACCGGATGACATTCATTGTGATCCCCTCTGCCGTGAAGGGTGATTTGATGATCCGATGTCTATGAGGTTCCCATATTATAGGTGCTTTGGTTGTTAGATGGGATATTGACCTCGTGACCTCCGTAGAAATTCGGCCTTTACTATGAGGCGTCATAACTCTTTGAAATGAAGACCTTCCGACTCCCAGAGCTTAGTTTAAATGTCTTTTTCTGGTTGGTATTTTCTTGAAAAGTTGTTTTTTACGGGATGGGGTTGCTAACCCGAAGCCCAACTCTCGTTTATTCCTGTTTGGGACTGGCAGTAACCCTAGGAGGATTCCAGGCTGAGTTTTAGTCAGTCAACCAACCATAAATATATAGATGTTGCACTATGAGGAGGAACTGTATACAGGGAACAAGAGACTAAATTTGCCTGAAAGAATACCTCCAAAGAGAAGACAAACAACTATGTATATACTTCTTAACATTGCTATGATGGTTACTGTTGTTCTTAGGATTAACACCATAAATATTGGATAGGCACATAAAAATGTTATCAGGCAAAAAATAAACTGAAACGTAAGCAAGTAAATACATATATTACTAAGAAGGCAAAGTATCGATCCAGTAAAAGACCCTGGAACAATAAATTTGACATGATTCGAGAAAATCAATTCGTATGTGTCTACATGGTTGTAGGCGAGACGATATAATTGTGAAAATTGGAAGATACAAATATCATAACTGATAACAATTTGTAAAAAAGTTTTCTTCAAAGAATTTAAATACAGAAACGATTCCTGTACAAAAAGTATATTTATGTAGGATTGGGTGAGGAATAACTAACTAGGTGGAACAGGCGCATTTCCAGTTATTGTTAGTGTCATTATTGTGGCATATCACATTAATTCAACAGTTTTGAAACATAAGAAAAATATATCAGTAGCAGTCGTCATCGAAATACGAAGTACTTTAAAAAACCTGAAGATTGAAGGTAGTGAGGAGGAAGAAGGGAAGTATGAAGAGAATACCCAATCACAGGTTTAACTGATATGATAATATTTTAGTCAAATCCATTGGCACGTCATCATTATTACCATTTTCATTTCATATATTTCTATTTACACATAGAAGCACATTGTAAATAAGTTAGAAAGAATTTGTTTCAGAGGCAGGGTAATAAGATCATCATACATATGCTGTTTAGATTATCAAATATATTGGATACATATATAGGCACTGTAGATTGTGCTTCATCCAACGAGTATACGGTAAAAGTAACGAATAGTGATCACGCCAACCAATTTGTCATAATAACAAGCAATGAACCTTTTTGCGCTCACCTTTTGATGTTAGCGGCGGTGGAGGCGGTTGTCGTCTGTAAAAATGCAACATGCAAATAGCGGAATGTTATTTGAACTACACTAATGATAGCATCATAATAATCAACGTAAAGTCTGACATAAATGTATGTTACCTCAAAATGCTATACCACATCAGTACAATAAGATGAAATTAACAAAATGAATAATAAAGGAGAAAAAGCAATGCAAATCATATATAAAAAAATACTGGGAATCATGAATATTAGGAAGAAAAGGAGTAAATCTGTTGGGACAGCTCCCAGAAACCTCAAAGAAGCCTCCAGAACCCTTGAAAGAAAGTGAAGTAATTGAATGCGTTGGCCGCTTCACTTATCTCGGAAGTTTCATCACCTCCGATGGGTCAGTGTCTGACGAAATCTTAGCAAAGATTCAGAAAGCCCGACTGGCATTTACCAACTTACGCTACTTGTGGCTCAGGCGAGATATTCGTGTCTCAACGAAAAGCCGGGTGTACTGAGCAGCAATTCGCGCCGTCATAACATATGGCTGCGAATCGTGGGCCATGAAAACCCAAGATATGCGTCGACTTCAGGTATTTAACCATAGGAATCTTCGTAGCATGGCTCGTATATCATGGGACAGTCGAATAAACAATATGGAGGTTAAACAGAAGGTTCTTAGGAAGCACGATAAATAAGTCGAAGAGGTCAATAACCTTCATCGACTGAGATGGCTGGGACATGTATTGCGCATGCCCGACCACCGCTTACCTCGTTGCAAGATATTGGCTAGGGTTGAAGTAGGATGGAAGACAGGTAGGGGCGGCCAAACCAAAACAAGGCATCAGTCCATGAAGTCCTTGACTGTTGGTCTAGGTCATATTAGTAGATGTAGATTGCCTAGTTGGAGTCCGCGCGATAGTCGCAATACATGGCTGGAGACACTTGACGACATGGCTCAGAATCGGTCACAGAGGCGCATCTTCATCTAGATCTTGAATTCTATTATTATTTTCTGCACACCTTTACTTTACTCTTTCCTCTTGCATTCTGTTACTTTGTTACATTTATTGTCTCGTAGTGCTAGTATGGTATGGCAGCTTGAACCTACGGGTGTATGTGCCCGGTCCTACGTTGCTAATGATGATGATGATGATGAAAGAGCCGAAGACATTCCATTCAATCACTGATCGACAGAACCTTCTAAAATCTCGATGTGGAGCGTTCTGATTGAGTAATACTTGAAACCTCTTGGTTTGAATTGGATAGATTATAATACTGATTTTGTTGTTTCATAGGACTATAAATGTACGAATATTTTGTACAGAACTGACTCTCCACTTCACTGGAATAAAGTTCCTGTCTACTCGCCTTCTGAATTTACGACTAGGAGGGTTCAAGTGCTAAAGTTATTTGCGGCTAGGCAAGATATCACGTACGAGATATAACAGAAACCAACAACACCATTGTAAGTGACTCTGATGAGCGTCACTCAATGTTTTCAACCATTGATGCATCGATCACACCATAATTAAAGCAAACGATGTCTCTATACACTGATATCGCGTAATGGTTTGAACTTCGAAAAAGCATTCTCTCGACTTACCCTTACTTCAGTCCACATTACGCGTCAGGGCAGATAATGGTTAAGTATATGTATAACTCGACTAGTCATACAAAGATGTGACGCAAGTATTCAACACAAGACAGAATTTCTCTGTTTACTATCTTAGTATTATTTTTATTATTGCAGAAACCTACCTGATAATTCGTACCATATCGTGAAACATTTTATCCACATTAACTGGAGGGTCTTTAGCACTCGTCTCAATATATGGAACCTAAATGAAAACAGTTCGATGGGGCAGAATGTAAAAAATAAATTTTACAAAATATAAATATGAATTGTAAAAAAAAACCTAAAGGATATCACAGTCTATTTTGCTATCGAATAAGTGAGATCTTGAGAATCTCTAAATTATTATATATATATATATATATATATATATATATATACATATATATATATATATATATATATATATATGAGTTTCGTATGTCATTTTTGTGCAGAAAATGGCCACGTGTCTTAGTACAAATTACAATTTTACATCACTAAAACACCTGATTTTTACTGTTACTAAGCCAATTTTAAAATTCATGCTAGAGTAATCAACTTACAGTGGTAAAATGACATTTCAATCTGTAGGGTCACTAGATATTAAAGATAATGCTTAATACAGTTTGCGGATTCACAACAACTAGAAAAAAAATAACGGAAATATGTGCTACAATACGATATTGAATTCCAAAATATTTGAATTCCCGTTTAAGTGAGCACCATTACGTGCAATGCATGATTCGCATGCATCACGAATTAGTTGATAGCGTCGTGAATTAAAGGTTGATCAAGCTATATTAAAATGGGAATTGGACGAGTAGCGAACACAAAACAGACAAAATCACTGAAAACACATTGGTAGTGTCTTCATCTGAAAGTTCGTAAGCTTTTTAAAAAACACCTCCTAAGCTATTTAGCAAACACGACTTGACATGAGAAAGTGAGAATAAATATTGTGCCTGATATAGCATAAATGAAACTAAAAAAAACAAAATTAATGATGCTAAGTAAGGACTAAGGTTTCAAACAACTATTATTTATAATGTTTATTGGATTTTATGAAAATCACTGTGGTGCAACTAAACTATAGAGCAGTAGTCTGATAATTTAGACAACTTCTAACAGTTGGAAGTTTTCAGAAACATAAATATTGCTAAGTTGATTAGCTGGAAAGCTGTAACAGATTTTACACTGTTGGTGACATTTTATCTTATTCAAATAACCCAAATGGTGTTCTAGCTATTAATCGCAGGTTAAAAGTAACCGAAAAATTCCCGTCGATAACAAAAAGATTGTACAGTAGCAACTCATTAATCAAGTCAATCAGTAAACAAACAGTAAGCGCAGGAAAATAATACTATAGTTACATGAATGTAAGTGGTAAGATATGATTAGCGTCAATACAAAGTTTACAATACTAACTTGCCTCGAGGTCATTTGCTAGACACTGCCCTTCCTCCTCTGAAATTTTGCGTTGTTGCACTAAATCAATTTTATTTGCAGCCAATATTATGGGATAAGTATTACAGTTTTTACATTGCAAAATTTGTGTGTGAAATCGCCGAACTTGATTAAAACTCTGAGGGTCTGTCACTGAGTACACAATAATAAACCCCTGACCTTTACGCATATATTGCTCTCTCATTGCACTAAACTCCTCTTGCCCAGCAGTATCTAGTACTAGAAACAAATAAGGAGAATAGTGGGTTTAGTTAATCTATTATTTTTAAGTGAATTTAAGTTTTTAAGTAAATCTTTATTGTTGCTTGATTTGCAATTGTTCATAAAATAAGTAGGTTACACAATATTCACGTCAGTAGTAGTTGCAATTTTGACGTGGAGAACAAGCTTGACTACCATGATGAACCAATCGAATTATATTGGTTAGAACAGTCGTTTCTTTAAACTCCGCCATGTCGAGCATATCGACTGATGAATAGAAGATTAGGGGCAGTAGACTTCACAATTGGTCTGCTCCATTGCTTAGATTGGTCGTAAGGAGATGAGTATGATAAATACTTCACTCAACTAGAAAGACTTATCAGCCCTCGTAAATTGGTGACTGATGAGGTCTCGGCACAGATTCCGAGATGCGCTTTGCCAGCTTGAACTATCTGTGGCACAAGCGAGACGTTTGTTTTCTAACGAAAGGACGATGCTGCATAACACTTCGATTTGTATTACTATAAATATGAAGTGTGAGTACTGAAGCTTAGAATGTAGGTCCTTTACTAACGGTTGTTCTTAGAGTATTGTTGGTGTATCACGGAACAACGGAGAGCAATCGGGAGATTCGACATAGGGTACTAGGCAAATATGGCAAATCGGTTAATGACTGACGCGGTTGAAACATGGGTTGCATGCATCTAAGTAATATCTACGTCGAAGCGCCATTCAGACTGGCAGAAATATGAAACCAAATAAAAACTTGACGTCAGTTTGCGAAAAAACTGGCTGTTTTTATGCGTCGTGATAATAGGTGTAGCTGTGTCTGTGCGATAACTGCATCCAGTGGCTGGAGACTCTGGAAAACATACTTCAAAAGTCCCGACTGTAGCTGCTACTATGACATGGTGGTTGGGTTTGCTTATCGTGACAACCCAACGCTATATTGGTTGGAACGCATGTTCTTCTAGGTCATACTATTCCAAGCAGGTCTGTTAGAGGGCGATAAGACTAATAGCAATAACCCAAGGTCTGAGGGTGAGGCAGTACTTCTGAGTGCAGTGGAATGTGACAGCAGTGAAAAGTTTTCCTCGGATAATCAGCAGCAGTGACGCTGCCTTTTTATCAAAAGGAAAGAGTTAGAAAAAGTGGACCCTGAAAATGTCACACCTCACCTTACTTCTCACATTTTAATCTCAGATGATGATGCCTTTTAAAGAGCGGAGCTAGCACTTCAAAAACTCCCCATAACAAGGTTATACGTGATCGGTCGCAAGCAGTTGCGTATTGGACTCTGCAATCACGCTCCCAGGTCACTAAGATCAACACCAACCCAACTTCCTTTTCAGGTACCTCACTTAATATCCTTCTATGACAGCCAGGAGGTGAAAACTGCCCTCATATCTCTAACGAGCAAAATCATCTTGACCGAGATCAAATCCCACCCTCAACTCTTAAGAACTCTGTTATTCCTAAGACCATGTCTCGGAAACGCGGATATGAGAACCAAGTACAATCATTCGCCTGACTTCTTGCTAAAATAAGGAACCGGCTCAATTGACGCTTCGTATATCCTAATGTCCCAATACTACTACCCAAGGCCTCGCTAGTGTAAGTAGAGAAATAAGTTCAGAACCTGAGCAGGCTCTCCTTGACTGAATACCCATAGACAATCGCTTAAGTGCTGTTCGTCTAAACGGGACGGTAAGAACTCGGAAGAATAGGGACACACACTGTTGCCTCTTTGTTATCTCTGCCTAAGCTCCCACTCATTGCAGCTCAAATGAAGTAAAAGATGAACTTTACAGAAAGCTTTCTGACCTCCGAAAAGCTAAGCACACTGAAGTAGTAACAGTGGCTGGTGATTTCAATGCCCAAGTAGGGAGACTAAACGAAACCGAAAGGCATCTAGGTGGTGACTGTCTGTTACAACTACGTTCAGATAACTGTCTACTTCTAGCAAGCACCGACTATAAGCATAAAGAAAGACATCAGTTGGTATAGCGACCTCCACAATCAACTCAACGCTGAACTCAAATACACCACACTACAATCAGCCATCGTTGGAGAGGCTCGACAGAAAACTTCCGCTCATTCTGGAGTACATGTTTATACTCAGATCATGCTTCAGCACGAGAGCGTATTAGTCTACGCCTCACTGGACCTAAAAGCTCCACGGCTAGGATCCCCATCAGAGTTCAACTTAATGATTAGGAATTACATTTCAGGAACAACTAGAAAACCAATTAGTTAACTATGTAAGCAATACCCACCCCGAATCAGCCTGGAATGAAGTCCAAAAAGCTGCTGAAACAACAGTAGTATCTACGAGTAAACTAAGCCAAAAAGTTAAGAAAACTCAGTGGATTTCAGCTGCATCTACTGAACTGATAGATGCTCGCCAACTCATCCCGTCTGGTTCTGAACACGATGAGAAGCGAAGATGCTGATAAGATGCAGAATCATCTGACTACCTTAGGCATGAATATGTGCATGTTTGGGATGGGATTCTCCCCATCAAAATGCAAAACGTTGTTTCAGGATTGACTTGTTTCGGCACCGAAATTAGTGATAGGGTGATAGCGAAGAAATTGAGTGTGTTGACCTCTCTCTTTATTTTGGAAGTCGCATCAGTCCTGATGGTCTAGTATTTTATGAAGTCCCGGCTCGTATACAGAAGGCTCGATTGACTTTTGCCAATCTGCATCACTTGTGGTGTAGGTGAGACATCCGTCTACTGACCAATGGACGCGTTTACTGCACAGCAGTCCTCAACGAGCAGTGCTGTCTGGTGTAAAAGTAGGTTGGTAAAAAAGCTGAAGGTGGCCAAACTAAAACGTGGCAACAGTCCACGAAGTCACTGAAAATTAGGCTGAGCCATGTCAATAGGTGCAGACTACCTGTTTAGGTTCCGCGTGATGATAGTAACCAATGGTTAGAGACTTTGGGTGATATGGCTCAAAAACGTTCGCAGTGGTGCAGGTACATCCATTCCTTGTCTTCCTCCAAATTCTTAGCTCCCGAAAACATAATTTTCTTTTTACCGAACTATGTCTTTTAAAATCTTATCTTCGATCTCTAATCCACTCTCGATTAATACCAACTCTGTTACTACCTCCATCATTCTGGGATTCGATCAGGCAATTTCGTTTCCGTCTGCCAATCAGGGAATAGCAACTCGAAGTAATGTATGCACGTATCAAGTCCTACGTTGTAACTGACCGACTTTAAGATTGATTAAAGTGGCATAGGCACATTTACTCTTCTTTGTTCTAAGTAATGAATTTCATAAGTCATTCAAACGCATCTCTTCATTCGTTTTTTATCAAACCATATTATCAATATACAATTATTATCAATATAGAATTATATTGACACTTGCATTTCATCTTGTTAACTACATCTAGTCGTGTTAAAGTGCAACAACTTAAGTTGTCACATCCGCATTAGGCTTTGTGGTGATTATGACTGAATAGAAGATGTGGAACATATATACATCAACAGGGAGAGAAGTAACAGGTGGAATAGCAAAGTGAGAAAAACGTAGAAGTATATTAACAAAACACAAACGAATAAAAACGAGAAAAACAGGATAATACGATACGCAAAATTTAGGTGCAAGTATAAATGAAGTTTGGTCATATATGCAACCATAGATTAAATCCAGAAAACCAGAGAATCTACATCCTATTACCACTTTATGAACTAATTCAGGTTTTTACATAATTATTAATTTTTTAGCAGGATAATTATTTACATCTCGTGAAACTACACTTAAGTAATGCATTTACGTAAAAATGAAATCAAAATTTATCTTAGCATCTATCTTAAACTATTCGATTCAATTCTTTAAGACTGAAAAATAATGCACATATGTTGCATAATATACATGGATCCTGAGAAACAAGCATCCCACCCATAACGGGTGAACAAGCAGGCTCTCATACTTGTAATGAGATTTCATCGACCATCGTAATTAATCATGAACAAGTAGATTAAATTGAATGTTAGTAGAACATGTCAATATATTGCTGAGAAATCCTAGCGGTTGACTTCTATTTGACGTTGTCTGGAAACACAATTGTCTTATGATCAAGCCACCAAAATCAGAAAGCACATCTACAAAACATGATTATGGAGGAACATGTAGACTCTAGATTCAGAAAACAATGAAGGAATGTGTTTTACAAACACATTCCAACCATGTTATCTACAAAAGCTTATTACCATTCCCAAAGAGCTTTTGGTTTATGTCGGCTCTAGTTAGCTACAGGCATATCAGCTCCACTGTGTTATAAGCACAATAACTTTCATTTGCATTATCGGTGAAGTGACAAACAGGAAGCCAGCTGGGCTGCTTTCAGTAAGTTTCATATATTGTTTTAATCGCCTGGTATGAGAACATTTACTGTCTTTCTCTATGAGTTTTATTAAGTGCCAATCCTTCGCGCCAGCTACTTGAGAAGTCCCGTCTATTTCGACTATTGCTCTTACCTCTTACTGGTTCTCCAACTAGGCTTGTTTTGCTTAGATCGCAAAATTGCTGATGCTAACAAGCACCAAACTCATTAGCCACACAAAATGAGTAAATGTGAAATAAGGAGGATTACAAAACCACTAAATAATCATAAACCGTATCCAACGCAGGAAGATCAATTAAGGTAAAAATATAACCACGATACGTCTCCTTGGAATAATAGTTTATTTTACCTGTATGGGTGTTGTTGAAAATTACAACCGGACTGTCAGTGCCTTTGCTCCAAACTGTCTGATATCTGAAAATTATGTTGACACTAGGCTGAAAAAGTATTGACTCGTCTTTATGGGGGGAAAAGAGAGAGTTTCGAAACACATTTTCAGTATCCTACTACCTTCATTTGTGAACTAAATACACCTATCTATGAGATCAACTTAATTGTAAGTGGTGTAGCCGATACTAAACACTTTGCTGAACAGAGGCACTTACATGCTTATTCTAGATAAAGGACAAGTGGTTATTCTATGCACATAGTAAGTAATTGAATATCATGACTTACCATCCAATACACACCATTCATTATCTATCTGCTGGTTCTGGATATATGAGTCCTCGATGGTAGGGTCGTGCTCTTCGAGAAACAATCTTTGGAAGTACTAAACAACATAATGTACTACAGGGTTTTGTTACCTGAATTGTTAGAGCAGATTTCCCGACACCCCCATCACCCAGAATTACTATTTTATAGAACGGCCTAATGTACGTGTCAGCAGGCAACCTCTTAGAGGTCATATGCATAACTAGCTTAAGAAGAAACCTATTCCGTTTAGCAACTCCTTCTGATTTAAATGTCTGCTACACCATATACATAAGTTTTACCAAATATACCACGACTTTATTTTCTCCAGAAGTCTTCGTCCTAGCTCCAAAATGGCGGGCTAACGTACAATGTTCTTTCGAAATTCACTGAATTAGCAATTTATTTCTCTTAGAGATTTGTATCTATGTGGTAGGAGTATACTAAGTTATGGAGAGCACTATACTTGTAGTATTCTTTGTTATGATGAAGTGCAAAAAGTCCAGTTTAAACTTAAGAATGGGAAGGACAAATGGATTTCAAACAGTTGTGAATGGAATAGAAGAGGTCTCGACTTTACGTGCTTTCATGTTCAGTGGTAATAAATGACCAATTTTGCCAGGTACTGACATAGGCATATGGACATATGTAGGTAAAAGTGTTAGAAGCCCGGCAGTAAAATTATTTGAGTTCTTAAGAATAAACCGAGTTTTTGTTATGATGATAAAAACTGTTATGACCGGAACATACGACCAACTAAGTGATGTAATCTTTTGCACACAAAATTACGGTGATAATAACAATGAGAGTGCCTAGCCGGTATCTGCATGCCTGCTAGGTGCCTACCCAGTCCCAGGTCGAAATAAGAACACAGGCCGATAAATTAACCAGATAAATCACATTATAATTCAAACACTCTGTTATATACGCATAAAACAAGACCACATTGTCGGCCAATTGGGAAATTTACATCGTTACAAAGGAGGGGAGCCTCTGTAAAATTCAGATGAATCACTTCACACAATTGGGGGTTTCCGGATTTCACTGTTCTGAATGAAACGTTTGCCCATAATCCACTCTACAGTAACACGTCCTTATTTTTGGGATGTTCCTAGTTAGTCACTTTTATAGTATTAACCCCACAGTGCCTGTAGAGTTTAAACAGGCATCGAGGTCATTTCCGTAAGATTCAGCAAAAGGGTGCCAGCTCTAGCTCCTTAGGTGAACAGTTCCAAAGTCCGTTGGATCTAACCATAAAAAAGTTAGCACGAATTTCAGTGCATTCTCCTTCATGTTTTTCCCTCATGAGAGTGTCCTTGTAGGTTAAATTTGGAACTGAATCATACCGGTGATTTGTTAATACGAGGATAGTTGTGGGTTATACTATACATGAAGATTATGTCCTCCCTAACCCTCCTGCATTGCACTGATTACATGTCAAGGAAGATTATATGTTAGTATGATTGAACGTTGTTTAGTCAAAACGGATCCCATTATTGAGAGACATTGCTTCTGCAATTGACTGGGCCAAGCGTTTGTGTTTCTGCTGGAAGTCTCTGTCGTCCAGAACTATAGCTTTATCTATTGTGTATTTAGTTTACTGCATTAGACTTTGTATGATCCTGTTGTCAGTGGTGAAATAAATTGTATCATAACTGCATGTCTTTTATTCTAACTGACTGGCTGGGATTAATACGGTTAGGGTCAATTACGGATCAAGATTCACGCTCGGTTAAAGACAGGACTTACATACTGCTCAGAAGCTCCACTATCATTTCAGTCATAACAAAATAGCTTACCTAATTTAGAGATGTCTTTAACTGTGTAGGGTTTATATTTTTGTAGTCATACTACCTCTTCGGTTACCTGTCTTCGAATATGTCCCGATATAGTAATACCCATATTAAGGAATGCGGGCACTATAGAAGAGTTTTGCTTGAGTCTCCGTCTTATGCATGTGCTGAAGACATTAGTGGATAATTTGGGAGCCACGCTTTCTAAAGTTCTGGAGATAAACCTCAAGATAGAGCAGTCACTTTTTCTGTGGATGTGGGACGAAGAAAGGCACCCAAAATGTCACCGTTGGTTAATCTCAGGTCCTTTTTCAGTGGTAGAAAGAGTGGTATTGGACTCACTAAGATTGTATCTGGAAAATTTGACCGGATTTTCCTCCATTAGTATTTTGCGCTTGTTAGTATTAAGTTGAAGTTACAGAAAACCAATTTATATACAAAATCCAAATCTTCTAGGATAATCATGATATAAGAGGAATCCTGAGTCTTCCTTTATATCCTGAAATCATTTGAACTAAGATTAGTTTATGACTCCATGTTAGAAGAAAGGGTATTATAAATAATGGGAGGAAAACTTGTTCAAGAAGGACACACTCACCTGTATCTATAGTCTCCAGTTTCCGCTGAAAGAATCAGTAATATACCCCCATTGAATACTTTTGAGAGACCTAAAAGGGTTATATACATAAGATTGTTCTACCTCACTGATAAGGTCCAACTATTCCATTGTGTCAGGTAATTAATGTTTCAGAACGTGCCTGACAGGAAGTAATGCTAGGATACAGTAGGAACTTCCTAAGAACATGGTTAGAGAGACATACGTTGGCAATTCTTTCCGTGACCTTATTGAAAGTGGCAAGGAGCTCGAGCGGCAACTGGAAATCTCCATTTCATTGACTCGTTTACATGAGGATATGAACGCATATATGGGATAGCTTTCCTGCAGCTTAACAGTAGTTGTACAGAGTAGCAAGAGGGGGGAGAGAAACAGAGTAAATCCACATATTCTCCAAGAACTTTGGAACATACTTCATTTAATTCGCCAGACTTATGTAAATTAAAAATCCTTAGTATCCTTATGATTATGAAGGCTCTAACTTCATAATATTCGACTTAACGTTAGAGAGGGTAAGGTAGCTGTTGATTAGTGTTGAGATATTAGTTTGAGAGAAAGTGGTCTAGAATTTATCGACCAGAAGTTCAGTAACTTCAGGATGAGAGCTATGTCGGGTCAATGGGTCACAATTCAACAAATTTTTAGTTAAGTGGCTTCTCCTCTAGTGATGACCACCTATTATTACTGAATAGCTGAGGGTCAGTGGTTAGCAGCCCACCACTGGTGATTTTACTATGAGTTCAGGTTTCTCAGAAAACCATAATGCTGTGTAGTTTATAATGTGACAGCCCTCTGGATTTGGACAAATGATCATGATCCACTTGCTTCACTGTACAAACAAATAGGGGGGAGGAAGTAATCACCATCCTTGATTAGGTGTGCAGTGTGGGATATGCTGCAAAAGAGATTCTTGGGAGACGAGACAACTTTTATGAGTTTGGCCCTCTTGAGTTGGGGATAGGTGGCTTAGAGCAGGACTTCTAATTGTGGGATAGTGCAAATCCATTGTTTAAAGACCACAGACTACTTGTCATTGGAAATATTCATACTTCCTTCCATCCTTAGTAAAGTTGGTGTGCATCTCTTGTCATTACACAGCACGAGTGATCTTAGGTTGGGGTCACGCTTCGAGATTTATGAAAGCGCAAGTTAGGATATGGAGGGGCTTTTCAGAAAATATCAAGTTTTATACCCATAATTGGGTACCGATATGTTTTGGAGAGGACAATATCTCAGAAGCCTTACGTGCAAATGGTCATCGTTCTTCAAGTACTTGGGTCTTCTTATGGCGCTCATTCTTTTTGAAGCTATCAGCTTCCACAGATTTAGGAGTCTGTTCACAGTGAATGCAGTTGATATTCGATTTGCTTGGAGGTATCTCTTGAACAAGGCGAGCGTGAGTATGAGTAAGTTGTAGTGATGACGCGACTTCGCATTCTTGGGACCAAACCTATTGTGCACTGGTGTGGCTGTAATCATAGTGTAAGCGGCCAACACCATATTTAATTCATTTATGCAACTGGGTAACATTGTTATCTTTCCTGGGCTCAAAAGGTTAGGGTCATCGAAACTGGGTTTGTTTACAGGGAGAGTGCTCTCAATATTCAAAAATTTGTACTTTAGAAATAAAAATAGAGCTATTACTAGTTCTTGAGGCGCTTTCTATAGAATATTCAATCTCTCCTCAAAAATCAGAGTGCTGATATTGAATGTTTGTTGAGATAGGTGATATTATATTCTGTTTTCATGAATAAACAGTTGAATTGACTATTTTTCATAATTAATCATTATATGGACGATGACACTTCGAATATTATTTAACTAATGAACGTATGCTGAACACTTACTTTGATAATTCTGTAGTAGTTTGATTTTCGGAGTTATAAATGCTAGTCTTCGCATTTATAAAACTGTAAACACTACAACCATGTACGTTGTAGTACAAAAAGGAAAACAAGAAGATTCTGGTTTGAAACTGATTATAATTTGCTACCACTAGTTAAATTCGTTTTTTTACTTTCTATTTCAAATATTCTTCTATATCACCATCTCTCCGAATTTATGGTCTGCTCTCGTAAGGAATTGGTCTCCTTTAAACAACTTCTTACGCTGGGTAGGAACGTAATTAGTGCACCAACAACTCGCCGTTCAGGACCAACCCACATAGACTGGCTCCCTTAACCAAATTTCAATCTATCAGCCTTATCATGTTTCTGGATAGTCACTATGGTTTATTCTGCTCACTCGCGGCCATTTCATGAGATTACAGGACTACGGGCAAAAATCGCGCGGTTGTTTGTTGGAAGTGTTCTATAATAAAAAATATATCTCTAGTACCGTAGTACAATAAACTGTGAAGCATGTAACCGTTGGCTTCTCAACTATTTAATGCCCTCGTTTAGCGTAAATTCCATAGCAGTAACTCTATTAAAACCCTGTTAATAACAGGCCACATCATTCTGATGATGCCTGTGAACTGACATGCTCTCATGTAAAAAATGCTACTTGAGAATAAACTATTATTATCATTACTCTTTGTTGTGACTTCTTGTATGCATTAATTTCTTTCCATGTTTCCCCGAAGTATCCGAGTCATAACCGTGGCCATCATAGCACAGTGACGTGCAGAGTCCTTGATCTTGATCTAGCTAAACGTCATTCTAAATTTATCCATATAGTGGATCTTATCAGTATGCTTGTTACTGTATATTCGTCAATACCGTTGAAATTCTCCAAAAATATATGTGTATCACTACACTTTACGCCACACTGTATGCTGTCTTTCAAGTTTCACTGGTGGATTACAAACAGATATTTTCTCAACACCTTGTTCTCAGTTGTCAGCATTGAGAATTAATAATTGGCTTCAGTTATAATTTTGTCAGACAGAATTATTTTGAATTACATATATCATTATTTTCCGGTCGTTTTTTATAAGGTGAAGTTACGGCTACGGATTTAGACTCAACATTCTTTGCACAATCCAAAACTCTCGTAGATAGATAATTCTTTTTTGATTCTCTAAGCTGCACATTTTGAAGACAAAATGCTATTAGTTGTTGTCTGATTTTGTTAAACCATTATGATGCTCAGCTCAACTGATATAATGAGTATCATCAATATTATCAATAAATATTACTCTAAATAAATCATTTAAATATAAATCTCAGTCGGTAAATGAAGGTTATTCAGATGAGGGATGTTTTCTTTAGAGTAATTTCCATTCTTGCACTCCAAGCCTAGTAAAATTTTGTCCATCCTTACCATATATTTGGTAGAAAACGTAAATAAGTTAATAGTTAGAATTGAGAAGAGGAGCTTGTTTGCAAGTGTAATGCGTTCCAGCATCAGCGGGAAAACCTGATTTAACAGAGAAGCACAAGATATTTTGATCAAGGGATGAAATAAACCTTTGGTCCCGGAATACGATAGAAGAAAATCTAGCAAGCAAAGTGGAAACAAACTCAATAAATTTGCTGCAAAATGAAAAAGCTGATATCCTGGGCACCTAACGAAGATTGTCTATCTTCGATAACAGTGCTTTTGAACATCACTTCAATTATTATAACTGTGGACAGTTTGAACATTTCATTTCTATGACTGTTATGTTTCCCTTGCCTGGTTCTCTGGCTTGTGTATTTACTTTTGGCGCATTGTATATTTACTATGAACTACGCTTACTTAATTGTGTACCAGCTGTACTCATTCACTGCCACTCTTCCATTTGTTCTGTATTAATGTTAGATTTATGATTGGTTTACTGTGTGGTCTGACTCTGTGTATATATAAAGGCATGATTAAAATATAATACGTTCTCAGTTCTCGCTCTCTCAGTCTTCCTGTTCTCAATTCTGGTTGTCCTATTGTCGGCCTGGGGGTGAGTGGGCTTAGGTCAATCGAGCATTATCAACTAGGCACACATCTTCACTGGTGTTCTCGTCCACCAACCAAATCATTCTCTCCTCCTTCCTTTTTTTACGTCATAAGAAAAGCTCAGATGATGTTCCGTTCAGAGCCACATAAATATTAGTAACCTTTTAGTAGATATATTCGTTCAGATGTTTTGGACGTCACCTAAATGTCTGACAGAAAACGCTTTTACTCAAAAGCTCGGGAGATAAATGATTAAACTTACATTAGATTACGCTAGTAGCCGCACCACCCCATAACTTTTCCCAGTTCTGTAACCATAATGATTAAAGTCTTGCAACCTCCTTGTAATACTACGTTAGCATCATGCAATTCACATAGCCAAAATTATTTGCATTCGTACAGATCGATGTCGGTTAGGTACCACTGAAAACCAGGAGGGCACCAGTCGGCCTCTTCGTCTTCGTATGGGACTCCTCGTCTGTACGTAGTCTCTACTCTAACAAGGAGAGTAACTCTGCAGGATGAAGTCAATTAATTTCAGTGCTCATCAACATGAAATCACCTTATTTATTCTGTACTGATTTTAGAAGGAAGTTAGAAATAGCCCACTTTTTGAGCGAATGATTTGCGATTTAATATTGATGAATAATTCCAGCCACCGATGTATCTCTGCTTGTGTTTCACAGTATCATCTACCCTGATAGGTTGTAGACTTTAAGAGGAGTGCTTAAATATACAGTACGATTTTGTGAAATTCTGAGTCTTTGGTATGGGCAGATATAAACCAATAGGTATTTTAGCCCTTGCCTATAGTCATTTTTGGTTAGGATTAAGATCTGCACTGTCTAGAAGTTGCCTTACTATATGACTAAACTGATCATATTAAAGTTAGATGAGAAAGTTCTGTTATTATTCTTTCCACTGTTTGTTATTCAATTGATGTGCCCCCAGTATATAAGCAAGTAACGTTCGTCGTGTAACCAGAACAACATATAACGATTTAACCCACACGTACAAATAAGAATAAATCAGAGGGTGGTGAGGGATAGAGGAAAAGTTAAATTAGATTGTGAGTAGAGACTTAGTTAAATACCAACGTCTAGGCTGGCTAACTAGAGAAAGAGTTGCTTTCCACGTTGTGTTGTGTCGTGATCTAGTGGTGATACATGACTGAGCACCTTCAACTTGTGGATTCCGCTAAAATAAACATGATCAGCATTAACGTTGAGAGCCTATGGTATTATTTATTTAGGGGTGAAGTGCACCCGGTATATGACCAAGATACATTTGCCGTATTACCAGAGCAACTTCTAACGACTGAACCCACTCTTACGAATGTGGATAAATCAGAAGGCAATCAAGGATGGAAGAGTTATATTTGATCACAAATAGAGACTCAATTGGATGGCAACGTCTAGGCTGGCAAACTAACGAGAGAGATGCTACCCACGGTGCCTCTTGACATGACCTGGTGGTGATGTGTGACGAGGCGCCTTTAACTAGTCGTGTCCGGTGAAACAAATATGGTCAGAGTCAATGTCGAGGACATATGCAACTATTTATTTTGGGGATTATTTACCGCCACATTATCTGAATATGTATGAGCAGCCCCATCTGTTAACACATTCAGACAGAACTCAGATCAACTGAGAGACCTTCATCGTGAGGAATAAAGCGGGTCAGACAGCCCCCTGTTTTAATCAAGCTGACATCAAACAACTTTCTTGTTTGTTACACTACACTTTGATTCCATGGACGGTTACCAACAAAAATCAGTTTCCTTCCTCTAACAGACAAAATGTATAGCTTATAGTTTAACTAAAGGCATTTCCTTGTATGTACACTAAATTTTTGATAGCGTGTTTTTTTAGAGTACAAATTATCATTTCTCACTTTGGCGGGTTTTCAATGTCGCCTTCTTGGGTTGAGGACATTTTAAGCCATGTTTCGAATAAACTGACAAAAATAGCTGATATTTGGAATGCAATGGGATTAGAGGGAGACATTTTAAAGCTGAGGATAGACTCTTTGTCTTCTTATTTGTTTTCTATGTTGGATGAGATGCACAATGAGGAAGTTTTAGCGAAACAAACTATAGTTGACTCAATCAGAACTCTGAAAGTTTGTTTTGGTTGCATAATTTTGTCCAATTTTGCATAGGTAAAGATTCGAGAACTCGAGTCGGAGCTCGGGTTGACTAGCAATTTATCCGAAACACCATCGCTTGTGATGACAGAAAAACTGTTTTACGACCACTTCAAGGCACTCGTTGAAAAGTCCTCTACAATTCTTCAGCGGTATAATTTCCTCAAAGAGGAGGAAAACAAATTGTGCACACGACTTAATGAGCCTTCTGTCCCGGTTACATTCATACACGTCCCTAATCTTGAACAAATAGAGATCCTAAAAGAAAACATTGACCATCTAACAGTAGAGAAAGTAATTGATATTTATGTAATATAATATATCAGCGTTCTCGCTCCCTACGTTTATCGAAACTAGTTCAAGAGATTACTAACCTAAGAGATCTTCTTGAACACAAAATTACGGATGACGAGGACATATACACTCTAATCACGGCTCCTAATGCTTTGGAAAATCTGTCATTATCGAACAGTTTTCTGGACCGTATCACTAGGTTCAGAAATAGCTTAGCTCAAGAGTTTGTTAATTTGGATGGTGAATGTCAGACGCTTATACAAGAAATCTTACATATAGAAGGTCGCCTTAATATTGGTTCTGATTTCGCCGTAAATATCCAGCAACCAGTATCTGCTCATTTCTCTCACTATGTAAGGTTTACTTATTCATTACCTAAGTATATTTTAACTATTTGAGTACCTTTTTGAGTATTCGTTTCTAGAATTGGATGTGTATGTAGGGTTTTTGGGCGAAAGCGTACATAACTTTCACTCTTGCTCAGTTTCTCCAGCTTTATGACGTCTGGTCTGACTTTATCATTTGAAACGAATATTCCCAATAAACCAAAAGGTTGGGCCAAAGTTGCTGAAGGTTGGACCAAACAGCATGTAAAACATTGGGCCACACGCATGGCTTCCTGACGTTTTGCCCAATGTTCTGGCCCAATCCTTACGTTTGGCCCAACCTCAAATTTCACGTTCAGACAGCTGGCCCAATGTTTCGTTCGTTTGGCCCAACGTCGATTTAGGTGACCCAGCGTTTATATACGAAAAGCCCAATGTGGCCCAATGTTTTGGTTTACTGGGTTTCGGCTGTTTGCTTTGAACTAACATGATCTTACCAAGTGGTTTATGCGTTACATATGATTGTTATTGGCTAACGCATGTCTCCTATTGGTTTCTGTGTTGTAACAGTCTGCTTTATGCACGTCAAATATGCATAGTAATCATATGGATCATTTCAAAGCTGAGTATAATTCTGAATGTTAGGCCCACCATATTGGTTATTTTCTCCACAGTCGATCTATTTTGTATGTCTTGTACACAATTGCACTATTAATGCCAGCGCTAGGTTAATTTTGATAAGTAATATTGAATAATAAAATATTGGCCTACCATAATAACATCTACTAAACTAGAATTATTGGAGTTATTATGGTCTATTTTGAATTTAAAATTCTTAATTTGCCTGTTACGACCTTCATAGGTACCCAGCTTTGCATTCTTTTCTTATGTTCTGACGATTTGAATGACTGTTCAGTTTTTCCATTTGACCGGTTAGGCAACCCTATCTGGTGTTCATTAGTTAATTTGACTCTAAAAAATATAACTCAAGTTCAAATGATATAAAAATGTTAGGCTTGCATTACTAAATAGTTTCGACTTCAGTGTCAAATTTCCAAAATTATTTAATGAGTGAGATAGCTAACTATTCCTCATTTTCGTATTTCATATATACAGACATAAGCAATTGCCTTCCGACTTTTAACTTGCACGTATTCATATACCAACATTATGGAAACTTTGCGTCTCATGCCTGTATTAAGATAATCAGACTGTCCCTAGCCATGTTGTCACCATGCATCATTTGTTGTCCACGAAGATTAAACTATGTTGTAATAAATGTCTTCTTGAGTCTAATATAGTTCAATAAGCAAGATGCTTTAGAAAAATACCAGCAGGTATTTAATACCATATAAGTCGCGGTGTAGCCTTTTGAATTCAATAAAGCTGGAGAGTGCTCACTTTATATTGTTTTTATTTTACAGCTGAACCAAGAACTAAACCGCCTAAAACAATTGCAGCGAGAAAACTTACCGTCCATTATTTCCAAATGTCAAGCCGAACTAGTAGTATGGTGGGAAAACTGTCTCGTCAATGGGGATGCTCGCAAACTGTGTCTGGTTTCTGAAAATCAAGTGTTTGACGAAGCACTTCTTATATCACTCGAATTTGAAGTAGGTATACTGAGTGATGTGATATTAGCCTTTAGATTAAAAAGTGGAAATCGTTATACGTAGACAACGAACCACTTTTCAATGCAGTTGAAGCATGGAAGTGTATATTATCTCGTCTTCAAATATCTGAAGTACGTACCTATTGCTTTATTAGTTCATACTTTTTACATTTCGACTTTCATCTATCCTCCTCACTCAGTATTTTAGTGCCTAGTTGACAGTACCACAATTATAGATACACTTATTATTACAGTGACCTTATTGTATATTTGTAATTGGTTTCTGCTCTTTTTGAAATGTAACATTTAGAAGCAATTATCTACCTTATTTTTAGTTCCCTAACTTGTTGTTATTTGCATTAGCTATCAAAATACTTTTCAGATAATTTGTCTTACAAAAATCCAAGTTTAGCGCATATATTTTGTTTGAAATAATTATCCCAAACAGTGCTCTCTGTGAGGCTGCCAAGTCAGCGGCTTTAGTCGGAGAGTAAATATTGGGTAGTTAAAATTCTAATCCACGCCTTTATGTGGATGATTGTGACTGATACGGACGTAGTATAGAAATAAAAATGATTTAAGGTACTAATCTGTTTATTTGTCTAGTTGGTTAAACTAGCTGTAGGGTTTACAAAATTGTTACTCTGTACACGTTAAACAACTTTTATCTTCTCGACAAGCTTTTGCCATAATTTGACAGTCGACAAAGTAGAAATATAAAGTAGAACCACAAACGTTGTATTCGATAACCAGTACCTTCGTTGTTTAGATTTTGACGTATCAACTCAAATAGTCTACTTAAATTAGTGGTCTTGTTTACGCACTTCACTTAGTCCCGACCGTAGCTGCTACCTTGACGTGGTGGTCGGGCTTGCCTATCGTGATGACCCAACTGAGCTATATTGGCTGGAACGCTTGTTTTTCTAGGTCCTACCATGCCAAGCAGGTCTGTTGGAAACTGATAAGACTAAAGGCAGCAACCTAAGATCTGAGGGCGAAGTCGTACTGCTGACTGCAACGGGGTGTGACAGCAGTAAGGTGTTTCCCTCGGGTAAACAGCATCTGCAGCGATGCTGCCTTCTCACAAAGGAAGGAAGGGGTTAGAAAAGGTCGACCCTAAAAATGTCACACCTCATCTTACTCTACGGATTTCCGTCTCCGACAGTAAGGCCTTTTAAAGAACGGAGCTAACACTTCGAAAACATCCCATAACAAGGTCGTGCGTGATCGGCCTCAAGCACTTGCCCCTTGGGCCCTGCGATCACGCTCCCAGGTCATTATGACCAATACTAATCCAGGTTCCTTTTCAGGTACCTCAAGAAGTAATATCCTTCTATGGTGTGGGCAGCCAGGAAGTGACAACCGCCCTCATACCTCTAACAGCACACGACATCATGACATTTCACCTAGTCAGTTGGGTTACGTTATCTAGTTGCACTACGTCGTTTGTGCACAGATTGACATCAAAAAGGTTGAGCGAAGAGTCCCGTAAGTAACGACAATGTATGCCAAATATCATGTGATAAGTCGAGACGTAATTACATTTGATTTAACTGGTTTGTGAGTTTTTAAGGCACTATAAATGCATGCGTTGCCAGCTGAAGTTAACTAAGAAGCCTATCTTCTGGGCTTCAGCATATTGTGGATTAATGAGGTCAGTGATTTCAGTCATCACAAGTGTAAGACCCGGCATAGTGTTCATTAAACGGAATTAAATTATGCATCTTATGGTTCGCGAAAGTTAATTAAATTCTTAAGGCTTGGTGCAACATGGCTTCTATTTGATGTTGGTTGAAAACCTTTTCATCTTTTAATCAATAATTATTTTATAGTCATAGTTCTAATCACAGTTAATTGGATCAGTGCATATATGTACCGGGTATTACGTTGTTCATTTCTATCTGACTTGCGTTATGAAAACATAAAAGAACTTAACACACATATGTTGGCCAAAAGTATCAGTTTTTATTTGATAAGGCTGATGTTTTATCATGAGCATTATTTATAGACACAATTTCACTTACATGATCATTATATGGAAATTTCTGTTAAATGTAAAGACATTCAAAAACCACAATTGTATAACACCAGTAAAATTTGTGATTACTAGTTTGTAGTTTTGACCAATTCAGTGAACTATAGTTCTTGACAACTCAGTTTCACTCAACTTGACTTTACGTTTTTCAGGTAGTATCATTATTTTTCACTAAACTCGTGATATATATGCCTCTGCCCCAGCACATGAAAATATGCTTGATCACTGGGTTTAACTTTTAGGTGCCACACAATTCCATTAAGTAGCAAAATTCTCCACTACTTAATTTTAATTTAGTCTCATCATCATCAGCAACATAGAACCGGGCACAAACGCCGTAGGTTCAAGTTGCCATACCACACTGGCACTACGAGATTATTGAGGTAACGTATAGACAGAATACAAGAGAGAAGAGTAGGTAAAGATGTCCAGAAAATGACAATAGAATTCAAGATTTAGATGAGGTTAAACAGTGAATACACTTGCGCCACTGTGACCGATTCTCAGCCATATCGCCTAGTGTCTCCAGCCATTTATTGCGAACCTCACGCGGACCCCAACCAGGTAGTCTACATCTACCTACATGGCTTAGACCAGTAGTCAAGATCTTCATGGACTGATGCCATGTTTTGGTTTGGCCGCCCCTAACCTTCTTGCATCCTACTTCAGCCCTAGCTAACATGGCACGACGGGGTAGACGGTGGTCGGGCATGCTCAACACATGTCCCAGCCATCTCAGTCGATGAAAGTTAATGACCTCTTCGACTTATTTACCGTGTTTCCCAAGAACCTTTTGTCTAACCTTACTATTACTAATCCCTCTTAGGCGAAGATGCTGATAAAATGCAGAATCTTTTGACTACCTTAAACATGAATGTAAGGATGTTTGGGATGCGATTCTCTTCACCCAAATGCAAAATATTACTTCAGGATTGGCTTGATTCGACACCGAAGTTAGTGATAGGGAGTGAGGCAGTTGAATGTGTTGACCGCTTCATTTATCTTGGCAGCCTCATCAGTCCTGACGGTCTGGTGTCTGCTGAAGTCTCTGCGCGTATACATAAGGCCCGATTAGCTTTTGGGAATTTGCGTCATCTGTGGCGTAGGCGAGACCTCCGACTACTGACCAAAGGACGCGTTTACTGCGCAGCAGTTCGATCCGTTTTACTTTATGGATGTGAAACATGGCCATTAGGGATAGAGGATATTCGTAGGCTCCTGGTATTCGATCATAGATGTCTTCGAAGCATTGCTCGTGTTTTCTGGGACCAACGAGCAAGCAATACGTGGGTTAAGAATAGAGTACTAGGTAGATACGGTAAGTCTATTGATGAAGTAGTAAATCTCCATCAGCTAAGGTGGTTAGGACATGTGTTACGTATGCCTGACCACCGCCTACCTCGACGAGCAATGCTGTCTGGTGTAGGAGTAGGCTGGAAGAAAGCTAGGGGCGGCCAAACCAAAACATGGCACCGGTCCATGAAGTCATTGACAATTGGGTTGAGCCATGCTAATAGGTGCAGACTACCTGGTTGGGGTCCACGTGACGCTCGTAATAAATGGTTAAAGACTTTGGGTGATATGGCTCAAAATCGTTGGCAATGGCGCAGGTGCATCCACTCCTTGTCTTCCTCCAAATCCTAAGCTTCTGAACTTATCATAATTTTCTCTTTACTGAATCATATTTTCTTAAATCTTATCACCGATCTCTATTCCCTTCCATTAATACTAACTCTGTTACTACCTCTCCTACTCTGGGATTTGATTCGACAATTTAATCTCTATCGGCTAATTGAGACATGGCAACTTGAACTGATATACGCATGTACCAAGTTCTACGTTGTAACTGTCTGTCTGTCATTACTAATCCGGCTATTCCATGATATACGAGCGATGTTACGAAGATTCCTATGGTCAAATATCTGGAGTCGACGCATATCTTGAGTTTTCATGGCCCACGTTCTGCAGCCATATGTTAAAATGGCGCGAACTGCTGCGCAGTACACCCGGCCTTTCGTTGAGACACGGATATCTCGTCTGCGCCACAAGTGCCGTAGATTGGCAAATGCCAATTGGGCTTTCTGAATCCGCGCTGAGATTTCGTCAGACACCGACCCACCAGGGGTGATGAGACTTCCGAGATAAGTGAGGCGATCAACGCATTCAATTACTTTACTTTCTATAACTAATTTAGGAGAAGAAGCAGACCAGTCCTGGAGTAACATTTTGCATTTGGGAGGGGAGAAGCACATCCCAAATATGCCTGCATTGTTACTCAAGGTGTTCAAGAGACCTTGAATACTGTGTGCGTCTTCACCAAATATGACTATATCATCTGCATATTCCAAGTCGACAAGAGAGCCTCCTGGAAGGAGATTAATTCCTGAGGACTTAAAAGAAGTGAGAGAGATTTCTAACAGTACATCTATGATGAAATTAAATAAAAAAGGGGATAAGGGGGAATCCTGACGGACTCCATTTGAGGATGAAATTTCTCGTGACAATTCGCCATATGCTCTGACTCTACCAGTGGTGACCGAGTAGAGAGCCTTTATAAGGTTGGTGTACTTTTGAGGTACGCCTTTTAATGACAAGCATTGCCACAAGACTTCACGGTCTACAGAGTCGAACGCTGCTTTCAAGTCAAGAAATACAATTATAGTTGGGCGTTGGTACATATGTCTATGTTCGAGGATCTGGCGCAGGGTGAATATGTGATCAATGCAACCCCGGCCAGGTCTGAAACCAGCCTGGTTTTCTCGAGTCTGCTGTTCCGTAGTGTTGGTTAAACGTCGGATGATTATAGTGGCTAATATTTTAGGTACTATGTTAGTCAAACTGATTCCTCTGTGGTTATCACAAGAGGATTTCTGTCCCTTTTTGTAGACTGGAACGATCAGCGATCGAGACCAGTCTGATGGGATGGTGTTTAGTTCCCAGACTTTGGCTAGTATATCAGTCAACCTGCAGGCTAAAACTAGACCACTATCCTTGAAGATATCGGTAGACAACATATCAGGCCCTGCTGCTTTCCCTCGTTTCAATTTACTTATGGCGTTTTCAACTTCACTGAGAGTTGGGAGTGCCTGTCTCAGTTTTCCATTCGGGTAGCTTGGAGATTGTGGGTAAGCTAAGAGGCTGGGGGGGGGCAGTTGAACTGTTCCTGAAAGTGTTCTGCCCATCGTTCTAATCTTCTAGATTGAGAGTAGATCAACGACCCATCTTTTTCAGAGATAATTTTACTAACTGCCGATTTCTTGATACCGGTGTCCTTAATAAGTCGGAACAGCTGTCTACTATTGCCTGTCGCTGCCGATGTTTCTATCGCTTTTGCTTTTGTTGCCCACCACTGTTCACGATCCTTACGCAGACTCTTTGTCAGTCTACGTTTCAGTTGTCGTCGCTCTTCATCATACTCCGAGCCTGCTGGAATGAGTTTTCGAGCCTCCATCAGTTCCCTAGAAGTTCTAGAGATCCAATGGTCTTTGATTGGATTGGGGTTAGATGCTGATAGTACTACAGTGTTTACACCTGCTTTAAAATCATTCCAAGCTACTTCGGGATGAACCCGTTGGTCGTGGGCGACTAAATGCTTAACCAAACCATTCATAAATGCACTCTTAGCATTCTCAGTCTCAAAGTGCTATCTAAAGGGTTTGCCCGATGTAACCTTTCTGCGACCAGCAAAACGCATAGAGATACGTGCTCTCACTACGGCGTGGTCAGAATCTAAACACGTGCCCTAGAAAGAGCGGCAGTCCTCTATACAACCTCTCCAACGGTAGCTGATGCCGATGTGATCAATTTGTGTCCATCGTTGTGTAGATGTTGGGGATCGCCAGGTTAAACAATGTCTCACCTTATGCTTAAAGTTTGTGCTAGCTAAGAATAAACGGTAGTCTGAACATAACTGCAACAGACGATCTCCGTTGTCTGTTCTCTGGGCTGGGATGCCGAGTAACCCACCTAGGTGCTTTTCAGCCTGATTTAGTATACCTACTTGGGCATTAAAATCTCCTGCAATAATTACTATGTCTGAGTGCTTAGCTTTCTGAAGGAGGCTAGAGAACTTCGTATAGAAGTCGTCTTTCACTTCATCTGTGCTGCAGTCAGTGGGGGCATAAGCAGAGACGACAAAAAGGCATCGGCGTGTGTCCCTTTCTTTCCGAGTCCGTACTGTGCCATTTAGACGGACAGCACATAGACGACTGTCTACAGGGATCCACTCGAGAAGAGCCTGTTCTGCCCGTAAGCTTAGTGCTATGCCTACACCAGCAAGGCCACGTGAGCTAGCTGTAGGGTCTCCAGATAAACTAAGAGTGAAGTGCGCTGTTCCGTTGCATTGACTAGGTGAGGTCAAACGGATGACCATGCTGGGATCCTGTATGTGTGTTTCGGAGGCACAGCATACATCAATTTCAAGAGATTCTAATGTTTTAGCTAAGGCAGCTTGTCGACCGGTTTGACACAGCGTACGCACATTAAAAACTCCAACATGAAGTTTAGAGCGTGGCTTCAGGAGACCTGGTATGACATTTCGGAAACTCGGGTAACCAGTACAAGTGGCACGCATACAAAATGTGGTAGAAGTGTTACAAGTGGGGACCAGAGAGGGAGAACGTGTTTGATCATGAACAAGGTGAACTCGAGTGCTATTGGAGGTATGAGGGCGGTTATCACTTCCCGGTTGCCCACACCGTGGAAGGGTCATTCTTGAGGAACCTGAAAGAGAAAGAGGATTAGGGGAGGTCATGATGACCTGAGAGTATGACCGCATTGCCCAAGGGACAGCTGTTTGAGGTCGGTCAAGTATATTAATTGTTGCTCCGGTTGTCAGAAGTGGGGGCATCGGCCTCATGGCTTCCGAAGGAACTCGGCTTTCACCATGAGGCGTCATATTAGTCCTTCCGATTCCCAGGGCAGAGTTAGAATGGTTATTTAGGTTTCTACTCGTAAGATGGTTTTTAGCATGGTAGTTGTTTTACGGGGTGGGGTTGCTAACTCCATGCCCAACCCTCCTCTTTTATCCGGGCTTGCGACCGGCAGCAACCCTGTGGGGGCTCCAGGCGGAGTCTTTTAACGTGGGCTTTTGATAAGTACTCCTTTTTTGAAAATTGCCTGTAATATGTAATAGACTAGAAAATTGTGCTCCATTAAAGAATTCTCGAGAAGTAATAAACCAGTTAAATGTTCCTAATCTTACCGACTTATTATTTGGTATTTATTGTCTGTACAAATTGCTTCGACTATTATGAACCTGTAACCTTTAACTTTGTTGATATTTCTAGAATCTAAAAACAATGATTTTTTTTCTTTAGCAAAAAATGAAAGATCCTTCAGTCTTGAAAAATCGAGGTGGAGTTCTTTTGGCTATAGACAAGGAAATTAAACAGTTAAGACGTGACCTTAGTCGTCAGAATTCTATTCTACAAGAGTTTTCTGTGAATTACCCTGACATAAAAGTTCATGGACTATCAATCCCTGATTATTTAGATTACACTGAGCACCAACGTAGAATAGAAAAAGAAAATGGGTTAGTTAGTTACAACGTTTCGTTGTTTTGTTTTTTCTTTATATGTGTTAGCTTATGGTGTGGTCTTCTATCGTATTGGGTTTAGTGATGGTTTTATGTTCCTGATTGTTACAGCTCCAACTACTTTGTTCCACTATTTGTTCTCTCCCAGTTTCCTCCATTACCATGTTTACGTCTTATATCAATTCGGGCTATCTGTGGCGCCATTTTTATCTTAGTCTGATTGTTAAATGCGTTTAATGCGTTGGTGAGAACGGTTCCTTAGCATATTTACGAAACCTTAATGTGTGCCATTATTAGATCACCATTGCTTTCAAACGACTGCTGGCATCCAATAACAACGCCGTGTTAGTAATGCTGAGGCTTCCAATGTGTGTTTAGGCACGGTAATGATATACCAATCTATGTCACCATCTTAAAACATCGGCTTCGGTGGCCTGGATATGTTTTACGAGCATCATCTTAGCAGCTACAATAATATGTACTTGCTGATAATCGGACTGAGTGGGAAAAGCGGAGAAGTGCTCAATGACTTGTCACAGTGGTACAAAAGAAGGTTGTATATGACTGGCCTTTATCAATACAACATGATTCCCTGGTTTGGGTCCCAAATATGAGGCAACTCAGTGCCTCAAAACAGTCGAACATATCTAAGGAAAGGAGCTAGCGGTAGTCCTTCTCTGGTTTTCTAATAAGTTCTTTATGAACGCGAAATGATCCTCAATCGAAATAATTTTTTTGGTTGTGTTTCTCTTCTAACTGTGTCTCCTACTATGCAACTTTACTGTCGTCGTTAAGTATTAGCTTTTTAATCATAACTTACTTTTATATTCCTTTGTATTATGTTTCTAATTATGTGCCGCATATATTTTCTGGTATTCATTTGTACCAAAGTTGTGTGTTTAAGTAGGTGAATAGTCTATTTCAGTTACTCAAATGATGTAAAAATAACATTTTTCAATTGTTTTAACTGAGTTTGGATTTAACAACAAATCTTGGCAATATTGATGTTTAAACTACTGATTTTCCTCTCCCTTATTCTTAGTTGGTTAGTGATATTTTATAAATATCACATTATATGCTCAAATTATAGCTACCTTGACAAGTGCACTATGGGTGTATTTGTAAGTCAATCAGTCATCACCAGAGTAGAACATCGCAATATGTGTATGTATATATATTGAGGTCGTCGTATCACATCAACACAGGGATGAAATGACCTAGATGAGTACCAAGGTAGTCAAAGTAGTAGTAACATTAGTTATAGCAGGGAAAATTGAGAATATTATTTAGAGAAAAAGAATTAACTTACTGAATAATAAATTCAAAATAACTTTGAAACTCCGTATCTAGGGTTAGTCAAAGAGTGGACGCACCTTTATTAGTACTACTGACTCACAGGCATTTCACGAATCGTCTCCAATCATTGATTTCTGTTATCTTGACGAATCCAACCAGGAAATTTTGTATCTCCTAACACAATTCATACCAACGATCAATGACTATGAATTAATGCCACTTTTCTTATTTGGATTTACATAGCATTTTTATCTAATCGTAAGCTAGCTAACATCGCACTTGTATGCAAATACAGTTCACCACTATGAATACCTAAATCACCAGTCCATCGAAAATGGAAGTGTTTTACTCACTTAGTCGTGTAGAGCGTAGAACTTGGCACATGTGCACCCGTCCGTCTTACCACACATCATTAGCACGACAAGATGAAAATCTAAATAGTATAAGTAAAAGTTGCATCAGTGGTAATAAGAAAAGAGTATCGACATATGAAATACAATACAAAAAGAAATAATTAATTTATGAAAAGGTATAATTTTAAACCGATGATTTAACGGAAGACAGATTGGTCGCACCGATTCTGATTCGCATCACCCAGAGTCTCCAACGATTGATTACGACAATCATGCAGACCCCAATCGGGTTGTCTTAGTCTACCAACATGGTTCAGACCAGCAGTCAGTGACTTTATGAACTAATGCCACGTCATGGTTTGTCAATGCTATCAAAATACTCAGCGTCTGTACCTGACATCTGCATATTCTGTGAAAGTGGGCTTCCTGGTAGAAGATCAGTTTATAAAAATCCAGGCGACGAGAGTGTTATTTTCAGCCATGAGTTTGGTGAAATTAAACAAAGGTAGAGTTATTGCATAACCCTGATAGACACCACTTGTAGTTACAAGTTCAGATAACTGTTCACCATAAGCTCTGACCTATCTAGTAGTGTTCGACTGAAGAGCCGTCACAAGTTTTAGGATTCCTGAGGTACTCCTTTCAGCGACAATCACTAGCATGAAACTTCTCAATATACAAAGTCAAATAATGCTTCCATGTGAAGAAAAGCCAGCGCTGACAAAAGCCGGTAAATAAGTTTACGTTCTAAAGCCCGATGAATGGTGAATATTCGGTCGATATAGTTACAACCAAGTTTGAAAGCCGGCCTGGCTTTTTTAAATTTGTAATTCACGAGTTTTTATTAGGCGTCCGATAGTTATCGAAGCTAATATCAGTCAAGCTGATTCCTGTATGGTTATCACAAGAGGATTTTACCCTCTTCTTATGAACTGGGAGGATCACCGATCGAGATCGATTAGATCGGATTATATCTAATTCTCAGGTTTTAGCTATAGTATCAGTGGTAGAATGCAAGTCATGTTATGTACACGAATGTCTAGTTATTTTACTGGTTTACATTTATGATGGGCTTCCACTGATTATGACATTTGTCCAGTTGTACTCCCGACAATTGCTGCTACCTTGATTTGATGGTCGGTTTTTAATTGTGATGAGTCTATCTGGCTATATTGGCTTGAATCATCTTTCCTGAGGTTTTTCCATATCATGCAGGTCGTTTGAAAAGTTGTAGGACTAAAACGCAGCAAACTTAAGGTCAGAGGACGTAGTCGTGCTGCTAACTGTATAGAAGTGCAATGGTGGTTACGTCTTTCCTTCAGACAACCATCATGACATTGATTCTGCCTTAATACAAACGAAACGTGGAAGTTAGGAAAGATCAACTCTAAGGGTACACTTTACTCCACGGATTTCCATCTCCAGCGGTAAGGCCTTAACACGTACGGAGATAACATTAAACTACTCACAGGTCATGCGTGACCGGCCTCAAGCAGTTGTTCCTAGGGCACTGCGGTTGCTTACCCACGTCATTAAACCAATTCCGACCCAGTTTTCTTTTAGACACATCTGAACGAATGACCCTTCTACGATGTGGTCAACGGGGTAGTGATAATCACCTACATACTTCTCTGATAACACTTAGGATCACAGTGTTCATAAGTAAATTCCTTCAACTGTCTCACTATATAAAACCCAGTAGTAAACATTTTTATATTCATTACGAATTGCAGCTACCACTTGTTTTATATTTTACCAGTTTTATTTCAGTGTAATTCTGTTTTGTATTACAGTGTTTTCTTTTCCCTAATAATTCATATATAGAAATTCAAAAAATCCCTCTACTTCAGTTAAAATTGGAAGTAATGGTACGAAAAGATCTTTAGACACAAATAAGTCTACTCTATATACTCCAACAAGTAAGAAGAAGCCATGTACAGGTTTATTGAATGTGAGTGCTTCGTCATTACTTATATCACTATTAGCTCACTCATTTTCTACTGACCTATATAACGAAAACAAGCGAAAAACTTAAGCAATGCATTTCGGCATTGTTGTCGTTAAAAATCACTTAGTATTTATTGAACTGTTTAAATCTTACTTATTTGGGACACTACTGAATCAAACTCCGCGACTTAACATCTATAGTCGATTACTAGATGTTTGTAGTGACTATATCTGGTTTTCGGTAGTATGTATTTACTACTACACCGTCACGTCGTCATGAATGTGTATAAAACCGAAAAAAATACGGTACCAAATGCAAATGTATGCAGTGAGGTCATATAGTCAACCTAGTATTTGCCAAAGCCAGCATAAATCTGAATTTGGTAACCAGGTAACTTGTATGAAGCTCTAGAGTAGTTGTTTAGACGTTCATGTTTTACAACCACAACCGCTTTAAAATGGTATTCAGTCATATAATGATATGTTGTCAGTATATACAAAAGTGCTAGAGTGGGATAGTAAGCTTAAAAATTAGCTGTCTAGATTTTGTGGTCTTGGTTTTACTTATTTAACTAGTCCCTCGTACGTAATGTAGTACTTTGAGTAGATTTGTACCTGTCGAAGTTGTTATATTTCATATCAGCATAGATATAAGAAAGCAAAATAAGCGAAATAAACTGCTTTGTTGATTGCAAAAAGTCAAACAATCGAATATATTTCGATAATAACGAGGAAAATCACGGAATAGTGAGTGACGGAATATTGACCTCACAGTTTAGGAAATAATGAATAGATGCAATCATACTGTTACCTACCGCTTTTGAACCTCATCATCGAACATCTCCGACCGTGGACCATGTTTGCAGAAATTAAAACCTAGAAGCTTGAATATCCAACAATTGTCTTAATTATTAGTCAACAACTCCGAATCATATTTTCTTATCCTGTAGCTATCTATGATACCCCTCTCATTCTTGGCAGAGTATCACATTAGAATAAACAGTGGCAAGTGATGAGTAACTGATGCACAGAATTCGATTGTGCGAATAAAATAGTTTACTCTGTATAAACTTAGAATGAATTATAATCCTATAGCTCTATGCCTTAATATGATTACTAACTACTAGACAGTACGATGATAATCTTGCGCTAAATAAATACTCTACAATTATCTGTCTACATTCACTAACCAGTTAGGGCTTAATTAAATCGGCCGTATCCAAAGTTAACCAGGTTGCCTAAATAGACTATAAAAGTTCACCGTTTTCGGCGTTTCCCGACAGTCTTTTCGAATTTGGCATGTCGTTTCGTCAGTTATACTCGCGTAGTGATCCGAATTACTTGGTTGTACGAGCTTAGTTGCGGAAGTAACTGGTTACACCGTCTCCAAAAGTGCAGAAAAAAATAGTTTAACGTCTAAGTCACCTGTCTAGTAAAAGCTGACATTTGTGTGTAATGATTAATCGCTCATGTTCAGTAACGTATTTTCGAAGAGTATTTTTCACTATAAACAGTTTCTTCTCATATTTTTTTCGAAAATTCAGTCCACCTCAGCAGGGTTCAGTACCACTTCTAAATTGAATACAATGCAATCACCATTTTTAGCGTCTTCCAGCATGGTTTCATTACATGGGATTAGTCCTACAGAATCTTTATCATCAGTTCACACACCTATAACAAAGGTTACGTCGTCTGTGCTGAAAGACCCAGTCGCCTCTAATATTTCATCTTTAAGTTCATCGCAGAAAAAAATTATCTCAAGCACGCCTAAAACACGTCAAAGTGCAAGACTTAGTGGTAAGAAAGTCTTTTCGACACCACGTGCTTTACAGGTAAAGTTTTCACTTAGTATTTAAACTGTTATTTATCGTAAATGTTAACATAAATTGTGAGCTATGATTTTCTCCCTCAATGCTATACATATATATACTGTTGATGCACTACTACTGTGTAGTGTAGTCGCATCATCATGTTGATATTGGCGTTGTTACGTGTGTCTGTTGTATATTAATATACAACTGCAAAATTGTCATATCTCGTGCTTGATAGCTTGACTAGCCGCAGACAACTTTAGCACTCGAACACTGCGAACCCTCCTAGTCGCAAATTCAGAAGACGACTAGACAGGAACCTTATTCCAGTGAAATGGAGAGAGTCAGTTATGTACAAAATAATCGTATATTTATAGTTTTCTGAGACAAAATCAGTATTATAATCCATCCAATCCGAACTAATAGGTTTCAGCCATTACCCAATCAGAACGCGCCGCGTCGAAATTCTGGAAGGTTCTGTCGATCAGTGATTGGATGGAGTGTTTCCGGCCCTTTCAAGGGTTCTGGAGACTTCGTTGAGGTTTCTGGGAGTCGTTCCAACAAAACATGTGCGCTGAAAACAGGAGACATGCGCAAACTACACGCATCTTCGAATCATGACTACCCTATCGTGGAACGATCAAATAAACAATGGTGCGGTTAAGTACTTGGCAGAAATGGTATATTGGTAGATGAAGCTGTGACACTTCATCGGCTTAAGTGGTTGCAACAAGTATTGCGTACAGTCAACCACTACCTACTTTGATACACTATATTGCTTGATGTCAAGAGTATATTGGAAGCAAATAGGATGGTGGGGGAGGGCTAAGTCAAAATGTAGCGTCAGTGCGTGAAGTCATTGATTGTTGATCTGGTTACGTTGATAGGTTTAGACTATCTGATTGGGATCCACGCGACAATTCCGACCAGTGGTGATATGACGGGGAGTAAGTAAGCCTGATAAGCATGTTATAATTGCATAGGTTAAGTGACCTACGAGGTCGATATGTACAGTCATTGGTGATTTGAATGGTTTTTAATCATATTCATTTTGTGAAATATTTTGTACATAAATGTGATATTTTGTTGCGTAAATCGACTCATGTTTTCTGGCCTACTTTTCTATCAGTCTGGTTTCTGTTGATTAGAGGCATTCGTACCAATCAATCAGATGTGTGAGTAGTTATTACTCGGTCACAATCTAAACAATCGATCACTACATTATAAAAGGTGGTTAAAGACACTGAGTGATATGGCTATGACTCGATCACAGTTGTACAGACACAAATATTTTTCATTTTTTCTGTATCTTTCATAAATACCTTTTAACTATCCGTTGTTAAATTATATTATTAGTTTTGATAGGTTAGTATGGTAACTTCAGATATATGCCAGGTTCTATGTTGTTTACATTTGTTTGCACTTATCTTAAATTATATTCCTGTTATTATATTGCTCACATTTCTGTTTCTTTCGTTGATTATCAGGTTAAAACCATGCGAAACAATAATAATAATTCCTTTATTTCTCCTATATCTACAGCACCAAGATCTGCTGTGGTAAGCCAGTGTTGTTTAAAAGAGAATTTTTCCGATTGTTGTAAACATTCCTTGAAATAAGTAGGTTGCTTATTTTGATCTATAACACATGAATGTTACTGTAAAATAAAGTACAAAAAAGGGCACTTATCTCCTTTTCCAAGGAGGTTCTACTTATTACCTCTACATGATTAAAGCAGTGTTATTAGAGAAGTGAAAAGACAATAGTAATGCAGTCTAGACATTTTGAATCTGGAAATTCGACCTTTCATAACGCTTTCTGTAAGACAGTATCATAGGACAATGAATAAACTCTTCTGGACACAGGTAGTATTAACTTGGTACAAAGTTTAAACACTATATATCTGTGTGAATCGGGATATCGTAATTTTTTACTTATGTAGGAGTAATTTACTCATCCTAAACATCTTGCCTTTAATCAATTCTTTTTAAAACAGAAATCACGCACCGCAAACAACACAACTACATCTACCAACAGTCGAATACAGCGAACTCCATTTCGTGCTTGAAGTTTATTCATTATATATCACCATTTGTACAAAATTATTTTTTCGTCTGTAGCTTTCGTGATTGTATATACTATGATTACATTAATGCTTAAAATACTACTACTATTATATTATTTACTGATATACGTTTATATCCAATTCATTAGTTAAATAGCTTCAGCTGGGGTTGAATTTTTTTAGTAGATACTGTTTAGTTATATTTATTAAGAAAATGGACAAAGTTCAAGCGCAGCAGTTCACTTCTTACTAACCTGTGTGCAAAGCATGGGTTACGGAAAGTAAAGACATGCGTAAATCTTTGATCATAAAAGTCTTCGAAGCATCTCTCGTGTTCCTTGGAATGTTCGAGATTAAGGAGAGTACTTGGCATAGTTGTATGTATGATTAACGTAGGATCTGGCATATGTGTGCATCGGTCCAAGTTGCCATACCTCTAAGATTAGCACCATATTAGTAGGAGTTACTTAAATAATAATAATAATAATAATAATAATAATAATAATAATAATAATAATAACGAAAACAAAGAAGAGTGAACGTATATAGAGAGGAAGATATGGAGCGTCGAAAGAAGGCCGTAGAATAATTTTAAGCTCACGATTTAAGGAAGGACAAAGAGTGGATACATCTTTTCCACTGACCGATTTTGAGCTATGTCACCCAACGTTTACAACCACTGGTTTCAGCATCCGCGAGGACCCCAACCAAGTAGTCTGCATCTACCAGCACAACTCAAACCAGCAGTCAGTGACTTCATGGACTAATGTCATGTTTTGGTTTGGCCACCTGTCACTCTTTTCCATCCTACTCCTATATCAGTCATTGTCGCCCGTCGACGTAGACGGTGGTTAGGCATACGTTGGTGAACTGGTCGACTAAGTTGGGGATTTTTATCGACCGAGGTGGTTGGGACATGCATTACTTACCGCGTCGCATGATGGTGGCTGGTGTTGGAATAGAATAGAAGAAAAGTAGGGGTGAGCAAACCATAATGCGGCATAAGTCCATATGGTCGTTGATTCCTAGTATGGATCGGTCAGGGTCCTCGAGATAACCGTGATTGAGAACGCTGGATGATATACCTAACAATCGATCAACGGCAGTGTCTACCAGCTAGATCTTAAGTCTGAATATCCTTTCGTGCACACTTTAGCATTATCTGTTGTAATATTCATCTTATTAGTTAAATCTCATCTTAAAATTCAATATACCAACTTGTACTAGCGTACACATCCGTCAAGCTCTACTTTGCTTATGACTGACTGATGACGTGTAAACCTAGATCCCTTTGTTTTACAGTAGCTATCTGGGTCAAAATAATTTGGCTTATTCGAAATAACCGGAAACATCCAGAACAGTAATGTGTATTATGAAATCACTGTTTGTAATTAAAAGGCGTACCTTATGAGAGCTCTCTATTCATACACCACTGGTCAAGTTAGTGCTTACGCTGTCACCAGGATTGTCAATTGTAGGCGGTGTTCGTCGGGGTTGACTCTTATTTCCATTATTTAATTTTGTCACAGTCTTCTCACCTAAATTGGCAAGAACTGACCCACCAGAAGGCCCACTTGTCGGTTTTTATTATCGTGTTATTCTTATTTGTCCACGTCGTGCTAATGTGGTATAGCTACTTTGACTTATGCGCACATGTGTCCAGTTCTACGTTGTCCATAAATTACTTACCGACTTGCATTGTATACACAAAACAATTGAAAGAGTAAACTATGACGGATCTGTCGTTTGCAACCGTACACATACAACTAATCAACTTGAAAAAAAGGAAGTATGAATTACTCAGAATAAGATAACGATTTATTTTATAAGCAGCTGCATGCAACCTGCATTACTGTAGAGTCAACAGCCCATGCTGATAAAGTTGATTGGAATTTAGCATACAAAAGTTTAGTGTAGTGAACGTCCAAACATGTTGAGAGGTTGAATAGAATGTTCGGAATATATAAAATGCAGGAGATTCCAAGATAGTAATTAGAGTAAAAGTGAGAGATTATGTGGTGAAATAATAAAAACCAGTCAACAATAATTAAGAATGGTATGAATTAAGCTCAATTACTTAAATAAGATGATAAACTAACAGTGACATGATGACAATACAATCAACTAAATTTAAAAAACACCGACAACGATATAACGAAATAAGAGTTAAGCTACGAATGACTGGTTTTTCTCTAAGGACACAGATCAGATTCCAAAGTGCTTATTATCAATGGCTCTAACAGATTTTAAAGGTTGGTAGCTTATTGATTGATTTTGTTAAATTGTTGATGAGAACCAAATGAAATGAAATGAATGCTATTCTGTACAACGGGTTGGTCTTGCTTTCCCCAAATGAATAAGAGGAACGATGTGAATGCAACAACAAATTAACACATTTTGCCACAAAATTGTTATATCTTGAAAAATCGGACAATCACAACATGTAGAAAACAATGATCTCTGTAGTACCAATCAATTCATGCACGTCTGCCTCATGACTACTAGCCCCCCAAGTTGGAATGATGAACATAAGATAACTAAGCCAACCACCAGGCAGTCAAGTATTTTATTCATCCATTTATATACATACAAAACCTGGCCACGCAGCGTATTAATAGGAAAAATAGTATTTATACAAAACAGTAACAATAATGACTAGAGATTGGGGGGGTGGATACAAAATGATAAAATATGCGATGACAGTTTATGAGTCTAGTGGGAGGTCAAGGCGATGGGAACATGTCAATAATACAAATAAAAGAATCGATATACATGTGCTGAAAATAAATGAAATAGTCTTCTGAAAAATAGTTCGGAAAGTTGGTTTCCTGTCTTGAATAACAAAAATAAATAGAAAGCTGTTGATAATCACTCTAGTGAACATTGTTCCACACATATCCTTCCAGTGTGTCCATTGTTGTCGCCGTCAGCATCCCCTTGCTTTCTTCATCTTTCTCCCAAAGATAAGCGTCATTTACATCGAAAAATGGATTATCATCTGTATGAAATTGATATTCTTTCATTTCAGGCAACTGGTGAGGACTTATATTCCTTTTATTATTCTTTATATGTAGTTTGATTTTCATTGAATATGCGTGCAACATCATATGTTTCAATTTGTAATCCAAATTTACATCATGTATTGTATAAATGTCATGTATATAAGTAATATTAGGATGATCAAATGGACGACGAATATAAGTTATATCACCAGCAATTGGATGACCTAAACCAACTGCACAATGCACACGTAATTGATGTCGACGTCCAGTTTTAGGAATAAGAAGTACACGTGTAGCTGGTTCACCCATCAGCTTGCCATAACCAAGAACAATAACTGTTGTTAATGATTCACGCGGTCTCTGGAACAAATCGAATACACTAAAGAGTGAAACGAGGATTTATGACGGCAGTAGAATGAATGAAACTACAGACTAACTTTCCTGTTTTTTCTTTGGTAAAGTTAGAATATGGCTAGCAGTCAAATCTAACAAGCTTAAAACTCGTAAGCTAGATGTACCATAGAATAGCAACATCGATGCAACCCGCTAGAAATGTGTATATGTTAGTTGGGATTGGTCAAATACAATCTGTAATATCAACAACAGGTAAATTACAAACTCGTACTAATAAAGAAAATAAATTTGTTCTTGTTCCAAGTCGTAGATGGAAGTTAAGTAAGGTTGTCCTCTTTGAATATTCCCTATAATTATCTGACTGAAACAGCGTATCGAAGTATATGTCTGTAGTCTATAAATCAATTGCTTAGAGTGTTACCAATCTATCAAAAGTATCCGACCCGTTACAACAAACATAAATACTGTTATCAGTTGTAGTGAAACAAACAATTTAGCTAACAAAGTTCCAACCACAACCCTTATAATAGCTGTAATATCATGTATACAGATGAAATAATTAATGTGATGAACATTTATTTGTGTTACTATACAGATGTATAACGAGTGTAGATCATGGAATACCTATACGATTTACGTCCTCAGTGAGTGTTTAATATTGCAGTCGGTTTGGGACATTCCTTGTTAAGTATAGATATTGTAGGAAACGGTTCACTAAATTCAACTAACCGTAAGTTACGAAGGTGAAATTTTATTAATTAATTTTTATTTGTATAAAATGCACACATCCTTTCAAGTGAGTATCACATTGTTTTGTCGTCACCTAAATTCGAAACATTCAATGAACATATTATTAACCTATTCATCTACAACAATAAACTATTCAGTAAATCTCAACTCATTCCGTTGTCTATAAGTGAACATAATTATATGATATCTTTTTATACCAAACATGCCTAACAGACATAAAGTAGAAAATACTCCTAGAACTATATGAAAAAAACCTTTGTGTAATGTACATTCTTGCAGTTGATCACGACTAATCATATAATTAAGTAATCCAATAATAATAAGAACGATTTACATGACATTCTGGATGTGTATCAGGAACAGTTATCTTTTGTTTGCGTCTAGTGTCCGGCCAAATATATCGAAATGAACCAATCGGCATGTGAATATGGTGCACAAACTTTGATTCGTGTTTGACAAATGATGAATTGATGTCACATAAAGAACCAACATAACCCCAAACAATAGCTAAATAATACTTCGTGACTTCTCTTTTCTCAAACGCACGTCTGATCTAGGAATAGAAAAATTAATCAAAAACATTCACAGGAGAGCGTAACGACGTTAATTTTCAAGCCATTACAACTATCTCAACAATCTTCTGGAGTTTTGGAATTAGTTGTCACTTCTATGTTGCGTGTATTATTGTAGTATGTATATATGTATGTACAATCAACATAGAACCTGGCACATGTGTGCATCGGTTCAAGTTACCATACCACCATGGCACCGCAAGATTAACACCACCACCATTAGTAGAAGTTACTTCAATAAAATAAAATAATAATAGTAACAAGGGGTGTGAACACATAGAATATGGTTCAGGAAGCGTAGAAAGAAAGTTATGGAATAATTTAAAGCTCATGATTTAAGGGAGGACAATGAGTGAATACATCTGCGCCACTGTGACCGATTCTGGGCCATGCCACTCAGTGTTTCTAGCCACTGGTTACGGTAATCGCGAGGACCCCATCCAGGTAGTCTGCAGCTACCGACACGACTTAAACCGGCAGTCAGTGACTTCATGGACTGATGCCATGTTTTAGGTTGGCCGCCTTTAGCTCTCTTCCATCCTATTCCTATATCAGCCAGCATTGCGCGTCGAGGAAGACGGTGGTTGGGCATACGCAACACATGTCCCAACCACCTCAGTCGATGAAGATTCACAACCTCATCGGCCGATTGTAGAATATTCCTTGTTGAGACATGAAAGTTAAACTGGATGTTATTGATCTACGGATATGACCGTAGAATTAAAGTTGTTTGGAGCTAATTATTTATGGTCCTTTTGTAAGTAATTTTTGGTATATTAGCCCTATATTGATTAGGAATTGTTTAGGAAATTAGTCGGGCAAGGTAATATGAATTGATCACAAGGTAGACTTTGTCTAACTTATTTTTTTCCGTTGCAAAAAGGTAGAATCGCCGGAAATGTTGGTTGTTCGAGAGAGATACATTACTGTCACGACAAGTCTGAACAGCTGACAATATAAATTTTCCCTGGATTTCTAAATTTGTAGCTGTAAGTATTACCGCTCTCCAACCGACCTGCCTATAATGGTAAGACTTGAAAAGCAACCATAAAGCTTGATTGGATTATTGAGATATACAAGCCAACCATCATGTCAAGGAATCATGCCGATACATAAGATCCGTTCAGAGCTTAAAATATAGTGTTCTATAGGACGACTTATTTTACACAGAAGCAACAATTCTTTTGGAATTCAGAAATGTAGGACCGAAATGCTAGTCAATGGATTAGAAGTTCCAACTTCATACCATCTTAGATTTGATATGAGCGGCTGGGTAGTGTTCACAATTTTCTCGTATACACTGAGTCAATAAATGAATCGACACAGGTTAAGTTAGTTATTTTTTCTAAAAAAAACATTATATTACAGTCATTTAGGAATTAATCAACATGATAGTAATTAATCACTACAGTCTTACCATACTTGCTACTTTTGTATCATATGCAATGCATATTAAACCACTTGTTGGACAGTCCAGTCGATGAACAAAATGAAACATATTTTTTAATCTCCAGTTAACATAATGCGGACGGTTGTAGAACAGCTACAAATTTATAGGTAGAATATTTATTTTGGTAATAAACATAAAATTGCAAAAAGAAGAAACACCCTAAAATTAATTTTTAAAAAAGTTTGCGAATACTTGGCTCATTAGTGAAATGTATCCTCAGTATACATGACATACTAATAGTACTTTTGAAGGAGTTGATTTATGCTTTTGTGAAATTATATGTAAGATCATTATAATCATCATCTTGTTACTGGTTCTAGCTGGAGGGGAGTTCCTGTAGTATTGTAAAGATATCAGAAAAACATTGACTTGTTAATTCTATGAAATTTTTCTGCGAAAATGTTGAACTGTATTATGTAAGTTTCATCAATCAATGAAGTGATTTTTGATTGATAAGATTACATTACAGAATATTAACTCATTCTGAAACCCTCCTAGGGTTACTGCCGGTCTCAAACCTGAATAAAGGAGAGTTAGGCATCAAGTTAGCAACCCCATCACGTAAAAAACGATCAAGCGCCCTACGCGAGAGAGGGGATCACAATGAATGACATTTAGTGCTATGCGCCCATCAAAGACAGCCACGAAGACGATAAAGACCAGTTTTATAAGGAGTTTTAACCAATCGTAGAGAAATGTCCAGCCAAAGACCTGACAATTTTGATAGGAAACCCACACGCCAAGGTTGGAATGGATAACATCGAATAAGAGGATACCATGGGACGATATGGACTGGGCGAAAGGGACGAAAATAGTAGGAAATTCGCAAACCTATGTACCTTCAACAAAATGGTTATAAGTAGGACTATATATCCCCTACCTCCCCACACACACAAACACATATGCAAAGCGATATGTGTCTCAACGGACCGAACTACCGTGAACCAAATTGATCACATCTACGTAATTAGGATAAGTTTATTTTCCCGTTGATTTGTAATGGACTGAAACTGGTCAGTCTCTGTTGCCATATGTGCATCCTGAGCGGATTGCCTCGATATAGCGTTATTACACAAGTTATATATTTAAGTTGGATTGTGACTGGCAAGCGGAATCCAGGACGCGCGTTTCGTCCTATTTGGGACTCATCGGCTGGATGTACCTGCATCCCAATGTTGATGTTCACACTGGGATTCGAACTCAGTCCGCTTCGTGCCAAACGCCACTGCGTTCACCACTAGGCTACTGTGTCCAGACAGTCACACTTTTGCAACGGGCATATATATGTAATTAGGACTCAGTAGCCTAGTGGTGAACGCAGTGGCGTTTGGCACGAAGCGGACTGAGTTCGAATCCCAGTGTGAACATCAACATTGGGATGCAGGTACATCCAGCCGATGAGTCCCAAATAGGACGAAACGCGCGTCCTGGATTTCGCTTGCCAGTCACAATCCAACTTAAATATGATCACATCTACATAAATAAGACGTTCCGAAGGACCTTGGAAAACCTTAGAGAAAGGAGAGGAGCTTCAGATCACCACCTGTTTGTAGCCAAAATGAAACTAAAACCAAAGAAGCAATGGATGACGGGAGCGACAGTATTACAAAAGTTTAATAATAACAAACTCAGCAAATCCAAGATAACTCTCAACAATAAGCTTCAAGGCTTAAACGATTTACTAGGAGAAGAGGGAACTACTGTGGAAGACAGCTGGGAAGGGATTAAGGATATAATAACTCCAACATGTCAGGAAGTTCTGGGCCGCAAGGAGCACCAATATAAGGAGAGAATGTCTGTTGGTACAGTGAATAAGATCCGAGGAAGAAAGAGCAAGACAGCAATCAATAATTGTCGGACAAGAATAGAGTAAGTCAAGGCACAGACCACATACACAGAAGCCAAGAAGCAAGTGAGGAGGAGCATTAGAGCGGATAAACGGAAATATGTGGAAGACGTAGCGATGATAACGGAAAACGTTGAAATGGAAGGGAACATGAGACACTTATATGATACAATGAAGAAGCTAGCTGGAAAATATAGTAAACCGGAACGAGTATTTAAGAACAAGGATGGCAAACCAATCAGTGGGACCCGAGAACAGCGAAACAGGTGAGTAGAGTACTTTGAAGAACTCTTGGATAGATCAGCTTCACTGAACTCACCAGTCATTGAAGTAGCATCTACGGATCTTCCTATAAACATCGACTTACCGGCAATCGAAGAAATCAACATGATCATCCGAAAAATCAAAGAGTGGCAAGTCAACAGAGCCAGTTAACATATCAGCTGAATGAGGCACTGAAGTCAGATATAGGAGTAACTGCAAAGTTGCTCTACATTATTTCCAGAAGACTTGGCAGGAAGAGCAAGTACCAACAGACTGGAAGGAAGGGTACCTCATCAAGATGGTAAAGAAAGAGATTTGAGCAAATGTGAGGACTACAGAGGGATCACACTTTTGTCAGTACCAGGAAAAGTCTTTAGCAGACTGTTATTGAACTGAATAAAAAATCCAGTCGATGCCCAACTTCGAGATTAACAGGCCTGATTCCGTAAGGATGGATCATGTACCGACCAAATCGCGACACTACGGATCATTGTTGAACAATCAATTGAATAGTACTCACCACTTTACATCAACTTTCTTGATTATTGGAAAGTACTTGACATTGTAGACAGGAGGACATAGAGTTTTCCCCGACACTATGGTGTATCCGAGAAGATAGCCAACATCATACGGAACACTGATGACGGACTACTCTGAAAAATTGTTTATGGAGGACAGTTCACATGTTTATTCAAAATAAAGACCAATTTAAGACAAGACTGCTTACTTTCGCCCATTCTCGTTCTGCTGGTGGTTGATTGGATTATGAAAACTGCAACATCTCAAGGGAGACATGGATGCAATTAGACACTTTGGACTTTGAAGATGATCTAGCATTTTTCAAACTACACAAGTATTTATCAACAGCTGTTTGTGCAAGATACTTCGGATTCGTTTGCTAGATACCATCAACAACAGCCTTCAATGTCAGAGAACAAACCAACCAAAATCCAGCCGATGAGTGAATCAGGAAAAGCCTCTAAAGTAGAGTAAATTCGTTTTATCTGCAAGTTTATTTCTGTTGTTGCTTTGTTTAAATTATTGATGGATTTAAAGCGTATCTATGTAAATATCTTTAAACAGATATACAGTACTATTCGATCTTATGCGGAGATAAATTAGTACGTACATGAAACACTTAAAGCAACCGATATTAGGAAACAATGACTTAAATATAATTAAACAGGAAACCTATATAATGAATTATGCATAGAAAATTATAGTCAAGAAGTATAAAGAGACAGTGCATAGAGAATAGATAAATTTTTGGGAAATATACAGATGAAAGATTTCGCAAGTGAAATGAACAACATAATTATCGTTGGCAGTGTTATGATGATTGAATAACTGTAGGATGTCAAAAGAAAGAATGAAATATAGATCAGTCGAAAAAAGCTCGATGATATATGGCCTATTGATAACCGCTTATACAACATGATTATTGATAAAGATAGTTGAATGAATTGAGACAAAAAAAATGAAAGTACTAGCCAGAAAATAACGTGCTTATATGCATAACATTAAATAAGATACATGAATAAATATCATAAATGATTAGACAATACGGATATTTTAGGCCTTAAACCAACAAAGACCCATCTGCTTTGTTCAACATGTGAGATAGTCATATTATTGAGTATTATCAAACATTAAGTCCTATCACACTTCTAACAAGACAATTTTTGTTTATCACGTGTTTAAGTACAAAGCATAATAAGGTGAGTTACCTCGTAACCCCAGAGACAGGATGGCATAAAAGTACAACTATTTTTCATGTTATACTCTTAGATTACCTGTTAAGCGTTTTCTTGCCCACTCATTTAACTTTCGATTCTTGTATAATTACCATACCGCTGATATCTTATGTCTACGTCTTTTAGAAAACATTAACTATAATTAAAATTTTTTTGTGCTTTTGGAGTAAATTTTAGTGAAGTTCAAACAACCTATTTACTAGTAGTTTTTACTATTAAGTCATAACTCAACCACTTTACGAACTTTGATATGGTCAGTTATAAAGTACTGCTAATTCATTTACGACAGTTAACATACCATGACTGATTGGATCCACACCGTAGGAAAAACTCATTTAACGAGCAGTCATTTAAATATGTAACTTCTCTAATATGTTTAGTGTTCGCAAACAGTAGGAGAACTTTTACAGAGTAGAAGCTTTCCAGAGTACATTGACTTTAAACGTTTAATTTCCTGACATGGGGCCAATAGCAAATAGAAATAAATAATGGGTATTCTAACTCATCACACTATAACTTATGGTACCAGTGAAGGGATATACAGACGCTAGACAAAAAAATATAAGAAATACTTATACTGCTACGAAGTTTGTTACAAAATGGATAAGACGAGAGACTATAATAAACTTTACTGAAAACGTGGTATGTTTAAGAATCCCGACATTTCACTAACCTGCATTTGTAAAGTTAAACAGTTGATCCAAGGGTTCGTACAGTTTATAAGTAACTCAGGATGTTTATTTAGAACCAGAAAGCCTTGCTCTTCATGAACTACGCGTAGATCATTTATGCGAATCCAACAATCTCTCCTTTTTAGTAGGAGTTGATACAATACTATTACATTCCAGACGATAAGAACATAAAGTCTAAGAATAAAAATTTCGACTGCTAATACAAAGTTGGATACAAGAAAAGAGAGTTTCCATGGACTAATTATGCGATCAGGAGGAGAACCAAGCGAGTGTGATAGCATTTCAAGACAAATAAACCTGAAAAACAACGTGGCTACGAAGATATATCTGGGTATTCGGAATATTTAATAAAACGTCACAATCATTAATATTCAACCAGAAGTTACCGTGTATAATGAGAAGCAAAACAAACAGCAGGAAATACAGAAAACTACTAAGCACTGACATTGAGTGATAAATACAGAGACAGAAGTTGTGAAATTGAAGTAAATAAAGTTAAAGCTTGCCTACTATCCAAATTTGGAAGTTCCAAAAACTATTGGTTCATTCAGAATTTTCCTAGGGAGAATGTTTATACTTCGGACGTTGGTTAACGAATTGATGTTGCTTAAGCAAATATTTTTGGGAAACAGTTTGTTTAACAAGTTAAGTACAATTTGTAAGTGTGAATAAGCGAAAAATTGGCTTATTTTATACTTTTTGGAGAAAACAGCGTAACCTTACAAATTTTAGACGCTTTCAGCACTATATACAGGCACCAGCATGTTTTTCACATGTTGTAGGTCATTCGTCTCAAATAGCGCACAAGAACCTTGGTCACTATCTCTGTTCTGATTGGCAGAGTTGTATATTTTAGTTAACTAAAGGTAACATATTACTACTGGTAGAGTGAAATGGGACCGAGTGTATTTTATGTAGTGGAAGAAGTGTGAGGCCAGAGTATATTATAGGAACGATCAGTTTCTCAACCAGCTAATAATGGGTGTGCTCTTGGAGTCAAAGTTATAGCGAATTTGGAATAGTTATGTATACCATAGGTAACGTATCAAAAGTGACTGCTGGGATTACATTCACCTGCTATTTAAATCCTGCCTACTCATATTGGCAACTAATCAGAATCACACGGTGATAGCAGGTTCTATAAGCTCTCCCACATGGTAAATGAATATTTCGTTCACTGCATATTTCCATTCGCTTTTCAGTGTAACTCCAATGTTTGGTGTTTCAGAGTGGAAATGTTTCTCTATCTGTCTAAAGTTGTATATGTTAGTGGTATTTTCTACCGCTAAGTAAAACACATTTCGTGGTTCTTTGGTGTGGAACTGCAAACATTTTGCCGTTTTAACGTGTTAAGAATCATAAAGGTTAGATCGTTTGTTTGGAGTGATTCTCTCGAAGTTAAGAAAACGATCTGGAGTTTTTGCACTTCAAAATGTCAGGTATGCCTCTAATATTAATGTTGCAGGCTGGGAGTTTTAAGAAGTTTACTGAGTTTATACGAAGAGCTTCCTGGTGCTTGCAGCTTGTGATTTGTAAAAGATACAGAAAAATGCTTTTGCTTTGTTGTCTGCAGAAACAGGGAAGATCTAGCACAGTCCACAACTTCTCTAAAGTCGTTATTAGTTGACACTTGGGGATATTTCTGAGGGAATTATGTGGAAATGATATTTCACATACAGGAAATTCATAAAGCCATAAGTCTATTACAGAAAGTTAATTGTATTTAACTCCTGTGTGTCTAGTACTATACATATTCGACGTAAGCGAAAACAGGTTGAATTGAGAAAATTTGGGGTTGCATTATCATTACGTTGTTCACTTTTTCTACTTCAGCCTTTAAATGAAAGGCAGAGGTAACTTATTGTTATCATCGATTTAAATCTTGTAGATCTAAATTCACTGGTTGTAAAGCGATTTCAAATTCGACATGAGAAGAACAACTTAGTGATAAAAGTATGCAAGACTGTACTTAGCCACCTGTGTGCTTAAACATTAAACTGTTGTTGAAACATTAGAAATTGTTTCGTTGCTGCATATTTATATACATTCAACACCTTGATTATACTTGTAGCAATTTCTAACTTTATACTAAACGTTCGGTAATTGTTACATTAATTTATACTTCATATACTCTTCGTTCTGACTTTTAATATACATCGATTGTCGTTTGTGCTTTGTCTATGTTAGTCAATGGAACAACCAATTATATATCTCCTGGAATATATTACTCGAATCACAGCCTTCTCATAACAGCAGCATTCCTAATCACTCATTCACTCACGCCCTGCTAAAATTTAAACAACCATCCTCGGCATAGAAAGCTTAGTGGGGACGACTCACACCTGCTCAGGCCCTGCTGAAATCATTGAGCATGACGATGGGGATCTTAACAAAGCGACCACCTTGCACGATTACAGAAATCTGTGTAATTAAGTAGCTAGGGTTAAATTGTTTATATACAAACTGAAGGTGAGAATGTGGTACTCTGAATGACTTAGCAAACCCCTTACGAGGCGTTGAAATAGTATATAAAAATATAGTGAGGCGGAATATTAAATAAATCGTGTAGCGATTAGTACCTTCGATCAAATACGAACGTATGAACGTTTTACTGGTGATGATATATTTTGATCCGACATGTAACACAAACAGAATGACGTAAGTAAGTACCTTTAGTCGTCGCATTTCGCTAGTTGCATGTTGTTTCATTTATTAGTAACAGTTAAATGTGATCGTGTTTGTTCAGTAACGTTCGTCTGTTCTAAACAAGAATGAAAAGATGATTTAGTATGGACTTTTGACAATTCTAAAGTGGTCATGAGTGATAAAAATAAAACCGATACCTTTGTAACAAATTGTTAAATATTGGAGTATATAGCTTCGTTAAACACATGCTAGTTCACTTCACCTGTTTCATTAAATATGAATATATACAGTTTTCATTCTCCATTTCAGCTAGTTAAGAAAGCCTGACCGCAAATCTCGTCGCTGGTATCTGTGGTGTATATATTTATTAATTACTGCTATGTGAATATTACTGTGTCTGCCGAATACATGTTATTCATTTGAATCACACATGTTTTTATACTATGTATGCACTGACGGATTTCTGTACGCACAACCAATCGAAAATTTATGGATTCGGTATTTGAGTAGGGTCTATATGCTTAAACTTAGCGGGAACTGATAGTATTGTTGACAAAGTTATGAAGTTATACTAAAGTCTCTTCGTATCGGTGGGTGCTTTCACCTACAGGTGATGTAGTAAACTGTACTGAATTATTATCTGTTGCTGATGTGTGAGTCGCTAGAGATCGAGTTCTTTGCCATATTGGCAACCGAACCTGGTATCTACGCATTTATAAAGGAAACCAAAGCTAGTTAACAAGTCTAAGGTACACATAGCAGTACCTCAAACATAATTAATAACCCTTATGTAATAACTGCATGTGGAGCAGACGTTGCTAATTTGTAACACCAGGCGCTTATGGGAAAGTACAAAACAATCTTGAGATTGCAACGGTTACTAGAACAAACACTTAAAAATTGGTGGCATCTTGTTTTATTGCACCTGTGGTACCTTGCATTAAGTTCTCGTACGCGAAAGATAAACAACAATAACTTTTAGAATGAAATGTTTATCCACGCCAACGACGTTTTACATTTAGAGTCACTGCTAACTCCCGTCGATTTTTACAAGTGTGCAAGAATGAACTATACATTATAAGCCAAATTCACAAATATGCCATCCTCTTTAAGTGCGTATGTTATGGAGCAGAATATGAAACGTAGGTTTCAGGAGGATAAGTATCCTTCTGCAGGAACTATCAACAGAAAAATCTACCTGGGTAAAATAGATGTTACTTATAATACTTGTACAACTTATCTTTTATGATAAGAGATAACTCCTGAGTAGTAGCAATATTTTTACTGTGGGGAAGGATTACTACTATACGTACATTTGGGCAATTACTGGACGTGAAACTCATCATAACTATTTGGCGGAACTCTTAGATAACGATAAGGCGAAAAGTTAAAAATAGTCGACTAAACTTCCAAGCAACCTGAGAGACTGGTGAGTAAAATTAAGAGCTAAGAAACGTTCGTAGTGTCATTACTGCCTTGGAAGTGAAATACCCAAATTTGGTACACTTCCAAAGCTTTTTATATGCACAAAATACTACCCACTCCCCTCACATTGATGGTATCTTGCTTCACCACACTAAGTGATCTGATGGTGATTAATTTTTCTCGACAAAATACCTATTTCCATTCCGTATGAAAATGGTCATTCAAAAAGTTTGCTGGTGTTTCTGCGGAAAACATGGAGAAAAATATTCCAAGAAACTTGCATTTAAAATAGTCTTCTGTTGATTCTAACTTTTCTACTAACCAACTAACAATTAATAACATGCTTAGAGTATTCCAACATATATTTTCTGAGGAAAAATAACCTCTAAAGGCTGTAAATCTCATTATGGCCTGAGAAAACATCGCATACGTATGCTAAACATGATACAGCTGACTCCGTAAAATGTACTTTAACAAATCTATCAAATGGCACGAATTCGCTACAAGTTTGGCTATAGCATTCTAATTCTCACTCTAAGTTTGTATGAAATGGTTAACTACTGTAAAGCAGTTAGACAAATTTGATGAAAAATTTAAAAGCAAAATAAAGACTTAAAACATAAAATAATTATATATCATTTTAATATGCAACATGTGTGCATATAATAAACGGGAATTGTCACAAGGCGTGAACACCGCACTTAGTTAACATGGGAATAATGGGTATGACCCGGGCCAAAAGCAACTGCAGAGTGATCAGGATCATGAGAGAGTTATAGGGCTATCAATGAAAAGATTAGTTTGCACGCAAACGATATCCCTTAGGATTTTTAGAAAAAAATCTTAATCTATCAGTTTAAAAGTATATTTTAACAGCTTAGTCTCGAATTTTACCATTTGTATTTTTCATTTTCAGTCACAACATCTCGAACCTTATTCTGTTAGGTGAACTCTACATAGAATAATATTTCTATGTTAATTTTGCATGTCAAATTAATACGGCACTAATCAAATTAAAATATACTGTCGTTCAAGTTTAATTATTTTTTCTTTTCCAATCTCCATCAAGTCACTTGCCTTAAGCCCTAAACTACCCTAATTAGAACTTATTATTGGGTCCAATCTAAAGTGATACAAATCTATGGTAGTGATATAATACGCCTTTTCCGTGTGCGTTTTTAGTCACCTCACCGTCTCACACAATTTTATCAAAAATGTTATGCGTATAGGCTCTGAGATGCACCACATGTTCTTGCTCAGTTGAAAGGGCTATAAAAATGACTTCAAGATAGGTCTGTGCAAATAAGACCCTGTTTAAGAATGACCAAGCGTGCAGCGATTTGGCCGATACACAGTCTATTTCTAAGAAATCCAGCATGTTGATCTCGAAGTTGAGCGTCTCCTGAACCCTTTTTCCTTTCAACAACACTCCGTTAAATTCCCTTCGTGGTTCTGAGAGTAGAGTGATGTCTCTGTAGTTCTGGTACTCGTTATGATTTCCTTGCCCTGATATTTTGATGAAGTACCCCCCGTTTTCTGTCTGCTGGTATTTGCTTTTTATCCTAAATCTTCTTGGAGCGATGGTGGAGCATCCTTGCAGTTACCGCCCTTATGCCATTTGTTAAATCTTGGATACGGGAAATGCTGTACCTATGGGCTGTAGTATTCGCATCAAGAGCGTGATTAACGCCCCGTGGTTTCATTTGATAGGAGTTGATGACAAAGAGCTTCTGAATGTTCAAATGATACCTTGTTTTAACAGTTTATTGAATTCTTATTTCACTATAAATAAATGCTGAGAATCAAAACCTGTAGGATTTGCTGGTGGGCTTTCGTGTTTATTTGGTGAAAGATCTTGTGTTCTATGACTTTCTGTTGATAAGTGGAACTTAATATATTCAAAAAATTAGTGTAATAATTGGGTAAATCAACATTTAATTTTACTGTGGTGTTGCCATGTGACTGATTGAAAAGCATCGAAATGAGACTTTGTGCCTTTCATCACTGAGTCATTTTTAAGACGCGTTAGCTTATGTTGCATAGTTCCTATCGGCAATTCATAAATGCTAAAAAATGAATTACGATAATCAGAACTGACACATCGATGAAGAGAAAGCCCCCAAGTTAGTATGGTGTGTTGTTCGGAAGTTAATATTAAGTACGTTTTGCACACGTTGTAAGTGCCAATCTCTCGGTGGCTTAGAGGGCCACTGTATGACCAGGTATTTTTAAGCTTTACTTATCGGGTGGGACTGCAATAAGATAAGATAATTTAAAGCTTTACTATCTTAACTCTTCTTCTCTAGGCGACAACATTTCAATATGATTTAAAACATTTAGCCAAAATATTGTATACCAAAAAACACAATCAGTTACAGCATAACATTTTTATAACACTCGACAGCCTACTGCGGAACAGAATACAACTTCCTCATCCGCGCTTGTAATAATTTACTAAAATTTAGATTCATTCTAATAAGTTACAAGAACTATTCCTTGAGCTGCCTAAGTAGACGAAGATACATGAAAAGTAATGTAGAAAATAGATAAACTGCTATGGTTCCGGAAAATCATGTAAGCCCAAAAATCTAGATTTGGCCCAAAAAGAAGATTCTAGACATAAAAAGGTAAGTTATACTCAGGAAGTGAAATGTTAACGAGGTGTATAACGGAGAAAACAGGCATTTGATACAAATATATGTAGAACCAATAATCACGCGATAAAATGATAATAGTCGGACGCAATATACATAAAATTGGTAGCAGCCTCACAAACTAATTTGTGTGCGTATGCTAATCTGCTACAGTTCCCTGAATCGTTGCAACCCACTTATCATGGCGAAGACCTATAACATGATGCATATCATCACAGTGATGCCAACTGTCCAACAGTGAGTGATCAACCTAAGTGTCTTAATTCAAAGCAGCCAGTCGTTGTCAGTTGAGTTTCATAAGATGCAGAAACTAGGTATTATTTACCCCTCCAATAGCCTTGGGGCTTCATCATTGCATACAGTAACTAATAAGAGTTCTTCATAAATTCGATTGTAAGGCATACTAGAAGGTGACAATTCTTTAATGTTAGTGAATTCCATCTAGTCCAACTACATTCAAATGTTGTTTATAAAATCGACTCAGCAGACCAACCGTGCTATTACTTCGAGTTTACATTATTCAGAAGTATAACTGCATTAATTGTGTGCATAACTTATTGTACTATTTTAGATTTTGTACATTCTTTTCGATATTCGTAAATTAAACAAACGTTTGGCGACGATGTGTTGTTACTTTACTTGTGTTTACACAATAGTCGTAGAGGTTGATACTCGACTATGAATAGACCATTAAGTAGATATAAAAATCGCAGTAGTACTCTTTAACTTCAGTAGCCACTAGATCTTAACAAATCAACCTAGCTAATTTATCAAGATGATAACAGAGAGTTGTATAAGACTATACCCAATAATATCATAAGCTACACATTCGAGGTCGACTATCAACCATAGAATATTCAGTTCCGCTCTTCCAGAGAAATACAATTGCATATTTTCCTGACACTTAATGGGAATGCAAGAAGCCTAAGATGCTTCCATGAAAACTCTGATATATGTTACACTGGACAAGTTTCGGTGAACGACTAATCTTTAAGAACTATTTTTGGAAGAATGTTTTATTTATTTGACACAGAACTGTCTAAGCTAATGATTGCACTATTCACCTAATTGGACCTTTGCACAGTCATTTTGATGGATCTAGAGGAGAATGTTAACAATTTATACCATTAACCTTGAGAAAAATAATTTTTCAAGTTATGCACAGTTTATCTGTTCCTGGTATAGGAGCTACAGTCAAGTTGATAAGTGGATAGTTCATCTTACCTAATCTCAAAAGCGATGTCAGACAATGGTTATGGTCCTGTTTATCGTACCGAAAGTTCAAAATTCATCGTTACACAGTGGCCTCTTCAGGTATATTCTTTGAGCGCTATACTAATTTAGAACGTATACATCTGGATATCGTGAGGGCCCTTGCCTTCATATGACGGGTTCAATTGCATACTGGTGTGTATAAGTTGATTTATAAGATGGTCAGTAGGTTTTATATTGTAAGATATATCAGTAACTTGCAAATTTCAGCGTTCCTTTAAGTATTACAATTGACTTGAGTGCCTTGTTTGAGAGCAGTTTATTCCAACAGTCAGCAGAAATATTTTGAATTACAAGGATCCGCACTACGTCGTATCATTTTAAAGCCAAATGGATGGTCGAACAACTTCATACACAATTAAAACCCTCTTTGATGGCTATGCAGTTTGTGGTCTGTAACAGTCGTAAACTATGGGCCTTCAATCATATATCGAAAACGTTTAGTCGCTAAATATATAGCTAGCAACTCTCTACAAAATTGGATTGTAGAATTTGTGTGACACTTAACGTTTTGGAGAAAAATGCTAGTAGTTACCAATAGTTGTTCACTCGGTTTTAACACTGCGCTAACTGTAACATGTGGGGCACCCGTCATGATGGCAGCTGAGGCATTCTCGACTCTATGTACTAATAACGTTCCGGAGCTTAGAACATTCTTAAGTACCTTAAATGCTCCGAATGTTTACGGGGCAATAATTAGCTTGCGCAAGCGTCTTTTTAACAGATTGTTTAATAGTTGTGCAGTTTTTACACACAGTGAAATGTATCACCTTCAAATATTTCTGAGTCCAAGATATCATCCAAGCTTAGTGTTCGAGTTCGGTGATGGGTATCCTTTTATAGTTTGGACTTGCTCATGAATCGGTGTAATTCATTGTCAACAAAATTGATGAAAATATGTGAAGCTATGAATATAATTCTTGTTGGATAATAACTTTTACGAATATGTACGTCTATACAAGAACACTGACGGGATGTGAATAATGTTTATGGATAATCATATCAGTCGAATCAAGTTCTGAGTAATTAGTCAATGTGTTCGTAATCCCAAACTTAAACTCACTACCCAGTTCAGTAATAATATAACACCAAATTGTTTATAAATCACCGTATATCACATTGACTGTTACACGTCCAGAAACGACAGGATAAGTGTATATTTCAAAAGTCAATTGAAATGAACTTTTGAAAATTATATTTGAACTGGATGTATGTAAACTGCTTTAAGGAGCCACTGAAGCTGAAATAAAACAGCAGGGCATAGGTTAGCATAAAAACTCTCAGAGTCAGTCTTAATTGTAAGAAGTGTAACTCGAGAACAAAAATTATGTTTTCAATTAATCATATTACAGAAAGTTCTCTATGATACGTCTGCTGATTGATCTGTGGTCTCTGCGACATAATTCATAATTCCATGTTGTTGGACTGGAAGAGAGTGAAAGAAAGTTTGATAACATTTATAGCGCGCTAAAGATAATTTACTATAGCCTACACGTAAACGTAACTAGCAAAGAAACAAGAAAAGCGCCGGAGGTTACCAATCAACTAGTTGAATTCAATCACATGTTGAGCATGCATACAACTGATAGAAGTATAACATATTAAATAGTATCTGGTGTTGGGGATTCAATATCTTTAAAAATACAATCGTTCATTAAATCAAGCGAAAGGTGTCATACTGATTTTTTTGTAAGATTGACATGTAAACTTTCATCAATTAATTGCATTTTAAATGTGAAATAAATAAATGTTGTTTGCTAGGATTGTCTCGTATTTTTTGCTCCACAATATAATCGTCCTACAAGTTTAGTCTTTAGGAGTAGCTGTGGGTTAGGAAGGAACAAATCGTGGTATCCGATTGAAGTACACAAGTATCAGAGATAACGATTCGCACTAGCTTTCCCTACTATCGAGGTAACCAGATATAGAATCTGGTTACCCTAACTAATTTATCTGTATCATATGGCGGATTGTACTAAGCCAATAAGTACCCACGTGTTTGTCTGGCTGCTACAGGCGTAGGAATTCGACTAAGTCCAATTCAAATTATTACTTATTTTCTATATTCATTTGGATCTTCATAAACTATATTGACTTAATCACATTTCAAAGTAGTAGAAGAAGTGTGTAATCAAAGTTGATGATAATGATTTAGAAAGGATTATAATACGAATTGATTTGCATCTAACATGCAAACACTGACATAGCGACCGGAAATTAAAATTTCTTTTTATTATTGCTAAAAAGTTTACATCACCATTATTACTATTACTATTATTATCATTATTATTATTATTACTATAGTTCAAACATGTCGAAAGTGTGACATCTATCATCTACAACAATGAATCATTGTCGCAGAATATCACAAATTGATGGTAGTGAGAATTCTACCATTAGATGTCAGTCCAATGGTAAAAAATGTTAGATGTTCACCAACCTGAAGCCTTTAGATCGGAATCTAGAGTGTACACTTCTAAGAAGTCTTACATTATGACAAAACAACTATCCAAATGCTTCCTAATTTTCATTAGTACCCTATCAACATTAATCTGTAACGAATTCAGTTAACATTTAGGAAAAAAAACAGAAGAAATTAACATAAATAACATTTATTAACAAAGAAAATTAAATATATTCCACCCAATTAATAAATAAATAAGATAAATTATGAAATTATTTTATGCCATTAGTTTATTCATCTTCATATTCTATGCTAATCATTGAAGTATTCTGTGATTTATTATTTATTTCTGAAAGAAAAGAATAACAATTAAAACAATTCTATTTAAATAAACAATATTAAATGTTTATATTAACAATCATAATGTACTGAACTCTGCCTGGAACCCCCTAGTGTTGCTTCCGGTTTTAAGTCCGGATAAAGGAGAAGGGTTGGGTATGAGGTTAGAAACCCCATCCCGTAAAACAACAACCTTGCTAAAAAAACGCTAACCAGTCATAACCATTATAACTTTATAATGTACTGTCTATTAGCTTAACTTTATGATGTAATTCAGTTGTTCGAATGTGTGTAGACTTGATGAGTACAGTTTATTCATCTTGAATAGATGACACTCATCAACTATTAATATTTGATGAGGTTTAGTAATATTCTAGATCTACAGAAGTTAATAATGTAAATTTATTGGTTATCGATTAAGTGATCTTAAGTGTTTTAAAGCTCAATGGAATGTATGAAGATATTGAATTTGATTCCTAGTTTATTTGTAACTAGGTATTGTTAATGAGTAATTTTTTACTAGGATTATACAACTGTACATTGATTCATGATTATTAATGGTTGCCTAATCATAGTCAATTAATGGTATGAAACTTCAGGTAATAATATAATTTACCGAATTGAGCAAAACCATTTTAATTTGATATCAAGAATTGATCTGAATCGAACAAGCATTGACATCCAGAAAGCATTGGACAGATCTTACGTTCTAGCATAAATTTCTTCGGCAGTGTGCGTCGACGATCTCACTAGAGATCAAACCTATGACTTTCTGGCTTCTCGGTAAAGGCTTTATCAATAGATTACTTAGCCAGCTCCATAAAATTGATATCTCAGCCGTTATGGTACATTTACACGACTTTATCTGTTGTCATTGTTAGGTTCTTGCCTCACACACGACATGATTAAACGCCGCTTGTCACGTCTTCCCACTGGAACTCCAGGAATCACCTCGAGAAGTTAATTACTAGTGAGCTGATATTGATCACAATTGGGTATTGTGGAGATTGTTGAATGTTAGTTTGATATTACTAATTTATCTGACCAGTGGAGTTCAACTGTGTTAGGTGTGAGGCAGTTACCAATCGATGGCAATGCATAAGGTTGCGCAAACGTATCGCTAATTGACTGAGTTAGAAGTATCAGCCATTAGGGACCGACTTAATGGTCTAGTGGTAAAGTGTTCACTACTGATACTCTAACAATACTATAGAGAAAATAAATACGATCATAAGAGTTAAACAGATAGCCATTTATAATTAACTGTAGTTAGGAAAAAAACATTTTATTTCCGGATATTATACATCAACTTCATTGGATTCTATCATCCATGTTATTATTACGTAATTGTCTTTGAGCAATAAGAATAATAAGGTTTATTTGTATTAATAATTATAATTCCTTCTTTAAGTAATTAAATATATCATACAAACTATTAACTCATCTTTACATTTCATAATGGTGGTAGTAACTACTAACAAATTCTAGGAATAAAAAAGAATACAAGTAAATAGCCTAATGGTATTTAAAGTGAATGAACTAAGTTGTGGTCTGTTTATATACGCTAACCCTGAAATGCAGTTACATGTTAGTTAGAATAAAATGTGTATCATGGATTCCATTGTTAGAGATAATCTTATTTTGTTCACTAATATGAACTCAATGCTTAATAGATTCTGTGTAGGTAGCTCCAAAAAAAACGTCGACGAAGTCACTAAGAAAATTTGAAGGAACCGAAGACATTCCGTCCGGCCACCTCTCTACAGTTTCCCAGAATCTTGACGAAGCCAAAATCCCTGTTTGCCAACTAGAAGATTTTTAATAATGATTTTAGTTTCGTGTAAAATACTATAAGCACCCAAGTTATTTTCCATATATATATGACATTTGTTGTGTCAACATTTCATTCTGCTTTCTTTTGTCTATGAGAGTTGGGAATTCTAAATGTTCAAATTTTGAAGTTGCACTTGATAGTAACCAGAGATCGGACTCATAACACAGCAGATTCCTACTTAGTAAGATGTATATTCAAAAATTAACGTGATATTTGAAAGTTATTTATTAGGTGTGTGTGTGTGTCTGTTACCAAAGGTAATAAGTTATGATTGACCAGGATCATTTTATTGTGCCATATCATTAGTGAATGAATTAATCATATGAATGGTAAGACTGGGATTTCGATATTTGAAATATTATCAAGTATTATAAATCTAGTTAAAGTTAAACAATATACCAGGTAACCGGGACTGTAAGACTATCTATTACGTTTTTATAAACCAAAAAGGAGGGATACTTGAAAGTTTAAGATTTCACAAGCTAGACATTTAGCAATAATCTTTTCTGTGAATAAACAACGGTGTTAAAAAAGGGTATGGGTATCCAATCATTTTATGAATGAAAGAGAGGAAACTAATCACTAACAGAATTATTAACACAAGACATTTTGAAAAGACTGATTATTTAATAGTAGTCAACTCTAACTTTCATCAACTGACTGACATTTAGCATAATCAGTATAGTTTATTTTACAGTAGAAATGATTAAACCTGATTAGTCTAGGCTTCTCACTAGAACTCCAAGAATAACTTCCCATAGTAAGTCAATTATTAGTATAGGCAGTTGTAGGATATATATATATATATAATGTATTCAACCTTTCAAGGAGTGATTCTTATGGATCATAATGTTCGCAAATCAACTCTCATAGATCTACTTAGATATTTTCATTTATTTAATATCATGAGTCACTTATATGAGAACTAAATATATAATATTCTTATTCTTTGTTGCATTATGATAAATTTTTCTGTTGCGAAAGTGTTTCTCTCTAAGTTTCATCTTCTATTCTTAGGTGATCATTAACAAAACGACTATTCAATAATCATTTTAATATTGATTTAAAGAGAAGTTACTCTGAGTATGTTAATGTTGAAACATTCATTCATATATGGAAAAACAAATTATTATATGATTGAATATATCACAGATTGGTGTTGGCAGGGTACCATTGAAAACCACGGAGAACTGGACAGCTGTTTCGTTCTAGTGTGGAACTCCTCAGCAGTGCGCACCCCAGGGTCTTCAGGTTGACACGAACGCTTAACCATCTGCACAGCTGGGTCGGCATCCAATCGTAGAATTCCCACTTCCATCAATTTATGATATGTAGAGCGAACAAAACAGCTGTCCAGTGCTCCCTGGTTTTCAATGGTACCTTGCCAACATCAATCTGTGATATATTCAATCAAATAAAATAACCAATCTCCACTAAAATAACCATCCTAATTGAAATAATTATATATCTTATTATAAATAGTATACAAATGAACTATTTGAATAATGACTAATTTTCATACTTGGCTTCAAAATATCCTTAAATGAAGATTGTAAAATTTTATCAAAATTCCACTCTTTTAATTCTTTATTCAAATCATCTGAAACCCAAACTTTCTTTGAGATCACTTCACCTTTAACAAAGAAATAATAATTGTTAAAAGAATGCATAGAAATATTTGTTTTCAATACAAAAAATAAGAGACAAAATGATTAATTGATAATTTTGTTACAGATTGATGTTGGTAAGGTATTATTGAAAACCAGAGAGTGTTAAACAGCTGTTTCGTCCTATTATGGCACTCTTCGGCAGTGTATATCCTAGAGTCCTATACCTAAACAAAACAACTGTCCAGCGTTCCCTGGTTTTCAATGATAATTTGATAACATCAATTTGCGATGGTATCATCAACTGAAACTTAATACCAATCTTCACAAATTACTTCAATTCAAAATGACTGTTAATAATATGATTGTAAACATTATTGAAAAGTGTAAAATAGTCACTTATATGATATTATCTTTCAATACTGTATACGTATTAAATAAAGGCTAGAATATAGTACGTAGACGATTCTGAGTGATTCTTAAAATATCCGCGATAAGTAATTAGTTTAACCAATCAGCATAAAGAGGATTTATAAGTCTATAGTCCATTTTAACCAATCAGAAGTCAGTATTTGAAAATGATAACATTAAGCATTCTTGTTATTAGTCATTATTTCAAATAGGTCTTTATACCCGTAAGTGCAAAATTAACGTCATCTGTACTTGATCATTTGGCTAAATAACATTCATATTAAATAACTTTATGTAGAAACTGAGAATAGTCATTCATGGATCCTCAAATTGATTACATTAGGAGTTTATGCTTGTGGTTACTCTAAAATTGAATTTAAGAATAGCGTAAGTTTAGGTTAAGTGATCTTAGTTTAGATATAGTGATTTGTGTATTATATATAGTTTATTTAGCAAGAACTTAATAGTTGACATGTTCAGCACTTCAACTTTTGTGTGTTGGTGCCAAAAATCGATTATTCTTAATAATTTTTGTTGTTTCTGCGAGTTAAACCTAAATATTATGATAAGTACATTTCAAGTGGATTACGGGCTTTCTTTATTGCTGAGTGGCTACAGTGGTTATCCTTCGATGACAGTTTTTCTCAAGCTTGTACCTATCAGTTAATCAATCAATACCTATTACCTCTCGTGGAGCATAAGCCACCGCTCAGGATTCTCCAACCAACTCTACCTCGGGTTCTCCTTTTCAATTCTTCCCTAGTGCTACTTACTCTTCCTGCGTCTGCATCCAATTCTTGGTGCAATGGATTCTTTGGTCTTTCTCTTTTCCTTTCCGATTGAGGACTCTAAGTTACTGCTCAGTTTGGTGATTTCCTTCATTTATGTCCTGTCCACCTCTAGCGTCTTTTCCTAATTCCATCCTCGGCTGGATTTTGGTTGGTTTGTTCTCTGCCACAGAAGGTCGCTGCTGATGTTATCTGGCCGACGGACCCGAAGTATCTTTGACAAACAGCTGTTAAAAATACTTGTATCTTTTGGATGATGCTTTTCGTAGTTCTCCAAAAAATAGAAATGTCTTGACGTTTGTACTACAAATTGCGGCTATGTTGGCTAATAGCTGGTTTGAGTTTCGGATGTTTTTTAGTTGTAGAAATGCTGCCTTTAAATTATTAATCCATGCCTTCGTAGTTACATCAGATTCTCCTTTCTCTTCAGTGGTGCCACCCAGGTATGTAAAGGTTCCCACATCTTCCAGAGATTCTCCATCGGCTAAAGTATGATTCAGATGGTGCTCTTTGTTTTGTATCTAAGAATCTTACGTGTATCTATACTAAGCGGTAACTACTAAAAACATGTTAATTTAATGTAGCCAACATGCTAAATGAAAACTTATATATTGAAATCTATACATTAATACGTTGTAACCAACCAATAAACGAATTGAATATTGAAAATGATGTGAATAACTGATGCCTCATTTTGTAAGGTTCACTGTGTGAACTCAATATCATTATTGATTGGTTTAATAAGTTTAATGAGTTTTGATAAATACAAGCATAATAAATGCTAGTACAAAATTCTTAAGAAATTGATAATCCATTAAGTCAATTACTAACAGGTTCTAAAAGCTCTTATCAAACTGCATATTGTAGACTGAAATTTGGTAGAAAAACTTGATTATAAGTAGTGACGTTCATTTAATTTGATGGTGCTTGTTGGTTAGTCTCTGTTGTGATTTATGCATCCTGAGACGACTGCTTCGACACAACGATAGTTTACAAGCATGTATTAAAATAGATCTCACTTTCCAGACACAGTTCTGCTTAATTCATACTTGTTAACTGACACTGTATTGAATCGATCCTTTGAAGATGCACGTATGGCAATTGTGGCTAATGAACTTCAGTCCATAATAAATCAACTGGAAGATACAAAATACCGTCAAGTTATTTACACATACTCGTTGCAAAAGTGTACCTGTCTGAATTTAATAACTTAGTGGTGGAGTTTGACATTTAACGAACTGAGTTTGAGTCTCGGTGTGAAAATCAGCAGTGGAATGCAAACGTATCCGGCAAAACGAGTCAGAAACGGGACAAAACGAGCATCCTAGACTCAACTCGTTAGCCACAATCCAACTTAACTAACAGCATTGATTGTTAATAGAAATGAATATTGACATAAGTTTCGTTCAAAGTACTTAGAGTATACCATTTAATTAAAGAATCATGTTAATTATATGAAAATAGTGAAAAATTACTTTACCTGTCCTATGTTACTTACGTGGAGTTTTTCTTTTCATATCACTGGGTAAAACTGTCTTTAACAAGTCGTCCAAATCAGTTTGATCATCAAAGAACTTCAGTATATCATTACCTGTTATATTAGATCGTTTATCCAATGAAAACCAAGAAGTCTTTGTTTCCACAGCGGCTTTATCTGTATAACATAACAATCATATATATATATATATATATATATATATATATATATATATATATATAGGCTCTATATAAGTAGGTCACAGTAAATAGCTACCTCTCACTTACCAGTAGATAAACTTCAGTCAGTTCTATACAAAACTGAAGATAATATTGAATTTTTCACACTAATAAGTGATCCGAACAGAAGTTACCGAATTATCATAATAGTGCTGAGATTGTATTTATATAGGCGGATGCAGAGAAGTTATTGTTTTTCAACAGTTCATTGATATTACTCATGTAATAGACTTTCTTTACATGTTGGTGTTGAATACTGTGTCAATATTGTTTCAATGAATCATAAATTTTGGTGTGCTTATAATACATCAGCTGGTGCTTTTGTTACACACTTCTCTTATAGTACCAAATAGAAGTCTATGCAGTAATCCACGTTCTATATCTGGTCTCTTACGCTGACATTATGGAAAATACTTACTTCTTGTTATAATGTCAACGAGAAAAATAATTCAACGTTATATTGCCAATATCTTCTAAATCTCCTACGTTTGAGTTCTTTTGTATCGTACTGGTTCCACTAGATACTGTATTGTGATGGTCACTTTCGGGAACTGTTGTATCTGAAGTAGGGATGGCCTATATTATCAATTCTGTTATCCGCCGCGCTGTCTTAAAGTTAGCATCCAGCTTTGCCTTAATCTATTGCTTAGGCCCAAAGATCCGTCTGATTATCAAAAGCTAACTGGTCACTCACATGCATGTACTACAACAGTAATAAACCAATAATATACAATATATATATATATATATATATATATATATATATATATATATATATATATATATATAAGACCTGGTCTTTGTCTTATATGTCTGTCACACGACATTGGCCTATCACATGTCTTCTTCCAGACATGTCTGGAACAGCCTTGTCGTTCGAGAGTTGATGCTATTTCAGGTAAACTGTATTCCTATAAACTTGAGATTCACACAATGTAACTATGGTAAAAGTTAATATAACGTTCATCTCTACTTTTATGAATATTCATGTAAGTCGAATACTAAAGTTTTCCCTACGTTCACAACACAATGAACTAATTGCCAATAGAAATCTATACTGTTCGACGAATAAAATCATGCATTTAGACAGAATTGTCATATATATTAGTAAGCTTAGGAAGTGACCATGAGAAAGGACTAATACCAAGGAATATGAAGGTCAAATTAAGGGAATGGATAAGAAGATGCAAAATGGACCACATATATGGAGAAACATAGGAATTTTAGCGTTTATTAGTCATGGTTATAGAAACATTGGGGTTCAAGGTGGGGGGGGGGTTATTTGGTGATTTAGGCCTAATAAGTATCTATTTGAACTTGGATTTTAACATTGATGATTCAATAAGTCTGAATAGCTTAGAAATAGGACATCTAACCAAAAGTTAAATGATGGTACATTCAATTCACATGATGTATGTAAACTAATTATTGGAACTCCTCACATCATCTCCTTTTTACTAGACTTAACGTTTTCATGAATGTTTTCAGCTACTCCAGATGTATTTAATGATAAATAAAGGAACTCATCAAAATAATAATACAATAAGACGACGTCGAATATCATCTACAAAGTAGATTTCCTCAATTGCTCTATTTATTACATTAGACAAAATAGTTATCCTTCTTATCTTAGTATAAAACGTTAATTCAACAATCAATAAACATTAAAATAGATCCAATTCATCAGTCAATTGTAACATCAAATACAAGTACATAATTATGAATTAGGTCAAAGTGGGAAATAATCGAAATAAATATGTAAACATGATAGGATAAGAAGTCTTTGGTATATTGCTAGGCCATTCTAATTCAATGACTTCATAATATCGAAATTCTAATTATATTTAAACTACTTGACAACTAAGGATGGTAACAATAACTAATTACATTTCTGAAAAAACATGTCGTCAGTTACTTTATGAAGAAATCCTCCTATTTCAAATTTATTACAAGATTACAAAGAGTCTACTCATCTTAAAAAAAAACCAAAATAAAGTTGGAAATAAAATTATCCTGCTCTCGTTGATAACAAATCTACCTGATAAATAAGTAACATAAACCAGGTTAATTACAATATTTGATAAATATACTCAAGATCCAGTTAATGTAAGTACACATTGTACTTCATTGGATGCATAACAAGAGATTTAAATGTTCATAAGTTTACTTCTTTAACCAATCAAAGTCATTTCACTCTTGAGTATTTCTGTATATTATTGTTAAAGATATTCAGTGTAAATCAATTTGTCAACTTATTCCTAGTATTTAACAATAGAGAAGAATATGTAATTATCCTTTCCTGTGATTGTAACCACGGGATTGATTTATCTGTACAGTAATTTAGATACTGGTTTGGTCACTACTAGACTACTATTGAATACTAACTGAATTGTCTAACGGTTGAACGCTTGTAGCTAAGCATAGAGGTATTTTATTTAAGTTTTTTTTGTGTAGTTTTATTAATGCCCACTACCAATGAAGAGTCCTATATTAAGACGAAATAGTTACACAGTAATTTTTATTTTTCAATAGTTATCAAAATAGTTTCAATTCATGATGTAAAACTTTCAATCCAGTATTGTTTAACTTGGATTGTGACTGATAAGCAGAATCTACGATACAAGTTTCGTCGTATTTGGGGCTCGTCAGCTGAATGTACCTACATCCCAGTGGTAACCAGTTTCAATCCATGATAAATTAACAGGATGATCCAAGTACATCTTAATTTCAATTCAGCAGTCTTTACAACGCTCATTAATAACTATCTTAAGTTGTATGTCATGTTAACAATACCATGTATATGTTTTACTTAAAAATTGAATCTAAATCTGAGGATTTATCAATTAATTAATTATTATAATATAATACTTATACAAATTTACTAACCTGAAGTATTACTATCATTCTTTTGTATATCATCAGCAAATAAATCTTTATCTGTATGTTTATTGACGTAATCCAATAGATCTTTATCAGTCATATTTTTATTACCCATTTTAATAACCCATGTAGTTTCAACTACTTCATCGTCATCTGAAAGAAAAAATATAAACATGAGTGAAGGAAATATTATATACATAGTAAGTAGATGTTTGTTAACTGTGTATAATTATAATGACTTCTTCATGACTGTAGTTACACCTTCGTGATACAGTATTAAATAAATGCTTGTTTTCATTGTCACCAAT
>CM068307.1:11358276-11360776 GCA_034768735.1 Schistosoma mekongi | reverse complement strand
GTGTGTGTGTGTGTGTGTGTGTGTGTGTGTGTGTGTGTGTGTGTGTGTGTGTGTGTGTGTGTGTGTGTGTGTGTGTGTGTGTGTGTGTGTGTGTGTGTGTGTGTGTGTGTGTGTGTGTGTGTGTGTGTGTGTGTGTGTGTGTGTGTGTGTGTGTGTGTGTGTGTGTGTGTGTGTGTGTGTGTGTGTGTGTGTGTGTGTGTGTGTGTGTGTGTGTGTGTGTGTGTGTGTGTGTGTGTGTGTGTGTGTGTGTGTGTGTGTGTGTGTGTGTGTGTGTGTGTGTGTGTGTGTGTGTGTGTGTGTGTGTGTGTGTGTGTGTGTGTGTGTGTGTGTGTGTGTGTGTGTGTGTGTGTGTGTGTGTGTGTGTGTGTGTGTGTGTGTGTGTGTGTGTGTGTGTGTGTGTGTGTGTGTGTGTGTGTGTGTGTGTGTGTGTGTGTGTGTGTGTGTGTGTGTGTGTGTGTGTGTGTGTGTGTGTGTGTGTGTGTGTGTGTGTGTGTGTGTGTGTGTGTGTGTGTGTGTGTGTGTGTGTGTGTGTGTGTGTGTGTGTGTGTGTGTGTGTGTGTGTGTGTGTGTGTGTGTGTGTGTGTGTGTGTGTGTGTGTGTGTGTGTGTGTGTGTGTGTGTGTGTGTGTGTGTGTGTGTGTGTGTGTGTGTGTGTGTGTGTGTGTGTGTGTGTGTGTGTGTGTGTGTGTGTGTGTGTGTGTGTGTGTGTGTGTGTGTGTGTGTGTGTGTGTGTGTGTGTGTGTGTGTGTGTGTGTGTGTGTGTGTGTGTGTGTGTGTGTGTGTGTGTGTGTGTGTGTGTGTGTGTGTGTGTGTGTGTGTGTGTGTGTGTGTGTGTGTGTGTGTGTGTGTGTGTGTGTGTGTGTGTGTGTGTGTGTGTGTGTGTGTGTGTGTGTGTGTGTGTGTGTGTGTGTGTGTGTGTGTGTGTGTGTGTGTGTGTGTGTGTGTGTGTGTGTGTGTGTGTGTGTGTGTGTGTGTGTGTGTGTGTGTGTGTGTGTGTGTGTGTGTGTGTGTGTGTGTGTGTGTGTGTGTGTGTGTGTGTGTGTGTGTGTGTGTGTGTGTGTGTGTGTGTGTGTGTGTGTGTGTGTGTGTGTGTGTGTGTGTGTGTGTGTGTGTGTGTGTGTGTGTGTGTGTGTGTGTGTGTGTGTGTGTGTGTGTGTGTGTGTGTGTGTGTGTGTGTGTGTGTGTGTGTGTGTGTGTTTTGTTGTTTTTTGTTTGTTGTTTTTGTTTGTTTTTGTTTTTGTTTTGTTTTTGTTTTGTTGTTTTTGTTTTGTTGTTTTTTTTTTGTTGTTGTTTTTTTTGTTGTTTGTTTTTTTTGTTGTTGTTTTTTTTGTTGTTGTTTTTTTTGTTGTTTTGTTTTTTGTTGTTTTTTTGTTTTGTGTTTTTTTGTTTGTTGTTTTTGTTTTTTGTTGTTGTTTTTTTTTTGTGTTGTTTTTTTGTGTTTTTGTTTTTGTGTTTTTTTTTTGTGTGTTTTTTTTTTGTGTGTTTTTTTTTTGTTGTGTTTTTTTTGTTGTGTTTTTTTTGTTGTGTTTTTTTGTTTTGTGTTTTTCGGTTTTTGCGTTTGGTATGTGGTGTTTGTTTTGTTTTTTTTTTGTGATGTGTTTTGTTTCGTTTGTTGTGGTTTTTTATGTTTAGTTGGGATGTGTGATTTCTTTTTGGTTGTTTGGGGTTGTTTGGTGTTTGTGTTTTTTTGTTTGTTTTTGTTGTTGTGTTTTTTTTGTGTTTGTTTGTTTGTGGTTTGTTTTGTGTTTTGTTTTTTGTTTTTGGTTTTGTAGTTTGTTTTTTTTATGTTGTTTTTTTTTTGTTTTTTTGTGTTTTTTTGTTTTTTTTTTTTTTGTTTTTTTTTGTTTTGTTTTTTTTTTGTTTTTGTTTTTTTTTTTTTTTTTGTGTGTGTTTTTTGTTTTGTTTTTTTTTTGTGTTGTTTTTTTTTGTGTTTTTGTTTTTTGTTGTTTTTGTTTTGTTTTTTGTTGTTTTGTTTTTTTTTTGTTTGTTTTGTTTTTTTTTGTGTTGTTTTTTTTTTGTGTTGTTTTTTTTTGTGTTGTTTTTTTTTGTGTTGTTTTTTTTTGTGTTGTTTTTTTTTGTGTTGTTTTTTTTGTTGTTGTTTTTTTGTTGTTTTTGTTTGTTGTTGTTTTTTTTTTTTTTTATTTGTTTTTTGTGCTTAGATTTTGGTTGATTTTTTTGTTGTTTCTTGATGTGTGCCCTTTTTTTTTTTTTTTTTTATTTTTTTTTTTTTTATTTTTTGATGATGATTTTTATCTTTTTTTTTTGGTTTCTTCGTTTTGCGTGTTTTTTTTTTTGTTTTTTTGTTGTTTTTTTTTTTGTTGTTTGTTTTTTTTTTTTGTTGTTGTTTTTTTGTTTTGTGTTTTTTTGTTTGTTTTTGTTTTGTTGTTTTTTTTGTTGTTGTTTTTTTTGTTGTTTGTTTTTTGTTGTTTGTTTTTTTGTGTTTGTTTTTTTTGTTGTTTTGTTTTTTGTGTTTGTTTTTTGTGTTTGTTTTTTTGTTTTGT
>CM068307.1:11350776-11353276 GCA_034768735.1 Schistosoma mekongi | reverse complement strand
TGTGTGTGTGTGTGTGTGTGTGTGTGTGTGTGTGTGTGTGTGTGTGTGTGTGTGTGTGTGTGTGTGTGTGTGTGTGTGTGTGTGTGTGTGTGTGTGTGTGTGTGTGTGTGTGTGTGTGTGTGTGTGTGTGTGTGTGTGTGTGTGTGTGTGTGTGTGTGTGTGTGTGTGTGTGTGTGTGTGTGTGTGTGTGTGTGTGTGTGTGTGTGTGTGTGTGTGTGTGTGTGTGTGTGTGTGTGTGTGTGTGTGTGTGTGTGTGTGTGTGTGTGTGTGTGTGTGTGTGTGTGTGTGTGTGTGTGTGTGTGTGTGTGTGTGTGTGTGTGTGTGTGTGTGTGTGTGTGTGTGTGTGTGTGTGTGTGTGTGTGTGTGTGTGTGTGTGTGTGTGTGTGTGTGTGTGTGTGTGTGTGTGTGTGTGTGTGTGTGTGTGTGTGTGTGTGTGTGTGTGTGTGTGTGTGTGTGTGTGTGTGTGTGTGTGTGTGTGTGTGTGTGTGTGTGTGTGTGTGTGTGTGTGTGTGTGTGTGTGTGTGTGTGTGTGTGTGTGTGTGTGTGTGTGTGTGTGTGTGTGTGTGTGTGTGTGTGTGTGTGTGTGTGTGTGTGTGTGTGTGTGTGTGTGTGTGTGTGTGTGTGTGTGTGTGTGTGTGTGTGTGTGTGTGTGTGTGTGTGTGTGTGTGTGTGTGTGTGTGTGTGTGTGTGTGTGTGTGTGTGTGTGTGTGTGTGTGTGTGTGTGTGTGTGTGTGTGTGTGTGTGTGTGTGTGTGTGTGTGTGTGTGTGTGTGTGTGTGTGTGTGTGTGTGTGTGTGTGTGTGTGTGTGTGTGTGTGTGTGTGTGTGTGTGTGTGTGTGTGTGTGTGTGTGTGTGTGTGTGTGTGTGTGTGTGTGTGTGTGTGTGTGTGTGTGTGTGTGTGTGTGTGTGTGTGTGTGTGTGTGTGTGTGTGTGTGTGTGTGTGTGTGTGTGTGTGTGTGTGTGTGTGTGTGTGTGTGTGTGTGTGTGTGTGTGTGTGTGTGTGTGTGTGTGTGTGTGTGTGTGTGTGTGTGTGTGTGTGTGTGTGTGTGTGTGTGTGTGTGTGTGTGTGTGTGTGTGTGTGTGTGTGTGTGTGTGTGTGTGTGTGTGTGTGTGTGTGTGTGTGTGTGTGTGTGTGTGTGTGTGTGTGTGTGTGTGTGTGTGTGTGTGTGTGTGTGTGTGTGTGTGTGTGTGTGTGTGTGTGTGTGTGTGTGTGTGTGTGTGTGTGTGTGTGTGTGTGTGTGTGTGTGTGTGTGTGTGTGTGTGTGTGTGTGTGTGTGTGTGTGTGTGTGTGTGTGTGTGTGTGTGTGTGTGTGTGTGTGTGTGTGTGTGTGTGTGTGTGTGTGTGTGTGTGTGTGTGTGTGTGTGTGTGTGTGTGTGTGTGTGTGTGTGTGTGTGTGTGTGTGTGTGTGTGTGTGTGTGTGTGTGTGTGTGTGTGTGTGTGTGTGTGTGTGTGTGTGTGTGTGTGTGTGTGTGTGTGTGTGTGTGTGTGTGTGTGTGTGTGTGTGTGTGTGTGTGTGTGTGTGTGTGTGTGTGTGTGTGTGTGTGTGTGTGTGTGTGTGTGTGTGTGTGTGTGTGTGTGTGTGTGTGTGTGTGTGTGTGTGTGTGTGTGTGTGTGTGTGTGTGTGTGTGTGTGTGTGTGTGTGTGTGTGTGTGTGTGTGTGTGTGTGTGTGTGTGTGTGTGTGTGTGTGTGTGTGTGTGTGTGTGTGTGTGTGTGTGTGTGTGTGTGTGTGTGTGTGTGTGTGTGTGTGTGTGTGTGTGTGTGTGTGTGTGTGTGTGTGTGTGTGTGTGTGTGTGTGTGTGTGTGTGTGTGTGTGTGTGTGTGTGTGTGTGTGTGTGTGTGTGTGTAGATGGCAAATCAATATAGCAAGTGTCGAAGAAAGGATTCTGACAACTGAGGGGGACCTAAACGCTAAAGTCGGAATGGACAACACTGGATATGAAGAAATCATGGGACGACAATGGTGAAGACTTGCAACCTATGTGCCTTCAACAAATTGGTGTAAGTGTACCATATTCGCCACAAACGCGCACAGGTACATTGGTCGCACTGATCTATACTGCGAATCAAATCGATCATATATGTATCCGTAAAAAATTTAGAAGAACAATGGAAGATGTAAGAACCAGGAGAGGAGCTGACATAGCTTCAGACCACCACTTGGTGGTTTCTAAAATAAAACTGAAGCTAAAGAAGCATTGGACAACTGGAGAGGCAGCAGTACGACGGTTCAATACAGGCTTTCTCCGGGACACTGAAAAACTCAATGAATTCAAAATATCTCTCAACAACAGGTTCCAAGCCTTACAAGATCTGCCGAAAGAAGAAGAAACCACTATGGAGGACAACTGGAAAGAAATCAAAGAAGCACTAACGTTAACGTGTCAGGAGGTTCTAGGCCGCAAGAGGCACCATTATAAGGAATGGAACTCCACTGAAACATTGAGCAAAATTTAACAAAGGAGGAACAAGAAGATAGAAATCAACAACAGCCAAACAAGA
>CM068307.1:11329213-11331713 GCA_034768735.1 Schistosoma mekongi | reverse complement strand
CACACACACACACACACACACACACACACACACACACACACACACACACACACACACACACACACACACACACACACACACACACACACACACACACACACACACACACACACACACACACACACACACACACACACACACACACACACACACACACACACACACACACACACACACACACACACACACACACACACACACACACACACACACACACACACACACACACACACACACACACACACACACACACACACACACACACACACACACACACACACACACACACACACACACACACACACACACACACACACACACACACACACACACACACACACACACACACACACACACACACACACACACACACACACACACACACACACACACACACACACACACACACACACACACACACACACACACACACACACACACACACACACACACACACACACACACACACACACACACACACACACACACACACACACACACACACACACACACACACACACACACACACACACACACACACACACACACACACACACACACACACACACACACACACACACACACACACACACACACACACACACACACACACACACACACACACACACACACACACACACACACACACACACACACACACACACACACACACACACACACACACACACACACACACACACACACACACACACACACACACACACACACACACACACACACACACACACACACACACACACACACACACACACACACACACACACACACACACACACACACACACACACACACACACACACACACACACACACACACACACACACACACACACACACACACACACACACACACACACACACACACACACACACACACACACACACACACACACACACACACACACACACACACACACACACACACACACACACACACACACACACACACACACACACACACACACACACACACACACACACACACACACACACACACACACACACACACACACACACACACACACACACACACACACACACACACACACACACACACACACACACACACACACACACACACACACACACACACACACACACACACACACACACACACACACACACACACACACACACACACACACACACACACACACACACACACACACACACACACACACACACACACACACACACACACACACACACACACACACACACACACACACACACACACACACACACACACACACACACACACACACACACACACACACACACACACACACACACACACACACACACACACACACACACACACACACACACACACACACACACACACACACACACACACACACACACACACACACACACACACACACACACACACACACACACACACACACACACACACACACACACACACACACACACACACACACACACACACACACACACACACACACACACACACACACACACACACACACACACACACACACACACACACACACACACACACACACACACACACACACACACACACACACACACACACACACACACACACACACACACACACACACACACACACACACACACACACACACACACACACACACACACACACACACACACACACACACACACACACACACACACACACACACACACACACACACACACACACACACACACACACACACACACACACACACACACACACACACACACACACACACACACACACACACACACACACACACACACACACACACACACACACACACACACACACACACACACACACACACACACACACACACACACACACACACACACACACACACACACACACACACACACACACACACACACACACACACACACACACACACACACACACACACACACACACACACACACACACACACACACACACACACACACACACACACACACACACACACACACACACACACACACACACACACACACACACACACACACACACACACACACACACACACACACACACACACACACACACACACACACACACACACACACACACACACACACACACACACACACACACACACACACACACACACACACACACACACACACACACACACACACACACACACACACACACACACACACACACACACACACACACACACACACACACACACACACACACACACACACACACACACACACACACACACACACACACACACACACACACACACACACACACACACACACACACACACACACACACACACACACACACACACACACACACACACACACACACACACACACACACACACACACACACACACACACACACACACACACACACACACACACACACACACACACACACACACACACACACACACACACACACACACACACACACACACACACACACACACACACACACACACACACACACACACACA
>CM068307.1:11097574-11329113 GCA_034768735.1 Schistosoma mekongi | reverse complement strand
ATTTACCTTATTTATTTATCTATAGTGAGTCCCATAACCTACAAAATGATCGCAATGACCTTCAGGCTTCGTGGTGAATATTAACATCAGGTCCAAGATATGCTAGCATTCACCAATTGATATCTTCTACTGAGTCAATTCACGATATATTTTGTGACCTACCCCATCTGACAATATTAACAATTTACTTCCACATGTGCACCTTATTAATCACACTCATCACGTTTGATTCTAGAACTCTAGGAATTACTTCTAATGTTACAATTATCTTAGCTTACTAGTAACTAACGTTTATAATAATGGCTAAATAGACAAGCTGGTCCTTACTACCCAAAGTGGTTAAAGATTGTATCAACTTAGTTATTTTTTTTACGCAACTTTTCGTGAATATTGATATTTATCATTTAAAAGTTAAACCCTTGGATAGCAATATTACAAATTTGTGTCCTTTACCAATTAATGTATATGGTCACGTGAACATAAGCTTTGAGGAGGTTTATATAAAGTTGTCGTGAATGCGTGCTCTTTGGGGTTGAAAGTGAATCATGCTGATGAGCAACCATCTGTAATTAGATATTCAATTTAACATGAAGTTAGGTACAAGTAATAGGCCAGTGTGTGACCTGTCGACGGTTTATGAAGAGTCCAGGACAACAGCTGATGGCACCCCTCCCAGTATGTAGAATTCGGCAAGGTTGGTATACCTTTTCATCCGTGGGAGTTGATTACTTTGGACCGTTCATAGTGAAGAGAGGAAGATCATTCGAGAAAAGATATGGATGTATGTTTACTTGTTTACAAACAAGAGCTGTGCACATTGAAATGGCACATAGTCTGAATACTGATTCATTTGTAATGTCTTTACTGCGTTTCATGGGGAGGAGAGGGAGGCCCACAGAAATATACAGCGACAATGGGTCGAATTTTATAGGTACGGTTTCTGAACTAAAAGGGTTCATACAACAGTGGGATCAGCGAAGGATAAGTAATGAACTAGCAACGAAGCAGATCCAGTGGCACTTCAATCCACCATTGTCCAGCCACAGAGGGGGAGTATGGGAAAGAATGATTCGATCAGTACGGCGGTTGTTGTTGTTGATCACAAAGGAGCAGACCTTGACTGATGAATCCCTAGCCACTTACTTAGTTGAAGCTGAGAAGATATTAAATAATCGACCCCTAACACCAGTGACCCAAGACGCAGAGGATAAACTAGCTTTGTCCCCAAATGATTTGTTGTTACTGAGAGAGTGCGATGGAGTGGTTGAGGAGGGTACCATTACTGATAAGTACAGCAAACGTTGGAGACAGGTTAATTACCTTGCCAATGTGTTTTGGAAAAGGTGGCTAAAGGAGTACTTACCGTCTCTACAGTCACGTCAGAAATGGTTGGTTGAACATCGCAATTTCAAGGAAGGCGATGTAGTAATCGTGACTTCGGATATTTCAGCTCGCGGAAAATGGCCGCTAGGAGTTGTAGAAAGTTGTGAAATAGATAACGACGGAAAGGTTAGGACAGTAACGATTCGCACTGGAAATGGAATAGTTAGGCGGGACATACGCAAGGTGTGTCTCCTTGAGGGGTCTGAATAGCCTTGTGGTGTATTAGAAAAGCTAGGACAGGTAGGCGTACTGCTGTAAGTCCTACCCGTTCTTTTTACTTTGATGATATAGTGGACAGAACCATGACAGAATGTATCAAGTGGCCTTGCAGTACATGGAGGGATTTTGTGGGCCGGTGTAAGATCCTTTTTGATGATTCTGTGTGAAAATCCCTCCAAGTAGCATTTTCCCCATTGTATTTCGTTGTTTTGTGTTTAAAAGTACATTTATTCCTCTTATTCCACTTAACTATGCATTTTAATGACTTTTTCGAGTTAGTTGCTATTTATTTTCATTGTAATGGTTGTTTTTCCCTTGAGTTTCTACCGGATTTCTATTATTCTCATTGATTCTATATATTTTGTTTTACTGGACTTCGGATTGGCGGCTGCCATATTGGTTCGTTCTTCCTCTGGACCGTATTGCTTGAATTGACTGGGTTTGTGCATTTTTTGATTGTGGATTGACGCACACTTCCAGAACTTGTATTATTTTGTTGTAACAAGTAACCTTTGATACTTTGTTATTGATATTTCTGTAGATTTAGACCTTACTCTCTGGACAAGCAATACTTGATCTATCCCGTAAGGATAGAATAACCTTCTTGTTTATTTCATAAAAACTGAATTGATTATTCCAATCTTTGGGATAAATTTGGGTTGAATAACTGGTGGTAACATTTGTTTAGGTAATAATGTACCTTGTATAAATAATTTTACATAGAACCGTTTCTCACCCAACCATTTGTTCTGAATTTCTACTGGGCAAGAGTACGCGTATCTAACCAACCAACCTCGACAGTTATTCTTCAATCCAAACTGACTTAGTTTGGATTCTACACTGATCAAACGCGTAAACTTAATGAAGTGAGGACCCTTCACTCCATCGAACTTTCTCCTTATTCAATTTTTACGAGAAGTCGTTGGAAATGGACTCAGATATAAAGAAGCTGAGTTTCAAGGTAGCAGTATGACCGACTCGAATATACTATTCCATGCCGTCGTAAGATTACTTTCATGCAAAATGAAAAGGTAAACCGCAACAAACCTTTTCAGCCCACAACGTTTATAGCCCAATGAGTAGCTTGAAACTCTCGTCCTTAAACGTGAGGATCTGGCTGACAACAAACGACACAACGAATTGTCCCATAATTCGCAGTATAATGGCAGTTCTGCAGATATGTTGTAGTACCGTTGTTTGCATGTTTTGTTTTTATGTGGCTGTATCATATATCAAATGAACTCCTCTCTCTATATAAGCATTAATCAGTTGTCAGATCATTAGACATTGTTGAGTTGTTGCATTTAGATAGACACTTCATACCTTGATTTGATTTGCAACGGGTTTTAACTCTCGACCTCATGGTCGATAGTTGTTAAATTGATAAATATTCTATCTAATCTTCTTTCTGACTTTCAATATACGTCGATTGTGTTTGTGCTTTGCCGATGTTAGTCAATGGAATAACGAAGCACTGAGTTACTGGAATATAGTACTCTAAGTACAGCCTTATTCCAATAATTACATTCATGAACCCTAACTGCTCATCACATGCACTAAAATGTTGAAGCGAATACAAGAAGTGGTTGAACAATGTTCTTTCAATGGTTTATTTGATTAACTTCAGATTTTTATGCTGCCTTGGCAAGAAAGAGCAGTATTGACAACTTTTCATTATAGTCCATCAAGCAAACTGGTATCGTTTATTAACTGGATCCTAAAAATCACTAAAAATGGACACATTGAGATTATTCTGTCACAAAGATCAAACTGACTGAACTGTATAACGTACTTGCAAATTTCACCGATCTACAGTTACAACTCAATGAAATTTTTCACATAGGGAATCGTCATCCCTGTTTCAGACATAATAACCCACACTGGCGCTGGTATCACAGGATCCACATTAAAAGTTCTGAAAAATGTAAGAAAAGCAATTGTTTTCCTAGAGTTAAACCTTTCGTTGAGGCATATTGTCCTTACAAAAAGTTGCAATGATTGGTGTCCAACCGACAATCATCGGTAGCACAACGCGTTAACCATGTCCACGACCTAATGGCTACCTTGCACAGTATGACTGTAATTTAGAAAATAGGCGTACACTCAAAAAACTTACTGCTTAGGATGACATTCTCATAAGAGGTATAATAACCATGTTTGGTCTCTATGAATTTTCACGGATCCACTTAGGATTAAGATGTGCATTTCAAACCCTTCCATATTTCATAGATGTTGTCCTTCATGGTAATCGATATGTCTATAAGTACGTAAAAGACAGCCTGATAGCTGGTCTGGAGGAAGAGCCATATATGGAACTTCTAAATGTAGCGTTTGGAAGGCCTTAACTGTACGTATATATAGGAGTTACGAAGTTACATGTATGTTGTGTTCTACAGAAAACCTATTAATGCACCCTTAGAGAGTAACGTGGAAATTTTCTATAACCAAATTTACATTTTGTTTTTCCTAGTTGCCTCTTCTTTTTAAAAAAACTGTGCCCCAATATAAACTGTCAAATCCTGTTCCAGCACTGTATACTAAAAAGATAAAACTATTAGTCGAGACATGACATTTTTCTGAACTCTACAATCTACTAAGGAGAATGTTGCCAGTTTTAATTCGTCCCTGTTATCATATACTGACATTAAAACGCTCGAGTGATTGATTTTTTAACTCCAGCTGAATTCATCAAATTGCCTTGACTTACCTGACAATTACGGCCCGTCGATCCAAAGATTATATCTCACCTAGTCTAGACATCCACGCACATGACCTATCCTTCCTCCTCTATACTATTAACTTTAGTGTATTCCTATTTCTGTATGGTGTATCCACTTATTACAGCGTCTCGCAGCTCTAAAATGTACTTAACACTGGACATCTTAATTTTGAGTCTTACTGCTGCATAAATAAACACAGATAAGCACAAATCTTGGCAAAACAAGTGTCGTGTTATCCATAAGTTTAATGTTAAAATGAGACATTTACCTGTCTCAACTGAAAAATTTACTAATATTTGGTTCAGCAATAATGTCTTAGCGAAGCATTCACATAAAACTTGTAAATTAACTCATCCTAAGCAGTTATGGTTGTTCTTTATCACGTTTGTAAGTTCTTTCCCGTCAACCACTTATTTTTACTAGGTTGCACTAATATAAGTTGATGTGCCGCTTGGAATTGCTCCCTTGTTTGTGTGATTTTGCTCACCAATACTTGATAAAAAACTACCACTTTCAGGGATAAATCTGACGGCAAGCTGTATTGATATTATGAACACGACCCACCAACTGATACACATTAACGAGGTCGAACACCATCCTACTTCTTTTTTTGAGCAGCTGAAGTGTGAACATTAAGAAGTTTTTCTCTACAATGTATGATTTCGATACAAACTGAAATTAGTGAAGTACACGTGATCTTTGTATCCAGGAAATTCACAAACGGAGATATACTAGGTTCCATGATGACCTATCTAATAATATTGCAACACAGACAAAAGTGGGTACACTTGCATTGCCAGGACCACCGATTGTCAGAGTCTTATGAGATTGCTGAAAATCAGAAGCCGTAACTTAAAATATGAAGGCTTGGAAAGATAGGCGTTAACTGCAACTTCACAACGCCGCTGACAACCAACACCGATCATTGGAGTCACATATGACAGTCAGCCTTGCAACTGCTAGTACACAATCTCAGTAACTGTTTCCCTGAAAATACCTAGTAACAGCCCTCATATTACTGAAACAAGCAGTCTAGAGCGAAAAATAACAAATACGAAGTAAAAAAATTAGTTATTTTTATATGTTCACTCATTTGTCACACACAACCTCTCTGTTTGGGCCTTCATCAATCAATCGCAGTTCACGTTATCCAGATGCATCATAAGAATACGCTCCAATATCTAGACGTTGATTCCGTAAAACTTAGATTTCACCATAGTGTCATAGCTTTTAGAAATGGTAACTTTCAACTCCTTGGGCGAAAGTAAAATGGTTTAGACGACTTTTCTTGTTATAGAATTTAGCAGGGTTATACTATTGAAGTGCACCCGATATATGACCAAGTTACGTTTGCGGTATTACCAGGGCAACTTCTAACGATTGAATCCACTCTTACGAATGAGAAGAAATCAGAAGGCAATGAAGGATGGAAGAGAAGTTATATTTGATAGTGAATAGAGCGGCAACGGGGTAGCTAATACTGGGCTGGCAAACTAGAGAGAGTTGCTTGTTACGGTGGGGCGTGACGTGATCTGGTGATGATGCGTGACAGAGCGCCTTCAACTTAGTAGTGTCCGCTAAAACAAATATGGTCAGTATCAATATCGAAACCTATGTAGTTATTTATTTTGGGGATTATTTACCGCTACACTATCTTTAAAAATTGCGTAGACACTTGCCTACGGAATGCCAAGGTGGGGTACACAGGCCTTTATGTTCTACTCATAAGTGATTCAAATGTGAAAGATGAAAATGAATTAAGCGACCCTATGTTTCGCAATGAGTGGATGTTGTAATTGAGATTTCCATTTGCTTAACACCTTTTGAATCCACTTACTTAATGCTTGAGAATAATATCTGTTTGTTGTGACACTTTGAATGTCTCAACGTACACATAGGCAACATCCTAGGATCCAACAGTTAGAAACTGACAGTTCATCGTAATTAGGTGGAATTATATGTGTACCTAACTGTTGTCTAGACACTAGTCTATGTAGAGCACGTCATTCAGCTTTAACATAATGTAATTAGAAATGCATTTAATAAGATTTGACTGGGACAACTATCACTGTTTCTTAGGTAACACCACTTCGGGCAATGTAGAGCTTCTCGGGTAAACAGCCCCTGGATATTTCCGCTATCTCTAGCTGTTAAATATAATATCAGCATCATTCCGAATATTTCATCACTATGTAGTTGACGTATGGCATTTGTCTGAATCAAACTTACGAAAAACTGATCTGAATCATTAGTGGAGACTTAATTTCACATTATAAACCAATCTTATCAGTCTAGAAGTAGACATTTAATGCTAGCAGGCGATTACTTCCATAAATTAACAAGAGGACGAAAAATAGACTCAGAAGAGCTAAAAATAAAAATCCGAAGAAAACAAAGTCAGACGTCCAAACTTTTAGCAATATCAAACTTTGGACTAAATCGGATTAACATTATTAACAGAGAATGACCGCATTTATTAATATTCAATGACGGATATTTTTATTTAGACAAATACAATTTAAATACAGCCGCCTTCTTTAAGGGCTTGACGGTTAATGACCTTGACTCTGGCGTCAAAATAAACGTATTAAAGATGTCTGTATATGCTTATCAAATAGGGCTTTCATGTGAGTTTCCATTCTATATCTACGTAATGTAACGATCTAACAGAAAATATTTCATCAAGGCAAACATTAGAAAATAAAATTTAGGAAATTCAGACGGATAGTAGGGAGATATACGGACGATTTTTGACGATGTCTCCTTTTACGAATCGTTGAGAGTATTTCGGGGATATTTTACTTTTTCTCCCAGTGTAACGCAAATGTCTCTCTACAGTAGTGATATTCCCGGAACGTATTTTGTAATATCAATTTTAGTTGAATGAAATATATAAACTCCCTTATCATTTTAGACTACATATACCTTTCCAAGTTATCGCTATGGTGGTGAGTTGTGCAATGCAACTGGTTTCACTTATTTCTCTGAACATTCTTGCTACAATAGAAAGATTTTGTAACGCGTAGTTTGAGGGCTAGTAGATACATGACTTCTGGTAATCTGTTGAACTGCCTCCGTTGCCATCGTTCGGTACTTCACAGAAGACAGGACAGAATCTAACTTGAAATGTTGCAGAAACATAAGCTGCTTAGGCCTGTGGGTTACCTGAGTTTTCCTCTTCCATCTGCATATATAAATTAAGCTGCCATGTGTAGAAAGCCACATAGAGCGTCCAACCAGGTAACTCAGCCAACGAATAAATAAACATTTACCAGCATGGTTCGCTAAAGGATAAATAAGGAGCATCCGTAGTTCTGTTTTTTCTCATTCAGTAGATGACGGTCATGTAGTAAAGAGATCAAAGTCTTTTAAAACAATCTATTGTATACCATAAAGGTTTTCTAACAGGGTCGCCACTCGTTTGCTACACATGGCAGAAACTTTGGAAATCCGAACTAACAACCAGTTAAATCCGTAATACTCCTATCTCTTCCTTGGCTAAGTATAACGACAAATACTCGTGTTTGTTTTATTTCGTCGTAATTATATTATCCTAACGCCTTTCGTAAACTGTCCTCATGACCTACATGATTGAAGCACTTATTCACACACTCGCTGTTGCGTGATTTTTTTTCATTTATTTTAACAAGCTAATTCTCTTAACTTCTAAGCTACTTCCTGCGTTAAAATGCATATTCGAGTTGTCTTATTATCCCTGTCGTCTTTATTATTACATATGTGTTTTTACTATCAGTCTGCATTTTCTACTGATTATGACCAACAGTTATGTAATTCGTTTATTCCAGTAGCATTTAATTCACAAATTCAACTAGAATTGATATTACAAAATACGTTTCGGGAATATCACTACTGTAGAGAGATATTTACGTTACGCTGGGAGAAAAGGTAAAATTTCCCCTAAATACCCTCAACGATTCGTAAAAGGAGACATCTTCAAAAATCGTCCGTATATCTCCCTACTATCCGTCTGAAATTCCTTAAGGCTGTCATAGTCTATATTTCAGGCGAATAAGAGTTTTGAATATTTTCCCCATTTCTTCGGTGTATACCTTCATTTAGCAGGAGTTTGGAGTTTTCTTCGTAATTTTTTCAGACCTTGGAAATTCAGCTACATTTCTCATCTTTCTGCCCATATTTTTCCAATTTTGTAATGAGTACTTCCTAAAGTTTCCCCGGAGTTTATCTACATTTTCCGAAGGTATATTGCTTAGGATGTTGATGAAAAAGGAGCAAATCGTTTGATAAATGTGGGTCTTGTAACATTTCACCCAGTGTTTTACACCTTTCTCAGCATGCTTTCATTATCCTTTGGCACGCTGTTTTACCCCGCGTTTTCACTTTTATGCGATTAGTGCTTACTACTGTAAATTCTTAAGTAGTATTAATTTTTAATAAAATATTTCTTGATATATCAACTTTTAAGTTTATTCTATATGCGCTTAAAGCAGATATTATTGCCCTATATAAAGTACATCTATATAAACCATTCGCGAATTGATTATTTTTCCATGAATATATATATTTATTAGTAATATCAATTGGACAGAATGTCTGTCAGTTATTACGTTATCAACAATTCCAGTGCTTACTTATGGTGTCAACTGAGTGCTCTTTTCTAGCGCCTACAAACTAGCATAAACTAGTAAATTTGCAAACCATTGGCGAAAGCTTTTGCTTTGTATGACTCCTACAAACGATTCTGGCGTTGTGTAGCCAAGCCCCTGTATAGGTCCTGTACTTTCCATCGCTTCCTGTCGACAATAACTACTTTAAATATCACTTTTTAATTGCTAAAGAGCAGTAAATACATTTGATGCTCAACTCACAGCATGAGTTTCTGATTCCGATTTTGTTATTCGTTTTCGACCACAATGCCTTCATAGTGATGAATAATAGGCTCAATGGATTATTTAGAGATAGCTTAATATCACTGGGAACTCCCGAATTTACTACTCACTATTGCCAAAGTTTAACTTAAAGCAATGATTAGCTGCTATCTTGGAAGTTTCTTCATTTGTGTGAAGTTCAGGATTGGCAAATCATCACAGTTAAGGTTGCTATTGCTATCTTTATCTAGAATTTCTGATAGCATCTTCATAATCCTTCTGTTTGTACTAAATACATATTTTAGTAAGCCCGTAGTAAAAGTTCATTATTCAGCAATACAAACTTACCGATAATCAGGAAGTCGCGGAGGTTAGATTCTTCATGGCATTCTGCAGAACACGTCAAAATGAATATTCAAGATGCCATATTGTAATAAATTGGCATACCGCTCAGAAGTTTCAGATAGTAGAGTGCTTACACTAGCGATAATAGGAAATCTATTATATCCATGTTAGTAAATGTAGTGGTAACTTCACACCATTGGAATACTTGTTAGCATCTTCATCAAAACTTAACTATACTCCTATTGACTGGATTTAAGGCGTGTTATCAACTATTGACTAAGGGTATTCTTGGTGAAGAAAAGTTTCAGTGGAGGCTCCTATACTAGAAATCACTATACACTTCTATACTAAAGAAACGTTTGCCTTGGTGCTCTTGTCATGTGAACGGTGTTTTGATGTCTTGGGAATGCTAGCCACTAAGCTCTCTTACATTCGTTTTAATACACTTATAGAGCATCTTGCTCTTTTAGAGGTACCTGTTGTTATGATCATGAAAACAACATGTTAACTACGTATTTGAAACATGCAGTCGTAATTCTTCCAGATTCCAAGTTTCTCCGTATTTAACGTGCGAACAGATGTCGTCAGTAATATTGCATCTTTGAGGTCGTAAGTTGTGTCTCACTTAGTTCGAACTCGTTATTACGAAGTTAAATATCGGTTTTAAGTAAGAAATTATAGATTGATTTGGCTCCATTTAAAAAAAATGAGTTGGTAATAGCCAGAAGATCAAAATCCATTTCTGCAATTAAAGGATATATGTACAGGTAAACTAAGAAAAGTGCAATGATTTAGTAACAAAACATAGGGTATTAACGTTTAGATCATTTACAAGTATAAAAGTTGGAAGTTTATATTAAGTGTAATTTTAAAGAGTGTCGAGTGTTCGGTGTCTAAGAATACTAAGCAATAGAAGTATTTGGGTCGTTATAGCTAGGAACATAACAGTGGCGACGGGGAAAAAGGAAAACACGTTCAAAATGCCGATATCAAATGACCAGCTCAATCGAATACTACAACAACAGCAAGCACAACTTGATGCACAAATGCGGTTGTTAGAAACCCTTACGCAACAGCTGAACATCCATTGTTCAAGTTCACATGCTTTTTCAAGTACTTCTTGTGATGCAGTTGCCAGCAGCATACCAGAATTCTATTATGACCCCGATAGTGGAAATACCTTCCTCATGTGGTTCAAACGTTGGGAAGACACATTCAGAATAGAATTCTGTAAACAAGATGATGCATGGAAAACTCGATTGCTGATGCGTAAGCTGGGAAGTAATGAACATGCACGCTATGCTGATCATATATTACCAAAGTTACCTCGAGAGCTCAGCTTCGATGAGACGGTAGCTCAATTATCAGAGATATTCGGCGAATCGTCTTCATTGTTTAGTATTCGTTATCAGTGTCTTAATTTGGTGAAACGCGAAACTGATGAATATGGTGCTCTAGCAGACATCGTCAACAGAGAGTGTGAACGGTTCAAGTTACGCTCGTTGACAGAAGACCAATTTAAATGCCTTATATTCATTAAAGCACTTCAATCACCTCAAGATGCTGAGATTAGAACTAGACTCTTAACTCGACTGGATCAAGATCCAAACATCACACTCAGAACATTGACAGATGAGTGTAAGCGGCTACAAAACATCAGACACGACAATCAGTTAATTGAACAGGTAAATCCTAATTTAACCTGCAGTAGTGTCAACGCTATTACTAGGTTAAAAGCTCAAAAACCGAGAACAAGTGGTAACAAACCAACGACTGCATGTTGGTTATGTGGTGATTGGCACTATGTACGATTCTGCCCATTTAAGAAGCATAAATGTCAGAAGTGCAATAAATGTGGTCATAAAGAAGATCATTGCCCACCGAATCGTGCGTCCCAGCCCAAGAAAAAACATAGACGTCCTCGACACATGGTGAAGTCAGCCGAACCTCAATCACTTTCTCTGGTAGCAGCCTTTCAAACAGACTATGACATTCAGAGAAAGTATGTTACTATCCAGATTAACGGCATACCAGCTCGTCTTCAAATCGACACAGCATCCGATATCACCCTAGTGTCTAGAGAAACATATAAACTGCTTGGGAAACCGCCAAGCCATCTAAGAAAATTGCTAAAAACGCGTCAGGAGGAGTTCTGCAACTGGTTGGCGAATTACAGTGTGAATTTTCCTTCAACGGAAATAGCTGTAAAGGAATATGCTATCTTACAGAACGACCATACTTTGATCTCCTTGGTCTTGATATGCTAGAAAAACTTGGAATAATGGATGTACCCATCAACAGTGTTTGCAGCGTGTCGTGTCCAGCATTAGACACCCCTATACGTGCAAAACAGACAGGTGAAAAGTTACTGGAAAAGCTGAAGAGACAATTCGCTCCTGTTTTTCAAAATACCCTTGGTCACTGCACCAAAATGAAAGTTCATCTACCCGTGAAACCAGATGCTAAACCCATTTTTCGTCCGAGACGTCCTGTACCATACGCTGCTCTTGAATTAGTTGATCAGGAACTTAATCGTTTGCAGCAAGCTGGAGTAATCCAACCGGTCAATTACTCTGCATGGGCAGCGCCGATCGTAGTGATTAGAAAGTCCAATGGAACACTACGCATATGTGCTGATTTCTCAACCGGTTTAAATGATGCATTGGACGTATATCAATACCCGTTACCAGTTCCTGAAGGCTTGTTTGCTAAGCTAAATGGTGGTACATGTTTCGCGAAAATAGACTTCTCCGATGCCTATCTGCAAGTAGAAGTAGATGATGATAGTAGAGAGCTTCTGACTATCAACACTCATCGAGGGTTATTTCAATACACTCGCCTACCATTTGGCATCAAGACAGCACCTGCTATCTTTCAGCAAATAATGGATACGATGCTAACAGGTATACCTGGTACAGCAGCTTATCTAGATGATATCATAGTTATGGGTTCCACTCACAGTGAACTTTCTGATCGACTACATCAAGTTCTTAACCGAGTGTTGGAGTACGGTTTTCACCTACGTGAAGAAAAGTGTATCTTCTTCATGCATTCGATCAAATACCTTGGTTTCATCCTAGATAAGAACGGTCGCCGACCAGACCCTGCCAATATAGAAGCCATTCAGAAAATGCCTGTACCAACTGACGTTCCTTCATTAAGATCCTTCTTGGGATTAGTTAGTCATTACAGCACATTTTTGCCTGAAATGCATCGAGTGAGAGGTCCTCTTAATGAATTACTAACAAAAGATAAACCTTGGCAGTGGTCAGGAGAATGTCAAGCATCGTTCGACAAAGTCAAGTCAATGCTCAGCTCGAAGCTTCTGTTAACACACTTCGATCCCAGCTTGGGAATTGTTGTTGCATCTGATGCCTCTAGTCATGGAGTCGGAGCAGTGATATCCCACGTGTTTCCAGACAAATCAGAAAAGACAATTGCTCATGCTGCTAGATCACTCACCCCAGCCGAGCGAAACTACAGTCAAATTGAAAAGGAAGCTCTTGCAATCGTTTTCGCTGTTAAAAGATTTCATAAAATGCTGTATGGCCGTAAGTTTACTCTTCTGACAGATCACAAACCATTGATTGCAATCTTCGGTTCTAAAAAAGGAATCCCTGTTTATACGGCTAATAGACTACAGCGCTGGGCAACAATGCTTCTGAGCTATGACTTCAACATCAAGTATCAGTCAACAAATACTATTGGTCAGGCCGATGCCCTCTCACGACTAGTTGGAGTTCAACACCCTGGACCGGAGGACATGATCATTGCCTCCATATCAGTTGACCCAGAAATACGAAGTGTAGTAGCGGATGCCATTAGAAACACTCCAGTGTCGTCAGATGAAGTCAGAGAAGAGACTCTTCGAGACCCAGTTCTACAAGAAGTTAGAAAGTTCCACCTAGAAGGGTGGCCCTCGAAGACCAACTCTACGGAGCTTCAGCAGTTTTACCAGCGCAGACTGTCTCTCTCAATCATTGACGACTGCCTTCTGTTCGCCGAACGCGTCATAATTCCGAAGAAGCTACAACCAGCAGTGCTCGAACAGCTGCACGCAGGACATCCCGGAATAAATCGCATGAAAGCGCTAGCACGAAGTTATGTTTACTGGCCGCAATTAGACACTCAGCTTGAGCAGCTATCCCGTTCGTGTACTAAATGTGCATTAGCAACAAAAGCACCGAGGAAAGCAGAGTTGCAATCATGGCCAATACCACACTCACCGTGGCAGCGTATACATTTGGACTTTGCTGGTCCACTTCATGGACAAACTTACCTTCTGGTAGTTGATGCTTACAGCAAGTGGCCAGAAATTTTCCTCATGGAGCATCCAACCGCAAGCTGCACAGTCAGAAAACGACGTCAATTATTCAGTCGTTTCGGGGTTCCAGAACAAATAGTCAGCGACAACGGAACACAGTTTACGTCTGCTATCTTCTCAGACTTTTGTCGCCAGAACGGAATCAATCACATCCGAACACCTCCATTCCACCCTCAATCAAATGGCCAAGTAGAGCGCTTTGTTGGTACATTTAAAGATGCTCTGAAAAAATCAAGAGGGGAGGGGACAACCGAAGAGATCTTAGAGAGGTTCTTGCTTATCTACCGTTCCACACCGAACCCTCAGACAACTAACGGGGTCTCTCCAGCGGAAGCATTACTGGGCAGAAAAATGCGGACACATTTCGATAGCATCCGTCCGACGCCAGCTCTTGAGCCTAAACGAAACGTAAATATGGAGAAACAGTTCAATCGTCGGCATGGGGCGCAAAGACGATTGTTCACTGTGGGTCAAAGGGTACTTGCTATGGACTATCGAGGCAAACATCCTACCTGGACGGCTGGTCGGATCGTGCAAAAGAAAGGAAATGTGGTGTACGAGGTGTCTGTTGGCTCAGAAGTCTGGGTGCGTCATGCGAACCAACTGAAACCAACCTGCATCTCCAACAACGAGACGCGGTATAGACTACCACTCGATGTTCTGCTAGACACCTTTGAGATCAACATACCTGAAACAGACAGGACAGTCGCTGTGCAAACGAAGGATGGTACCACTTCCTTATTACCTAGAAGGTGGACAAATCGTAAGCACAAACCAGTACAACGGCTGCAGGTGAATCCTAACACCAGATCCTACGAATCTGCTCAAGGGGGAGGTGTCAGTGGGATATAGACCGGATTAAAGCATGCTCAGTGCATGATCGTGATGGCGCACGCTGATTGGCTACTTCTAAACCAATCAGCTCCAGTGGATTGTTGCAGAAGATTCTGGAAGCTTCTTATGTAAATACTATAAATACATTAACGTTTGTCTAACTAACGATTCCTACTTCTGTCTACCCTTGTTATTTGGAATATAATTTGTTCCTGTTCAAACGTGTTCTGATTTGGGATCTTGTCGAGTGTTCGGTGTCTAAGAATACTAAGCAATAGAAGTATTTGGGTCGTTATAGCTAGGAACATAACAAAGAGCTAATTTATTCCCATTTTGTAAGTGTACGGCAGTGATATGACTTTAATTTCATCGCCATTCACAATCGAGAAGCATTCGTACTCTACTATGTCCGTTTTTATATAGCATTCATCATTACTCAGTTGGAGAACATTGAACATGAATGTATGCGAGGGACCGAAGGGTCTAGTGAATAATGCTGTCAGATTTATAGTCTGACTTTTTCCCATTTTAATATGACCACTCACTTTTTATCAAACAAAGTGTCACCTAACGTATTCCATACATTTTTCATGCAATTGTATGCCACAATTTATTATAAGAGATTGTTCATCTTCTATATTTAGGATATTCCGAAGCTGTTATATTTTCGCAATGTTAAAGGTGTGCAACTGGTTAGCAAAATGCAACTCTTCGCCATATTGTTTCATATCGAGATTTTATTCCAAAAATCAGTGGTTATTTAATGAATGTGACCTATCTGAAATGTTCGTTCGCGGATGGGGGCCAGGTGGTCAGTCAATTAATACAACTGCCAATTGTGTTGTTCTAAAGCATAAGCCCACAGGTATCATGGTGAAATGTCAGGTATCTTTCATGCTTGCCTTTTTACATCATGCTTTTATTAGGATTTTAAACCTTAACCTGTTTTTACATGTAATTTGGAGAAAATTAACCACAGGTTTTAAATATGTTGTGGCTAGGGTAAATAAGTCATGTAGCGACATATGTACTGATGTTCAATACCTACTACTGTTTATGAAAATCCAATGGTGACCAAACCAGTGTATTGTGGAACATATCATGAAATTAGTAACTATTCGGTCAAGCTGTTCACTAAAGTATAGACCTAGACGGTGTCCTGTAGTCAATTATATATTTATGCATTTTTTATAATTTAGAAATCCTCAGTACAATCACTTTAACACTTTAAATGAAATGGCAATGCTAAGTGGAAGTATGAAAATAGTTATCAAGGAAGGTGCTTATTATGCCTACTAATCTACTGAATTTTACTACTTCTTTGGACCGCGTTTATATGATGAAATTCAATATCCTCCCTTCCATAATTGCACATCACAAGACAACTACTATTAAGTAATATGCTTCTACTAAAGTTTTTTTCAAAATAGTCGTCTTCATGTTTGGGTAGGCAAATTTATGACATAGATTATTCCTTTCACAAACTCATACTAGTTGGCAAGCCTTTAAAAACCAATGAGGAATAAACAGCTGTTTTTACGATTGGGTGGGATGCGTATATGCTGAAGTAAACCCATATGGATATGAATTCAGAAAGCCCACCTGGCTTTTGTTAACTTGGGACACCTATGTCATAGGCGAATGTCCGTCTATCTGCCAAAAGTATAGGACACAACAGTCAGGTTAGTATTACTCTTTGACTAAGATATAGACTGTGAGAGTAGACATGAGTATGCTGCAGGTTTTTATAATAGATAACGTCGAAGCATATCTCCTGCATCTTGGAATAACCACGTGAGCAATGTTGAAGTTTGACAAGGGGTAATCGGCAAATCGAATAATAAGGTTCCGAATCTTCATTGACTGAGGTGGTTGGGATACATGTTACGTATTCTAAACCACTGCCAACCTCGATGCGCTGTGAAGTTGATTGTAAAAAAGCTACAGGCGATTATACTAAGTGGTATCAATCCATAAAGTTATCAATTGTTAATCTGAGCTGTGTAGGTAGGTATAGATTACCTTGTTAGAGTTCGCGTAATAATTGTCGTCACTGAATAAAAATGTAGGGTAACAAGTTTCAGAATTGCTCATCATAACATGTGCACAATTACTATCTGTTGTTCCTTAAATCTGAAGTCGTAGTGTTCTCTCGTATGTTACTTTTTACTTAGTTTTATTTAGCTGTATTATCGCTATTTAGATTTCTTCATTGTCACTGCTACCAAATTATTTCGACTCTCCTTGAGTAGCAATTCAGGCATATTTGGGATGCACTTTTCTCCCTCTAAGTGCAAAATACTACTTAAGGGCTAGTCCACACTATCATCTATGTAAATCATAAAGACCAAATCAGTTAAGTGTGTTGACTACTTCATTTATCTTAGAAGTCTTATCAGCCCTAGTGGGTTGGTGTCTGATGAAATCTGGGCTCGGATTTTAAAGCTATTTTAGCTTTTACCAACTTGCGCCATTTGTGGTGTAAGCGAGATATCCGTCTCTAACTAACTGATGAATGTACTGTACAGCAACATTCTTCTCTGTTTTAACCTGTGGCTGTGAAACGGGCTGCAAAAATAGTCAATCAGTCATAAGCTATTTTGAACCTGCCATGCATATGTAATTGTTCAAGTTGGAACAGTCTATGAAACTACTGACTGCTGGTCTAAGCCGTGTTGATAGATGCAAACTACTTACATGGGGTCCGTGCAAATGCTGCAACCAGTAGCTAGAGCTCTGCATGATATTGCACAGTACCAGTCACAGAAACGCATGTGCATTCGCTATTTATCTTCTTTAAAATTATGATCCTAAACCTATTTCATATCTGTCTTTCCATGAACCAATTCTTTTTCCCTGTACCGTATTCTATATGTCTACATTTTTTTATTACTACTATTGACATAACTACTACTTCTACTAACTTAGTGTTCATCTCGCTGTGGTGATGTGTGTCATGTTCTCTGTTGTACATACATACATGCAAGTTCCCACATCACATCATCACAGCGAAATGAAATTATTAAAGTCAATACGAAAGTAGTATGAATGGTAGTGATACATATTAGTAAAAAATAGGTTTAGTTGTAGTAAGTGGAACTCAAGAAGATAAGTATATTGTACAACGTCTACTATATAGTAGCCTAAGGGTGCGAAACATGGGCTACATAAATAGAAGACTTGTAGTCTGAAGGTCTTTGGTCGTAAATGTACTACTGGAGGATAACAAATCAGTCGTTAAGGTTGTGAATCGAGGTGGTTGGAACATGTAATACTCGCACTCAACTAGATTCCACATCTTCGCACTTTAGCTGGTATAGGAGGTAGATAAAAAAACTCTTAGTGGCCAAACTAAAACGCAGGTTAACATAACGTTAATTTTGTGACCAATAAGAGGCAATTTATTGGTTCTAAGGTCATGGCGCATAGTTGTATGAATGATGGTAGTCGCTGCAAGTTATTTTGTTGCTCCAGACCGATTGGTGTGTAATTTCAATTCTAAAGAATCTATGGCGTACCCCACGTTTTTGCTGGATGTGAGATTATCACACAAGATATTTCTTTGTGGTTGTGGCAATGAAATGGCTATCCAACAATGCCGAAAGTCGCGAGATGGTGTGACAATTCTTTGGAATGTTTGCTGGAATAAGGAATCTATAATAACGGCATCATTTATTTGATACCCACCCCGAGTCAGCTTGGAATGATATCCAAAAAGCTGTTGAAACAGCGGTAACATCTACTAGCAAACTAAACCAAAAAGTTAGGAAAACTCAGTGGATTTCAGCTGCGTCTACTGAACTGATAGATGCTCGACAACACATCCCGTCTAGTCCTAAATACGATGAGGAGCGAAGGCAACTTAGACGCAAACTGGTTAAAAGCTTACAGAATGATCGTGAGCAGTGGTGGGTGGCGAAAGCTAAAGAGATGGAAAAGGCAGCGGCATTAGGTAACAGTAGGCAACTGTTCAGACTTATCAAGGAAACGGGCATCAAACATCCAACTGTAAGTGAAGCTATCGCAGAAAAAGATGGGAGCACTATTCACTGTCAATCCAGAAGGTTGGACCGATGGGCAGAACACTTTAGGGAACAGTTCAATTGGCCCTCGGCGTCATCCCAGTTGCCCACCATTCCCAAGCAATCTGAATGGCAAGTTAATACTGGTCCCCCAAGTCTTAGTGAGGTTGAGAAGGCTATAGGGAACCTAAAGCGAGGGAGAGCAGCAGGACCCGATGGGTTGACCCCTAAGATATTTAGGGATGGTGGTCCGGTTTTAGCAGCGAGATTAACCGGGATCCTGTCTAGAATCTGGGAATTGGGCGTAATCCCACCTCACTGGTCTCAAACACTAATTGTTCCAATCTATAAGAAAGGACAAAAGTCCTCCTGTGACAATTACCGAGGAATTAGCTTAACTAATATAGTGTCCAAAATATTAGCTTCAATCATACTTCGACGCCTAACTAAAGCTCATGAAGAGCAAACTAGAGAGAACCAAGGTGGTTTCAGACCTGGACGTGGCTGTATAGACCACCTATTCACACTTCGGCAGGTTCTGGAACATAGGCACACTTTTAGACGCCCAACAATAGTTGTATTCCTTGACCTTAAGGCGGCATTTGACTCTATCGATCGTAAGGTTATGTGGTAATGTCTGTCAATGAAAGGCGTACCAGAGAAGTACATTAACCTTATACAAGCTCTCTACTTGAACACCACATGTCGAGTGAAAGCTTACGGCAGATTGTCATCAGAACTGATTACCTCCAGTGGTGTTCGTCAAGGTTGTCCGCTTTCCCCATTTTTATTTAATTTTATCATTGATATACTCTTAGAGCTGACATTTTCATCGTCTGACTTCGGCGGGGTTGACCTCCTTCCAGGTGATAAACTAGCTGACTTAGAATATGCAGATGATATAGTTCTCTTAGGCGAAGATGCTGATAAAATGCAGAATCTTCTGACTACCTTAAACAAGAATGTAAGGATGTTTGGGATGCGATTCTCTCCACCCAAATGTAAAATGTTACTTCAGGATTGGCTTGATTTGGCACCGAAGTTAGTGATAGGGAGTGAGACAGTTGAATGTGTTGACCACTTCACTTATCTTGGCAGCCTCATCAGCCCTGACGGTCTGGTGTCTGCTGAAGTCTCTGCACGTATACATAAGGCCCGGTTAGCATTTGGGAATTTGCGCCATCTGTGGTGTAGGCGAGACATCCGACTACTGACCAAAGGACGCGTTTACTGCGCAGTAGTTCGGTCCGTCTTACTTTATGGATGCGAAACATGGCCATTAAGGATAGAGGATATTCGTAGGCTCCTGGTATTCGATCATAGATGTCTTCGAAGCATTGCTCGTGTTTTCTGGGACCACCGAGTAAGCAATACGTGGGTTAGGAATAGAGTACTAGGTAGATGAAGTAGTAAATCTTCATCAGCTAAGGTGGTTAGGACATGTGTTACGTATGTCTGACCACCGTCTACCTCGACGAGCAATGCTGTCTGGTGTAGGAGCAGGGTGGAAGAAACCTAGGGGCGGCCAAATCAAAACATGGCACCAGTCCATGAAGTCATTGACAATTGGGCTGAGCCATGTTAATAGGTGCAGACTACCTGGTTGGGGTCCGCGTGACGCTCGTAATAAATGGTTAGAGACTTTGGGTGATATGGCTCAAAATCGTTGTCAATGGCGCAGGTGCATCCATTCCTTGTCTTCCTCCAAATCCTAAGCTTCTGAACTTATCATAATTTTCTCTTTACTGGATCATATTTTCTTAAATGTTCTTGGTCTCTATTCTCTTCTATGAATACTAACTCTGCTACTACCTTCCCCACTCTGGGATTTGATTCGACAATTTAATCTCTATCTGCTAATTGAGGCATGGCAACTTGAACTGACGTACGCATGTACCAAGTTCTACGTTGTAACTGTCTGTCTGTCTGCATCATTTATTTGCTGTTCTAAGTTAAAACATCGTGGATTAATGTTCTTGATGATGCATTAGATTATAACAGTGCGTTATGACTTATGGTTAGGATTATTCTACGTTTGTGTCTAGGGAATAGGGGAACGTTATTGTTATGGTTAAAAACACGTTAGTTGTTTAGGATTAGATTTGTGATGCAAATGTGCATTGTGGTGCAGCTATTACAATTTCTGTCTCTCTCTATTGGTACTTAAAATTCATTAATATCACAAAGGCGCTATATAGCTTATGATTTAATTAGTTTTCATATGAATATCAATCACTTCTCTTTGTCTTTACGTGACTGGTTAACTGTTTTCAAGGTCAAATGTTTAAATTAGTTCGTACGAACTACAAGTCATGTTTGCCACAACGTGTCATAAGTTCATGAAGTTTCCGACTGTCGGTCTGTGCCACGTTGGATTTTGGTCTGTGCGATCAGTAAGTAGAGACACTGAATAACAACTCAAGATTGGTTAGAGAGGTACCTTCATTCACTCTTACACACCCTGGTCTCATTCTTTTTGTTGATCTATATTGTGATGTTCATCTTGTTGCTTGAATTTCTTCATGCTAATATAATATGTGGTCTTAAATTGACGCACAATTTACTGAATTTTACGCTGTATTACTAAAAATACAGTTGACAGGAAATACAAAACAGCTGTTTAATGTTTCATGACATTTAAATATTCGACAGTATTTTGTTTTCTGTATTCATAATTAGATCTTCCATAACAAAACATTTTTTTTTGTTGTTATAGGATAGTAGAGAGTTAGAAAAGAATCGTGAGTTAGCTCGTCGAAGATTGAATGATAAACTAGATGTACACTTTAATGGAGAAAATAGTAGAATTCAACAGATCCATCATCAACAAAAATTAAAAGAAAATCGATCTTATTTACGTTCTAAAAAACGTCTTGCTGCAAAGCAAGCTTTTAAAAGACGTGAGGGATTAGAAAAAAATGATATGCATAGTGATGTAGAAGTTACTTAGTTATTTTGATTTTATAAATCCCCACGTATTGAATTTATGTTGTTATCTTAATTTTTATATGGTATACAGTGTTGTAAAAGATAGAGGACGATAGTGGCAAAGTGTTTCGTTACACTTCATGTTGCAATTAATAACTATTATTCGTTCGTGTACATATCTACTTCAATTTATATTACACAGCAATATTGTTGCAGTAATTGTTCATCGGTAGTGTGTATGCTGTTTACGATGGTGATTTACTCTGAGTTCCAACATTGTTGATTTTATACAGTTAGTTAACTTTATTAAATTAAGAAGAGGAAAAACAAATGGTAAGGATAAAATGACTTTGTTTTGTTTTAACCGTTTCCCATATCAGCGTAACGGAGTGAAAATCCCGACTGAGATGAAAATTACTGGATGGAAACTAATGGTTATATAATATGAAAATATGCTAGCGATAAGGTAAAATAAAATGAATAAGGCTCAGTTAATCGACATCTTAAAATTATTAAACTTTAAAAGAACCGGAGGCATGACAACTTAAGGCATGAAAAGCGTCAAGAAACAATAAAATGAAAAGAAAATATTGTGATTTAGTAGAATAAAACAATTGTTATCAAGCCATATTACTAACATTCTCTTTTTGAACACACTAGGTTAGTAGTGTTTGCTAGCTAAAGTTCCAGAAAATTTCAGAAGGCTAGAACTTGAAGGGCTTAACTGAGTACACTTTGTTTTATGTCTAAGAGATGTTTACTAAGTGCACTGTTGAGCATCCTTATTCCTTGAGACGATCAAAAACAACGAATTTCGCAAAAAAATGAATCCATCTTATTTAATCTAGTTCTCATCAGCTGAATACAACCTATAATATTATAAAATAAAAATTTAGATAAATTGTAATATACTTATAGTGAAAATTTAAATGGAAAACCTTTCAGCACGGTGTGAAAGAAAACTGTTCAAATAAAGTTTAACATAATCAAAGAATAATGAAAATGTATGAAGATTCGGAAAAAGCTCTAAGCGATCAACCAAAATGTTGACTGATTAATTGCATCGTTTCCTTCATTTCTAAAACCTGGTTCGTTCCATTTCATCATTATACGACGTTTCGGCTTCAGCTTAACCCATACTATATCAACTTGCCCTTCATTTATTCATTGCGCAGTCACTTGGCTTCGATTTTGTAATTTCCCGTTACTATATTGGGCGGTCATCTGAAACTTTGCATCTTACGTATGTTTACAATATTCTTTGGTCATTTTAAACTTTATTTGGACATAATTTTCTTTCACACCATATAAATCTTCACTATTAGTATATTACATTTTATCTAAATTTTTACTTCACACTATTATAAGTTGTATCTAGCTGACGAGAGCCATACGAAATAAAATGGATTCATGCTGATCTGCGCAATTAGTTGTCCTTGCTCTTTCCAAGTTAATCGAGAGAATGAAGGTTATGAAAACCTTTATCCCTCTCTGATTTAGTTAACTTTATTGGTCTAGATTAATTAAAGCTATACGTTCATTTCATGCTACGCTGAATTGCAGCTATACCTATTTTCATATACATCGTTTTCTTATAAACTTTTCTCGTTTTGTCAATATCCTTTCAAATACACTCTAAGAATTGCATATTTGTAATAAGTACTAAGTAAAAGCATAGAGAGACACTGACTTAGTGATACCCGACGTCAACTAGTGAACATCCGTGAAAACGATCATAATCAGCAATGTACCGTGTCGTTCCAATTCTCATATATTAGTTTCTCTTGAGTTACTAGCAATTATGATAAAACTGTCACTTCATAACAATGGTAGATAACTGTACTCACTGTTTTCAGTTTAGTAATACTACATATCCTGAGTAATCATAATTAAATATCTTAAAATCAAGACACAATAACTTACTATGACTTCTCATTACAACTTCGAAGTGTCTTGAAGTAGGCTACTAGTGACCTAAATATTGTATTTAAGTTAAACTGGCGTTAATTTGCTACTTAGATTCGTTAGAAATTGATGTTAGTTAGACGCCACTTAAAATCGTGGAGGACTGGATAGCTATTTTGTCTTTGTTAGCGCACACTTACAACATCACCAAGGTTTTAACCCAAAACTGAAAATCCTTACTTTTAAAGAGATTATTACACATGCACTAAACAATTTAATACAAAATGATATACAATCTAAGAAGATGATTTGTCTAGTAATAGAAAATACATAGAAAAAACAATGAAAAATTAACATTATGATTTAAGCGTAAAAGACAAGGCAGCCAAATTGCTCTAATGTATGATATTTCTAAGAAAATATAAAGAACTTTTGTTGAAATTAATGTAAACAAACTAGTTGAAAGACATAAAACTATATTTATTCAGGAGAAATTATTCTTTTCTAAATCATATTCTAGTGAAAATTAACGACACATCTAAAAGTAGTGTAGACAAGCTTTCAACTGTTAAACTAATAACAATCTAGCATACACTGTTGTGAGTAAATACAAATGGCGTAAAAAGAATAAGTAATCCAGATGATGCATTTTTTTCATGGTATCATTTCAGCTGAAGTTTTACCTATCACTAATGGAATTCTTATATTTTGTCGAAAATTTGTAATATGATAAATAGTTGATTGATCTAAACTGTATGCTGAGTAAAACTGTGGTAATTTTCTATGAGCATTATTTTTCAAGGATTTTTCTAAAGATGATAAACGTGTATGACATGATAAGCATGGATTTGTACAACGCATAGTTTTTACCGTTGATAATTTATTCACTTTATGCAGTGAATTATTTACATCACTATCACGACCATTTATGTCATGAGCGACTATTAGATCTAATTTGTTATTTGGCGATATGAAAATCTTTGAATGCAGACTTTTCTTTGATGATGGCATAGGCTGAAAATATTGATCATCAATATCTAAAGCACCATCAGATTCGTCAGACAATGAACGAGGACTACGTGCTGAATGGTCAATCGGACCAGATTTTAGAGTACCATGAGAAGAGTGTTGTGGCATATAGTAATTAGACGAGGATTTAAAAGCAGACTGAGTTACATCATCCTTGGAAAGAGATGATGGTAAATGATGCGTAGCAGCGAATAAAGACTCTTGACTGGGCGTTTGCCGTGTTTTGTTCATATCTGAGTGGTTTTGACGTTTTAAATGATGGAACGAGTACATTGACGTTACCTAGAAGAAACCAAACGTAATTAATCCGAGATAATATTAAAAGAGCGTAAAATACATTCTAGTACAAAAAGCTCAGATACTACAATGAAGTAGAATTCGACACTTTCATGTGTTACTGCCATACTTTTTTATACACATCTAAATGTTAAATTTTATGATAGGCAGAAATATATTTAATTAGGCTTTAGCAATCTAGACTTGGATTGCTTTATTTCGAATCAGACATCATTATTCGAATGAATATACGTGAGTCGAATGGCGTTAGAATGAATTCACATGGAATCTGGTATTTTTTTTTCAACCATCAGCTAATCTTACTGTGTAAATGAAAATTATAATCTATCAACCAAACAGTCCAACTAATAATTTATAAATTTAAGATGTATTAAAGGTTAACATTAACAATTAGGATACATTCATTAGTATTTTGATTGTAATCTGAACAATCAAATCATTAATTCATACTTAGAAAAAAAACATGAAGATGACAGATTTTAAATCATAAAGCGTGGTTATAAATGGTAGATTATGCATATTTATGTTTAAAGCATACCGATGATGTTAATATTTAAGTTGACTGGTGGCACAAAATTTTCTCCAACTTATCTGAACTGATTTTTCTAAATAATTATGTCAAATTCCCCAGTTCGTATATTCTTTTTTAAAATTACTTTATTTAGACAACCAGAAAGCACTAGATAGCCATTTCGTCCTAGTATGAAATTCCACGAAAGTACGCATCCGTAACCCCATTAAGGATCGTACACAAGACTTTCGGCCTTCGTAGAGAGAGCATACATTTTATACCACTTATTCGGGTTAAAGTAGTTTGCATTTTTAACTATAGTCGATTCGCGATATATTGCACGCTACCATCCAATCAATTCATGGGTGACTATCATATGGGGTACGGTTAAACTCCACTAGTCACAACTTTTCATTAGAGTTCCGGAATTATCTTACTTAAGCTACTAATAAGTTCACTTCGAGCACTAAAGGGTATTGTGGGTATTGTTAAATTTGAATTACAGGTCACCGATCACAGACGACAGTTGAAGATCAAGAAGCAACGTAAGAATTTCCAGCTTTCTTGCGTAGGCTGTCACCGAATTAATACAGGCAGATGAAATTATCAGTATCAAAATTACGTTATAAAGTCAGGGATAATAAAAAGGTTAGACTTAGAAAATATAATCCCAGAAAAGAAACAAATCAACAGAGTAACAAGTATGGAATTGCCTTAAATCTCATAAGGTTAAAGGAACAATGAATGCACTCCCTCTATTGGGGTCGAACGTAGGCCATGTCACCAAACGTCCAAATCACTGGTTGCAGTTATCACACAGGCCCCGTCCAGGTAGTTGAGACTAATTGCACATGACTTCATTGACTGTTAGGTTTTAGCCTGTCCCTTTAGTTTTTCTCAAACTTTCACACCTACCAGCATTGTATGTTGAGATAGGCAGTGGGTAAAGACAAGTAGTAAACCTCCAAGCCATGAGAATCGGTCTACAGTCATAGCAAAATTAACTGATTATTCCTAAATGTTCAGTATCTGCATCTCACCTCAGTATTACTCAGTGGTAATACTGTGTCGGGAGTGCTTCGAGTGCATCTGTATAGAGCAAAAAGTGAGAAGAGAGGCGACCCTCGGCAGCAAATTCAGATACAAGACAAGTGAATCATAAAGTACATATAGTAAATCTATATGGTTACTTAACGATCTTATTTTTATCCTAGTTAAGTGAAAAGATTGGGAAAATAATAAATAGAGTTTAAGTGGTACACTTCTACAAGTAATTATTACTGTAAAAGTAGCAGTCGACAAAGTTTTATTTCCTAAACTGCACATCTGACTCATTTATTACGTAAAAGCTGATTACCTGGTTTTTTGAGCTACACAGTTAATGAGAGGAATAGTGATAATACTCGGCTGCTTCAAACGGAATAACCCATTATTGAGTCCTTTAACCACGAAGTTACTGCTCCGTGAGAGTTAACTTAATATTCAGTTTCATTAATTGCTAATCAATACCCAAACACAATAAGAAAAGGAGTTCTCAGTTACTGAACTATACTACAGGCTAACAGTTCATGAACTAGCAAAATTGAAATATTCTAGACGGTATTTAACAGCATCGGAAGCAAGCATGTAGTGAAGCTACATTTTTAACAATTAATTACTTAATATCACCACCGTAGAGTAGAGGCTTAATGATTATAGAACACAATATTCAACCAACTAATTGCAAGTCCAAACTTTATTCTACATATATCACTTTAAATATCCTGATATTACTATTACTTCAACCGAACAAAAAAGTACATCAAGTAATGGAATCTGTACCTGATTTCCTAAGTGTTAAATCAATAAATATAGTTTCGAGTCATTCGCTCGGAAGTATATTCATCAATAAAATTTAATCCAGATGATAGATAATTTCAACTTGAACGGTTATACATATAATTACTAGATAAATGAATACTTTTGGCTGACTAGTTACGTTTTCTAGTTTTAATGTTACGTGAAAACTAAAGTAAATATAAAGTCACATAGTTTAAGCACTTTGGTAATCGATAGCCAGATTATATATGTATATGCAAAATCACCTCTGATTTATTTGATTATTTCATTAGTATATTTACACAAGAGTAGAAATTGTTAGCTTAGTGTATTCATGCTTTATAACAGTTTCTTGAGTAGTATGTAACTTCCACACACATAGTCTTCTTAATTAACTAGAAAAGAGTAAGAAGAATGAGTTGGGCAAAACAATATCAATTCATTTTATTTGACTGTTTATCGTCAGCTGCATACAACTGGAATATTTCAAATAAAGTCTAACATACTTATGGGGATGGAGTTGTTTGAGATTTAGAGTACATCAACGTCCAAATATAGTTCGAAGTTTGGAGAGAATGTTACAAACATATACAGAAGATAGAAAAAAAGCATCCAGAACAACAATCAAAATAGTATTGAAAGGTTAGGTGACTACGTCGTGAAAAATGGTTAACAACAGTTGAGAATGACATGAGTAAAGCTCAATCATCTAAATAGAATTATAAATTAACTTAATGATGATATCGTCGTAAACTGTTTTCTATTAATTCATTATTCAGTCACGTAATATTTTACTATTATTCTGGAACATCCTTCACTCATACACTCTTCAACAAGCCGCCATAAACAACAGCACAAGTTACTAGTAAAAAGATTGATATTAGAAAGTAGTTAAATCAGAAAGAAGGAATGGAAAGGTCTGTTTTTAAAGGGATACTTACTGAATATTTAAAGAAATATGAAGATTGGATGCACTTGTGCCACTAAGACCGATTCTCAGTCGTGTCTCCAGCACTGATCGCCATTGTTACACAGGTCCCAAGCAAGGAGACTGTTTCGACCTACGTAGCTGAAATCAGCATTCAAAGACTCCGTAGACTGAAGACATATTTTAAGATGGCTACCTTAAGGTTCATGTGAACCTGTTTTTGTATTAGCCTACAACATGAATAAATGTTAGTGGTGATGGGGCTTATGTAATGCATGTCGCAACAACCTCAACTGATAAAGATTTACAATCTCACCGGTCGGTCTGCTACTTTTGTGTAGTATCCTATGCCTGACGTCAGTAATAAAAGAAAGATACTGGCATTGCAGGATTCATATTTACATATTTCAAATAATAGGAAATATCTAAACTTACTAAAATATCTGGTGTCAACGAATATAATAATGTTGTATTAGACAAAAATGATGATAACTCATCGAAATTACTAGAGAGTAAATCTTTTTCATATAATTTCAATATTGCTAATGCTCCATAGAACAAAGCAGATTCTTCATAGAGAAAATATAAATCCCATATTCGTATACACGTTTCGAATGAAAGTATTCGACTGGATGAAAACAAAATAAATAAGGGAATAAGAGGCGAGATCTCGTAGGAAAAATTAAAAATATATAGCTGTCAGCAGTTACATAATTTGAATTTATTTGTTGAATTTGATCAGTCAACATTAATATATGTCCACCGTGAACCGATTGCCTCGATATAATATTAATTTACAAGAACGATTGAAGTTGAGCTGTGGCTCAATAGAAAATGCTATGTAAGTTAGTCAGTCGGTCATATACAATGTAGAACCTGGTAGATACGTGCATTGATCCACGTTGCAACCCAGCGTTAGAACGGTAAGATAAATACTAAAGTAGTAAGATAACGCAACGGGATTTGACAAGTCACCACCCCTAAAAAGAATTATCATTGGACTGGTTGAGTTGTGTGGTTAACAGGAAGATATTATATAAATTAAAAGGAACTAAGAAAGTAATTTAGAGCTCTACAAAGTGAAACAGAGTAACGGAAAGTAGGAGTAATTCGATAGGCAGGAATTAACAAATACATGTAGATTTTACCTAAGAAAACTTTATTCAACAATATCTTCATTTTTATTAGTGTACAACGCAGTATATTGAAACAATAGAATAAAATAATCACCTCTCACCAAATGATGTGATTGGTATGCATGTAGCAACTTAGTATTATTAAGCTGCATAACATTAAGCCACTAATTTGAGCCTCTCTACACCTATTTCAGTTTAAATAACCAGGTAGAATCACTAGCTTTAGCACAAGGAGTTTAGATTGACGCCGATTACAAGAATCTCTCCTTTACTATCTGCCAAATAGATTACCAATGAGTTCATCCATGCAATGAATCGAATTAATAGATGACAAAAAATTCAATGAAAAATGATATTCTTTGTCTGTATTCTTTACAGACCTATCTCGATTAGGACCCACTAAAAGCCATGGAGAATGCAACAAATAATCCATCATGGTATAAATCTTAACACTACGTGGCCAAGATCACATAAAGTAATTGAACTCAGGAACCCCAAACCTCGTGACGGAAGCGTCACCATCATCATTACTGGGCTCCTTACCTAGATCAATGTCAGTAATAAAAACTATAAATTGAATGCCAATCTCCATAAAACCAGCTCAGCACAACGATATTATAAAATATTAATAAAAGTAAGTAGATGAGTGTAGCAGGAAATAATGACTTGTCCGTCGATCATTCTATTCTACATTACTACATATATTACAGTTAGAAATTAAAAAGAACCGTTACAAAAAAATGAAATGAGTTTTTTTTTTAAGTTTCATTATGAATCATTTACCTGAATATTGTGAATAACCAATCAAACAGAAACATAGTTGTCACAAATCCAACTTCTTTGAAGTGTGAATAAAGTCGAGGTAGACACCTTGCGAACAGTTTATCAAAGTCATTAAAGTATACTAAAAACTGCAAAATAATTATATAAAAAAATGAATTAGTCAATTAAATTTACTAAAACTATGAATGACAAGGAAAAAAAAGCTTAGTTGCCGATTGCATTTAAAACCTGCCTTTAAGTGTAATTCGAATGTGCCCTTACATTCCCGTTGATGGTGATATGGACGGGAACTGGTCAGCACATATTTCAGTCCTATCTATATATTTATTACCAAAAGCATATGTGAATTTGTAAACACAAATAAAGTTGACAACATAAGTGTATTGATTCACCATTGGCGAGTAAATACTGTTATTTACGAAAACCAGTTGAGTTCTAAGAGAGATTGTTTTAAATGCGGCGCTGATTCTTCCATTAATCGTACTTGAGATTAGATTGCATTTGAAAGCGTGATATAAGAAGACAAGCTTTTCATTCAACAATCAGATATTAATTATTTTTAGGATACTCTTTTCCTTTTCTTCTAACAGATTTCTTGAAGTATCGACTAATTATAAAGTTCATTTTGATTATTGTCAAGACATCACTTAATCTTACATGGCTGACAGTTGTTTTGAGTTCCAGATGTTGTAGAAACGCTACCTTGTTAGTCCTAGTATCCACATCTGCATCAGATCTTCATGCCACTATCCAGATATGAAGGAGCTTCCACATCCTCCAGATCTCCGTCAAGTGTGATTTAGTTGGTGTTCGCTAAGTTGTATCTAAGGACTATACTTTAACTCATGTATATGTTGAGTCCTACTGCTGCTACACTGGCTGTTCTCACCTGTATTCGTTACTGAGTGTGAAACAGAAGGGCTAGATCATCCGCGAACATCAAGTGCTATGAGTAGATGACCACATTGCCGTTTAGGATGATGAAATGTCACTTAAGTAGTTCCATCCTTCGTGCAATAATCACACACATGCTCTTCTGAGATTAAACTTAAGAAAATAAATAAGCTTTTATGTTATGAAATTAAACATACAAATAAATGTAACCAATATCCGTTAAATATAATCCCTGATTGTACTATACATACTACTGAAACCTGTTTATAGTGTAGGAGTGAATGATGGTTGACAGTACAAGAGATGCAAAGCTTCACAGAATTTAATACCTCAAATAGTCTTACAAAACAAAAAAAATAAAATTACATACTTATATTACATAGATCAATCAATACGATTTTATAGATCAGTAATAAGGTCATAATATGCTAAAGAGATAAGAAACAGTAATTATCAAAGTTCGTCGAAATGCAGGTAGTCATAAGCAAAGTAGAACATGGCTGTATATGTACCGATCCAAGTATCATAACCTATAAATACAGCAAGATGAATACAGGCATACAGAGTATGATTCTGGAAGAAAGAATAAACCCGTAGAAATAAAAATACGTAAAATTTCCACAGCTCAGGATTTAAGGGAACACAAAGAATACACGAAGTCAAGGCATTATAATCAACTCTGAGCTGTCATAGAAACACAAGTATATAATTATACTAATATAATTCAACATCATGTAGATATATAAGTTCATTTGATACAGATCAAACTATAGAGTATAACAACTTAGACTATTCGTAATCAAATTGCTGTAGATTAGTTATTTCGAAGAATCTAATAACTGTAGATTAATTTTTTTTGAACTTACAAGCCTCTAGGGTAACAAATAAAAATACAACAGCACAGTTCAACTTACTTTCTCTTCATCCTTACTAGAAAATGCGTGGTGATATGATTTATTTAAAACATTTGCAAATAATACAAATGCATCATATGTATTATCGAAAACTATTAACGCCATACCAGCTATAAAAGACATCCCTGGTATATAACCAGTCTCCGGTTGATAAACAATATAAGCTAATAACAAATCATGCAATTTCTCATGATATGGACAACCAGGTGAGAAGAAATTTAACGTAGGAAATGTTTCAAGTATTTCTGACTTGATTGACTGTAGATTCATGGTACGATTATCTATAAATTAAAAGTGGGAAGGATAAAACCTTTTACTAAGCAGATTAAAAATATCTTGTTTATCAGGTACGCATTTGTGTACTTGGTTGGGTGACATACAGAATGGGAATTAGTAATCCTTTTAGTTCCCAATCCTAAGTAGTTGGGGTGGGGGGTCCGAATATATGACTTAGCAGATGAAGGCTGATTATCTTAACCTCACTTAGTCACCACTTGATAGACTACTAAATACGAATGTGGTACACACAAAAACGATAGAAAATTAGACAATGACAATCATTTATAATGAAGGTGACGTTCATCATCCTTTTACTTTAACTTGATATTTTAACTCAGATAAAATAAGCAAGAACAATGAGTTAAGTAGCAAATAGGAGTTCGTTTCATTTCGTTGGGTTACCATAGTTAGTGATTACCTGCAATGTTTCAAAATAAAAATGATAATTAGATATATAATAAACACCAGTTAAACTGAGATGGTTTTAGGGAAGGGTTGGTTTTAATTTATTGTTTGTATTCATAGCAGATTAATTTCGATTGGTTACCACTGCAAACTTAGGTGGACCGCACAGCTGTTACTCCCTAGTATGAAACACCTTGGAAATATACATTCATAATGATTAAGCGCTCGTCTGAAAGACCTGAAGGTTTTGGTTTTAATCCCGATGAGGACGTGAGTTTATGCAACCACTGAAGAGTTCGATACTAAGACGGAACGGTGCTCCCTGGTTTTAATGGCATCCAAGCGTGATCAATCATTGTCAAACACAAACAACAAACTTCAGTTAGTTAAGAATAAAATTATTAAGTTCAAATGAGAATTGAAATAAAATGAGGGATTAAAATCGTTGAAAAGCATTTTATAATATAATCTTATAGAGTTTATGTTATCAATGAAAGAAAGATTGCAAGACTGTCCTCATTTAGAAGAAATAAAATCGATTTAATATTTGCAGGTTAATCGAATACAACTTCTATATTATTATAAAAGAATGAACGAGTTGTATACACCCAAAGTAGAAGTGATAAGCATAGATTGTAAAATGATTACAATAAACGACTTAATACTTGTTGAGGATGTTAGATTCCCAGAATTCTCTTGGTAAACCTGTTATTTTTATGATTAATTTGTATAAATTTAAATTTCTCGTTTTCGCGCCAAAAAGTTATTTTTTCACCATCAGTTTGTGTTACCCACTTAATGAGACGCTAAATCTTATTGGCTCGTTTTTTATTTTAGTACGCTTTTGTGACATTCCAAGGACGCTCTCTTTTTTGTATATATACACATGAGATGTGTGATTGTCATTCCGTTTGTCAGGCTGCCTGTGGAATTAAACGCTTCAGATGACTTTGGACTTCTCCCTCTAATTAGCTGGGCTAAGGCGCTGTGAATAGATTAACTTACCTGTTGTTGTATCTCTGGTCATATGTTCGCTAGCAGGTATTGAGGTGTTTTCCTTAATTCGCATAGTCCTAGCAATACTATCTAATAATAAGTTATAAATGAATATAGGGTCACTACTCTTGGCTTCATTAATCACATCCTCATTCATAAGCAAACATGAATATAACAGTTTTTGTAATGAAATCATGTAGTAGAATAACAAACACCTATGAAAATGTGAAAAAGTAAATTAATTTTAATTCAATTACATAGTTAATTGTTTAATATTTGTACTAATGAAATTCTATAGTTAAATATATAACTAAATGTAATGATATAAACTGAGGTCAGTAAATGAATTAATTATATTGAATGTAATTTCAGAAGATCAAATAAAGAACGTGAATAGAAAAGGTTCGTATAATGAAAAAAACAAAACGAAACAAACAAGCAAACAATGTATTGAAATCATCAAGTAATAAGGTATTGTGAAATCAATTTATACAATGAAAACATATGACAACAAACTGAAGCGATACATAAACACTAAATTCATAAAGATCTGAATGGGAGAATAACTTGAGAGAAGTTATCAGATGCGCTTCATGATATTACTCAATTGGCATTTAAAGTTATAAACTTAAAGATAACTACATAACACAACTGTTGTGATCAGAGTAACTGATTAAGAGAATCACGCTTAGTGAACAAATAATAATATCATACTGATGACATAGATAATGATCTCGGCTAACGAAATTACATAAAGTTAAATGATACAACCATCTCAGTGCCACGTCAGTTTGATACTGTCCAGCCCCATCCAAAGATGAGAAAAGAAAAGAAATTAGGCTGAATGTCTATAAGTTATACATTTTAAACAGTTGTATGATTGAAAATTGAATGTACACTACTGAAAAGTTTCGTAGAAACATGAAACGGCCATTTAATCATCTCCTGGTGTTTAATGGTATCCAGTAGATATCATTAACTCCACCTGTAGCTCTCCTAGGGTTACTGCCGGTCCCAAGCCCGGGTAAAGAAGGAGGGTTGGGCATGAGGCTAGCATCCCCATCCCGTAAAACGCAAGCTTGCTAAAAAAACGCAAACCAGATTAAACAAGATAAACCATTTAAACTCTGCCCTGGGAGTAGAAGGATTCATGACGCCTCATGATGAAAGCCGAAATTCTTCGGATGTCATGAGGCCGATGCCCCCCCTTCTAACAACCAGAGCAAATATTTTTATAGGTACATGGAATGTTCGAACAATGTGGGAGAGCGGGAAGACAAATCAAATGGCTGCAGAAATGAATAGATACAACTTGACAGTTCTCAGAATCAGCGAAACCCATTGGACTCAAGCTGGACAGAAAACATTGGCTTAGGGAAAGACGCTACTATACTCCGGCCACGAAGAGGAAAATGCTCCTCACACCCAAGGAATTGCTCTGATGCTGTCCAAGGAGGCACGTAATGCACTTGTGGGATGGGAACCACATGGACCCAGGATCATCAAAGCATCTTTCAAAACAATGAAGAAAGGGATTACAATGAATATTATCCAATGCTATGCACCAACCAACGACAACAATGACGAAGACAAAGATCAGTTTTACGATAGACTGCAATCAATTTCATGATATTACTCAATTGGCATTTAAAGTTATAAACTTAAAGATAACTACATAACACAACTGTTGTGATCAGAGTAACTGATTAAGAGAATCACGCTTAGTGAACAAATAATAATATCATACTGATGACATAGATAATGATCTCGGCTAACGAAATTACATAAAGTTAAATGATACAACCATCTCAGTGCCACGTCAGTTTGATACTGTCCAGCCCCATCCAAAGATGAGAAAAGAAAAGAAATTAGGCTGAATGTCTATAAGTTATACATTTTAAACAGTTGTATGATTGAAAATTGAATGTACACTACTGAAAAGTTTCGTAGAAACATGAAACGGCCATTTAATCATCTCCTGGTGTTTAATGGTATCCAGTAGATATCATTAACTCCACCTGTAGCTCTCCTAGGGTTACTGCCGGTCCCAAGCCCGGGTAAAGAAGGAGGGTTGGGCATGAGGCTAGCATCCCCATCCCGTAAAACGCAAGCTTGCTAAAAAAAGAACCTAAACGCCAAAGTCGGAATGGACAACACCGGATATGAAGAAATCATGGGACGACAAGGAATGGGAGACAGAAATGACAATGGTGAAAGATTTACAAACCTATGTGCCTTCAACAAATTGGTTATAGGTGGTACAATATTCGCCCACAAACGTATACACAAGGCTACATGGGTCTCACCGGATCATGCTACAGCGAATCAAATCGATCATATATGCATCAATAAAAAAATTAGGAGATCAACGGAAGATGTAAGAACCAGGAGAGGAGCTGACATAGCTTCAGACCACCACCTGGTGGTTGCTAAAATGAAACTGAAGCTAAAGAAGCAGTGGACAACTGGAGTAGCAGCAGTACAACGGTTTAATACAGCCTTTCTCCAAGACACTGACAAACTCAACGAATTCAAAATATCTCTCAACAACAGGTTCCAAGGCTTACAAGATCTACCGAAAAAAGAAGAAACCACTATGGATGACAACTGGAAAGATATCAAAGAAGCATTAACGTCAACGTGTCAGGAGGTTCTGGGCCGCAAGAAGCACCATTATAAAGAAGGAATCTCTACTGAGACCCTTAGCATAATTTAACAAAGGAGGAACAAGAAGATATAAATCAACAACAGCCAAACAAGAGCAGAGAAAATCAAGGCACAAACTGAATACACAGAAGCAAGTAAACAGGTAAAGAAGAGCATTAGAGCCGACAAACAGAAATACATAGAAGGCCTTGCAACGACAGCGGAGAAGGCTGCAAGAGAAGAAAATATGAAACAGCTATACGACACAACGAAGAAACTGGCAGGTAAACATGGTAAACCAGAGCGACCGGTCAAGAACAAAGAAGGCAAGACACTCACTGCGATTCAAGAACAAAAGAATAGGTGGATAGAACACTCTGAATAGGCCAGCTCTACTGAACCCACCCACCAGACATCGAAGCAGCACCTACAGATCTCCCGATAGATGTCACTTCACCAATGATGGAAGAAATCAAGATGGCAACCAGACAAGTCAAAAGTGGGTAACCAGCAGGACCTGACAATATACCAGCTGAGGCACTCAAGTAAGATATCGATCTAACAGCAAAGATACTCCACGTTCTATTCAAAAGGATCTGTTAGGAAGAACAAGTGCCGGCAGACTGGAAAGAAGGTTATCTTATCAAGATACCAAAGAAAGGAGATTTGAGCAAATATGCGAACAAATATGAGGGATCACGCTACTGTCAGTACCAGGGAAAGTCTTCAACAGAGTATTGTTGAACAGAATGAAAGATTCAGTGGAGGCTCAACTTCGAGATCAACAAGCTGGTTTTCGTAAGGATCGGTCGTGCACAGACCAAATCGCAACACTACGGATCATCGTTGAACAATCAATTGAATGGAACTCACCACTGTACGTCAACTTCATTGATTATGAGAAGGCGTTTGATAGTGTAGATAGGAGAACACTATGGAAACTTCTTCGACACTACGGCGTACCAGAGAAATTTGTTAACATCATCCGGAACTGTTACGACGGAACACAGTGCAAAATTGTGTATGGAGGACATCTGACAAATGCATTTTCAGTGAGGACCGGAGTCAGACAGGGTTGCTTGCTCTCACCTTTTCTCTTCCTCCTAGTGGTTGACTGGATCATGAAGACCTACACATCTGGGGGGATGCACGGAATTAAATGGAAAAGTAGGATGCAACTCGATGATTTGGACTTTGCGGACGATCTAGCTCTCTTAGCACATACACACCAACAGATGCTGGCTGATATAGGAATAGGATGGAAGAGAGTTAGGGGTGGCCAAACTAAAACATGGCATCAGTGCATGAAGTCACTGACTGCCGGTTTAAGTCGTGTCGGTAGCTGCAGACTACCTGGATGGGGTCCTCGCGATTACCGTAACCAGTGGCTAGAAACACTGAGTGACATGGCCCAGAATCGGTCACAATCGCGCAGATGTATTCACTCATTGTCCTCCCTTAAATCATGAGACACTCACTGCGATTCAAGAACAAAGAAGGCAAGACACTCACTGCGATTCAAGAACAAAGAAGGCAAGACACTCACTGCGATTCAAGAACAAAGAAGGCAAGACACTCACTGCGATTCAAGAACAAAGAAGGCAAGACACTCACTGCGATTCAAGAACAAAGAAGGCAAGACACTCACTGCGATTCAAGAACAAAGAAGGCAAGACACTCACTGCGATTCAAGAACAAAGAAGGCAAGACACTCACTGCGATTCAAGAACAAAGAAGGCAAGACACTCACTGCGATTCAAGAACAAAGAAGGCAAGACACTCACTGCGATTCAAGAACAAAGAAGGCAAGACACTCACTGCGATTCAAGAACAAAGAAGGCAAGACACTCACTGCGATTCAAGAACAAAGAAGGCAAGACACTCACTGCGATTCAAGAACAAAGAAGGCAAGACACTCACTGCGATTCAAGAACAAAGAAGGCAAGACACTCACTGCGATTCAAGAACAAAGAAGGCAAGACACTCACTGCGATTCAAGAACAAAGAAGGCAAGACACTCACTGCGATTCAAGAACAAAGAAGGCAAGACACTCACTGCGATTCAAGAACAAAGAAGGCAAGACACTCACTGCGATTCAAGAACAAAGAAGGCAAGACACTCACTGCGATTCAAGAACAAAGAAGGCAAGACACTCACTGCGATTCAAGAACAAAGAAGGCAAGACACTCACTGCGATTCAAGAACAAAGAAGGCAAGACACTCACTGCGATTCAAGAACAAAGAAGGCAAGACACTCACTGCGATTCAAGAACAAAGAAGGCAAGACACTCACTGCGATTCAAGAACAAAGAAGGCAAGACACTCACTGCGATTCAAGAACAAAGAAGGCAAGACACTCACTGCGATTCAAGAACAAAGAAGGCAAGACACTCACTGCGATTCAAGAACAAAGAAGGCAAGACACTCACTGCGATTCAAGAACAAAGAAGGCAAGACACTCACTGCGATTCAAGAACAAAGAAGGCAAGACACTCACTGCGATTCAAGAACAAAGAAGGCAAGACACTCACTGCGATTCAAGAACAAAGAAGGCAAGACACTCACTGCGATTCAAGAACAAAGAAGGCAAGACACTCACTGCGATTCAAGAACAAAGAAGGCAAGACACTCACTGCGATTCAAGAACAAAGAAGGCAAGACACTCACTGCGATTCAAGAACAAAAGAATAGGTGGATAGAACACTCTGAATAGGCCAGCTCTACTGAACCCACCCACCAGACATCGAAGCAGCACCTACAGATCTCCCGATAGATGTCACTTCACCAATGATGGAAGAAATCAAGATGGCAACCAGACAAGTCAAAAGTGGGTAACCAGCAGGACCTGACAATATACCAGCTGAGGCACTCAAGTAAGATATCGATCTAACAGCAAAGATACTCCACGTTCTATTCAAAAGGATCTGTTAGGAAGAACAAGTGCCGGCAGACTGGAAAGAAGGTTATCTTATCAAGATACCAAAGAAAGGAGATTTGAGCAAATATGCGAACAAATATGAGGGATCACGCTACTGTCAGTACCAGGGAAAGTCTTCAACAGAGTATTGTTGAACAGAATGAAAGATTCAGTGGAGGCTCAACTTCGAGATCAACAAGCTGGTTTTCGTAAGGATCGGTCGTGCACAGACCAAATCGCAACACTACGGATCATCGTTGAACAATCAATTGAATGGAACTCACCACTGTACGTCAACTTCATTGATTATGAGAAGGCGTTTGATAGTGTAGATAGGAGAACACTATGGAAACTTCTTCGACACTACGGCGTACCAGAGAAATTTGTTAACATCATCCGGAACTGTTACGACGGAACACAGTGCAAAATTGTGTATGGAGGACATCTGACAAATGCATTTTCAGTGAGGACCGGAGTCAGACAGGGTTGCTTGCTCTCACCTTTTCTCTTCCTCCTAGTGGTTGACTGGATCATGAAGACCTACACATCTGGGGGGATGCACGGAATTAAATGGAAAAGTAGGATGCAACTCGATGATTTGGACTTTGCGGACGATCTAGCTCTCTTAGCACATACACACCAACAGATGCTGGCTGATATAGGAATAGGATGGAAGAGAGTTAGGGGTGGCCAAACTAAAACATGGCATCAGTGCATGAAGTCACTGACTGCCGGTTTAAGTCGTGTCGGTAGCTGCAGACTACCTGGATGGGGTCCTCGCGATTACCGTAACCAGTGGCTAGAAACACTGAGTGACATGGCCCAGAATCGGTCACAATCGCGCAGATGTATTCACTCATTGTCCTCCCTTAAATCATGAGCTTTAAATTATTCCATAGCTTTCTTTCTACGCTTCCTGAACCATATTCTATATGTTCACATTCCTTGTTACTATTATTATTTTATTTTATTGAAGTGATTTCTACCAGTGGTGGTGGTGTTAATCTTGCGGTGCCATGGTGGTATGGCAACTTGAACCGATGCACACATGTGCCAGGTTCTATGTTGATTGTACATACATACATACAGATGCAAGCAAAGACAACCAGTGTAGCAGCAACTTCAGCATCAGTAGGCCTGAACATACATAAGGGAAAGAGCAAGATTATCAAATACAACACAGAAAGCACCAACCCAATTCAACTTGATGGAGAAACTCTGGAAGAAATGAATACTTTCACATATCTGGGGAGCATCATCGATGAACAAGAGGGGTCCGATGCAGATGTAAAGACAAGGATTGGCAAAGCAAGGGCAGCATTCCTACGGTTGAAAAACATTTGGAACTCAAAACAAATATCAACTAACCTCAAAGTCAGACTCTTCAATTCGAACTGTCTTGAGACAGTCCTGCTGTATGGAGCTGAAACTTGGAGAATTACTGCAAACATCATCAGACGGATACAAGTGTTTATAAACAACTGCCTACGAAAGATACTGAATGTCCGTTGGCCGGAAACCATCAGCAACAGCTTACTATGGGAGAGAACAAACCAACTTTCAGCCGAAGAGGAAATTAGGAAAAGACGTTGGAAATGGATAGGACATACATTGTGGAAGCCATCAGACTGCATCACGAGATAAGCATTAACATGGAATCCAGTTGGGAAACGAAAAAGAGGAGGGCCAAAGAACACTCTGCGTCGAGAATTGGAAGCAGACATTAAAAGGATGAACAGCAACTGGAAACAGCTGGAAAGAATTGCTGAGGACAGAGTTGAATGGAGAATCCTGGTGAGCGGCCTATGCTCCTCAGTGAGGAGTAACGGGCGTAAGTAAAGTAAGTAAGGTAGACATCATTCTCTGACAAATACAAATAACAAATCAACTATGCTTCATATTTTCTTCTTTTACATGAAGCTTATTTTTAGTGTCTTCATAATAAATACATTCGGCAGTTACAAATGATTACGTGATGCAATTATGCTGACTTATAGATAGTTACTTAAATCACTCTCCAAAAAATCTAATAATCCTGTTTAACATATGAATGATATAATGATCAATATCTTGTAAGGATTTAATTAGGGTAAGAGTATTGTATAAACAACTATTGGTAATTAAACTAAATGCATTAATTGGCAAGTTTTTTCAAGCTATAAAAATGTTTGAAAATACTTTGTCCCGTCAGAATTCAATAAAAACTTGGAAAAGCTAGCTCATATCCTGATTGGATAACAACTGATTTATTTATTTTTAGATTATAGGAGTGCCTTAGAAAACTGAGTATCCTTGTTTTCTGTACTCAAACTAGCCTTGGAAATAATGCGTCTCCTCTTTCCCATTTTATAATTTTCATTTGAAATTCAAATGCAAGAGGATTCTGGAGACTAGGAAGCAATTAAAAAGTAAGTGTAAACCGTTTAAATATCAGATGCATAAATCTAAGTTAACACTACTTTTATCTAGAGACAAATTAGTAAATCTTTCTTTATAGAAAATTTTATCGTCTCAATATAAAGCAGACTACATTACATTACCTGTTAAACTTGCTTGTTCAAATTCTGACGGATCTATCCTGAAAGAACTATTTGCAACAATCCCCTCCTCTTCTGATTCATTCTTATTATGCTGATGTAAATTTGTCAAATTACAAGCATTAGTAGGTGCACGAGTGAATTCCCGTTTAATTGGTGTTGTATTCAGTTTACTGAATATAAAATTACATACAGCACAATTAAATTTATAATTTCTATCATCGTTTAAACCAAATACTGTATAACTTTCTTTATGATTAGTTGTTTCACGTTGAAAACTATCGGATTGTTGAATACTATGCAGTTCAATAAAACGTTTACTTTGACTAAGACAAGTATTGAATAATTCTCGAGTAATTTTCAATTTATTACCAAGAAGTAATGACCAAACCTTTAGAAACAAACAAACAAAAAATAGATTTTAATATTTCGGCATATGAAGTGAAGCAGTGTTAAACGATGTCATTTTGAAATATCCAAACTAATTACGTGAAAACAAGATAATAACTTCAATTAAAACGATACAATGTTCTTGGTTATATACAGTCTGTAAATGGCATGCTCATAACTACTTCCTCTTCACTATTAACATACAAACTTATGTCAATACTTTACATCGTTTAGTGCTTTCTCAAAGAGTATTGAACCGTAACATTAAGAACACTTGTAATACAAACATCATTAGTAAAAGAAAATACCCGTGAACAGAAATAATGATCGAATGCTAAACATAAGCATCCATGAAACAAGGTTAAAAGTACTAATACACTGACTATGTACTAAAGGATATTAGGCATAATATTCTATCTTGCACACAATAATAATTTTAAAAATTATCAGTAACAAGTTTACAGTAATAAATATTCATATTATTTTTTGTGTGCTTATGGATTACGGCTAGAGATGAAATTCAGAACACACATTACATGTGTTGAGTTGCAACTAACACTTGTTGTTTTAAACAACAATTCAATAACTACTGAAATTCTAAGTCGAGAAAGCCATTGACTTTTTAATCAATGTGTAGTTTAGTGTTAGCTCAAATCGCCACAGTATATTACCACAAAGAGATAATACAATTCAAGAAAAAAAAAAAAAGATAATAACTTCAATTAAAACGATACAATGTTCTTGGTTATATACAGTCTGTAAATGGCATGCTCATAACTACTTCCTCTTCACTATTAACATACAAACTTATGTCAATACTTTACATCGTTTAGTGCTTTCTCAAAGAGTATTGAACCGTAACATTAAGAACACTTGTAATACAAACATCATTAGTAAAAGAAAATACCCGTGAACAGAAATAATGATCGAATGCTAAACATAAGCATCCATGAAACAAGGTTAAAAGTACTAATACACTGACTATGTACTAAAGGATATTAGGCATAATATTCTATCTTGCACACAATAATAATTTTAAAAATTATCAGTAACAAGTTTACAGTAATAAATATTCATATTATTTTTTGTGTGCTTATGGATTACGGCTAGAGATGAAATTCAGAACACACATTACATGTGTTGAGTTGCAACTAACACTTGTTGTTTTAAACAACAATTCAATAACTACTGAAATTCTAAGTCGAGAAAGCCATTGACTTTTTAATCAATGTGTAGTTTAGTGTTAGCTCAAATCGCCACAGTATATTACCACAAAGAGAGAATACAATTCAAGAAAAAAGAATGTATAAGGATGTATAAAAGAATAATGAAACTTAGAAAATAAAGAGTGAGTGAGAATAATCACGTAGTTATCATAAGCATAAAAGTGGCACCAGTTAATTATACTCCTTTAATTATATCACTTTAATTATATCACACATAACGGTACATGAATTACAACTGATAAAATTATATTTAATAGTATTAACTATTAAAACAAATCTATATAAACAAAGTTCCAAGACAGAATATCAGTCAGTAAGTAATGTATAAATCACATTGAATATGTAGGCATGTACTTGACCGACATAAAACACCACCACATGATTAATAATTATAACGATAATTATTTGATGTATTGAATATGAAACGATGATATAACTCAAAACAAATGATAAATTGAATACACAGAAGGAATAGTTACACACATAAACACACTTAAAATGAATTCTTATTGTAAGTAATTTTAGAATTTGTTAAAGTTATATATTCTAATAGTCATGACATAAACATTCCTTTTATCATCATTCAATAACAAAGTTCAAAAGTTAAGAGGAAAAAAGGTGTATAATGAGTCCAATGTCGATAATATTCAAGAATGATGAAATCAAACATGGAATCAAATAATCAATTAAAAACAGTCTTTAGAAAGAATCATATTTAAGAGTATACAGTGTTTTTTAACAAATGAAATTTAGATACAAATAGACACCAAAAATGCCTACATCACACAATTAGTAAGCAACTATTATGAAGAAATAAAACATGCACAATCATAATCAGAAGGGTAAATTTTAACAAGAGAACTAGAAAATTACATATACAAAGAAACAGTCAGTGAAAAATACAACCAAGAAAGACTTCATTCAGTTAGGAATTCTTTGCATTAAAGGGAAGAAGTAAAATAAAATCTCCAACAGAAACCATCTTTATAACTCCAACTAGAGAGTCATCGATAGAAGCTAGTCCTATGCGGTTTTCATGACATCATGTCACAGATCGATCACCTCTATCTTACCTATCCAGCCGGAGTGAATAAGTGGTACACAATATGAATCCCGATGTTTAAAAATAGTGATAATGACTGAAGTATTATCGCCGCGTCCGAACTCACATTTTCGAACCTCAACATTACTCCTTCAAAGACAACGATGATCAAAGACAGGTAGTGATTGAAAGTGTTCAGCTCGAGTGGATAAGGTTTTGTAAGCATAGAGAAGAACAGCTCTCACTGAAGTATTGAAAACCAGACCATTTACAACCTGACTTACATCAAGACAGTCTCATAGAGGATCTAGGTTAACATACACTCAACTAGATTTCATTTTGCAAAGACTGATTTGATCTGACTGGTTACCACCAAAACACACAAAGTATATATATATATATATATATATATATATATATATATATATATATATATATATATATATATATATATATATATATATATATATATATATATATATATATATATATATATATATATATATATATATATATATATATATATATATATATATATATATATATATATATATATATATATATATATATATATATATATATATATATATATATATATATATATATATATATATATATATATATATATATATATATATATATATATATATATATATATATATATATATATATATATATATATATATATATATATATATATATATATATATATATATATATATATATATATATATATATATATATATATATATATATATATATATATATATATATATATATATATATATATATATATATATATATATATATATATATATATATATATATATATATATATATATATATATATATATATATATATATATATATATATATATATATATATATATATATATATATATATATATATATATATATATATATATATATATATATATATATATATATATATATATATATATATATATATATATATATATATATATATATATATATATATATATATATATATATATATATATATATATATATATATATATATATATATATATATATATATATATATATATATATATATATATATATATATATATATATATATATATATATATATATATATATATATATATATATATATATATATATATATATATATATATATATATATATATATATATATATATATATATATATATATATATATATATATATATATATATATATATATATATATATATATATATATATATATATATATATATATATATATATATATATATATATATATATATATATATATATATATATATATATATATATATATATATATATATATATATATATATATATATATATATATATATATATATATATATATATATATATATATATATATATATATATATATATATATATATATATATATATATATATATATATATATATATATATATATATATATATATATATATATATATATATATATATATATATATATATATATATATATATATATATATATATATATATATATATATATATATATATATATATATATATATATATATATATATATATATATATATATATATATATATATATATATATATATATATATATATATATATATATATATATATATATATATATATATATATATATATATATATATATATATATATATATATATATATATATATATATATATATATATATATATATATATATATATATATATATATATATATATATATATATATATATATATATATATATATATATATATATATATATATATATATATATATATATATATATATATATATATATATATATATATATATATATATATATATATATATATATATATATATATATATATATATATATATATATATATATATATATATATATATATATATATATATATATATATATATATATATATATATATATATATATATATATATATATATATATATATATATATATATATATATACATATATATATATATATATATATATATATATGACTTTAAAGAAAATATTTAGTTATTGACGAATACTAATCTATATTTTTTGCTTACTTGACCACGAATAGCTGATGGGATGCCCTCCCAAAAGTATCGTCTCACGTTTTTAGATGGATAACCCGATTTCCAATGAGTTAATATATGATACTGCCATATTTTAGAAAGATCACGTTGTCTGTCTTCTATATTTGAAATAGCTGTACCAACGGTATAGGATTTCTGTAATTCTTCGTTTTAGGGAGAGAAGATACATGAAGAACTAAGTGCATAAATCTAGACAGAAATATTAAATGAGAACAAAGATTTCAAAAATTCAAAAGGCGCGATCACATGTTTGGTTGGATTGTGTCTGCTGAGTTAGATGGCTTAATTGGAATATTTTCTCTGGTGTTAAAGGCAATTATAACAGCGCTTACTTCATATATGAGTAAGCTTTCTGGTTATTTCACAGATATCAGGTCAATCTACTTTGATGACTTATTTCCAAACTTGTTGCCTTCACAGAATTTGTTATTCTCACATGCTATTGTTGATCGTTAACTACATGGTTAACTTGGTTTCGGATCACGTCACTGGATGGTGACTTAAGTATGGATTAGTAATCATGGTCCATATCCATATGTCTACTGATTAAAAGTTGACCTGAATCCCATGCTTCTACAAATTCTTTAGGCATTCTTAGTGTTTCTCCCCATAAAATATTTAGAATTTCTCAGTGTCGGTAACTGCGTGTATGTTTTGATGTAAGTGCTAACATAAACGTGTTTTCCTAGTCTGCTCAGATTCGTTTGTACATATCTTCAATCGGATGAGTGCCTGAGATATGAGTTACTTATGTCCAACCACCGACTACCTCAACGTGCGATGAAGACTGGTATAGGAGTAGGATGAAAGAAACCTAGGGGAGAATAAACTGAAACATGGCATCAGTCCAAAAAGTTACTGACTGCTGGTCCGAATCGTGTTGGTAGATGTAGACTACTTGATTGGGGTCCGTGTGAATATAGTAACGAATGACTGGAAATTGTAGGTGACATTGTTCAGAATTGGTCATAGTGGTAGAAGTGCATTTAATTATTGTCCTTCACTAAATTTTGAATTGTGATATATTTCATAGCTTTCTTCCTATGAACTACTTCTTCCTAGCACCAATATCAAGTATATCCACTCTTTTTTAATTTTTATCACTTTTATCATTGAAGTAAATACTAATTCTACTAATTTGGTGTAAATCTTGCTGTATTGTTGATGTATAGCAACTTGGACCGATGCACACATGTACCAGGTACTGTGTTGTTCATACATACATACGACTAAGGGTCGGTGTCCAAAAAATATATAGCTAAGTTTAAGACATCCAACTAATTATGTCTATGCATGTATACATTTCTATTACAAACATGAATCAATGAAACACTCATTAGCATAAAAACAAGCGTTCATTAGGAGAAACGATAATGTACACCTTCAGATTGTACAGTGAAATCTAGCAGTATTTAATTGATTCAAGGCGCTACAGTTAAAATCACAAAATGGAAATGTTAGCAGCAAAAGGAAATAGAAATGACGTATGGTACAACTGTTTCAAAAATACAGATGACTAGTAAATAAACGAACAATAAGATATTCATAATGACTATTATTTACTGCGATAAGAGTTATAAAACTGATGTACAATAGAAAAGATTATAAACCTTTCAATTAAAAACACACATTGACCGATTTGTTCTTTAGTGTCTTCCAAACTAATTCATATGTCTGTGACACAACTAAGTTTATAATTCATTCATAGTCCTTAGATCTCTAGAAATAATACGAATAATTAACGTAGGATAATAATTCTTCGGACCCACTTACAAGATCTTTAAATGCTGAACAACCACTTTTATTATATCACTTATGCATCAATGCTCACACGATAAGGAGGAAACAGGAACAAGTTCCTTAAAAACAACTATGGGTAAACAATTGTAAAAGAATATCAGAAGAAAAATAATGTAACTTACTTCTTCCATGACACAAGAACTTGCGTTTATCGCTTTCAAGGGTATACTTTTTCATTTCCGACAGTGATTTGTTTCTATGAAAACTATACAGTAAAAAATTAAATCACAGTTTAAATCGAATATTTTCTATAAATTAGAACAAAGATTTCAAAAATTCAAAAGGCGCGATCACATGTTTGGTTGGATTGTGTCTGCTGAGTTAGATGGCTTAATTGGAATATTTTCTCTGGTGTTAAAGGCAATTATAACAGCGCTTACTTCATATATGAGTAAGCTTTCTGGTTATTTCACAGATATCAGGTCAATCTACTTTGATGACTTATTTCCAAACTTGTTGCCTTCACAGAATTTGTTATTCTCACATGCTATTGTTGATCGTTAACTACATGGTTAACTTGGTTTCGGATCACGTCACTGGATGGTGACTTAAGTATGGATTAGTAATCATGGTCCATATCCATATGTCTACTGATTAAAAGTTGACCTGAATCCCATGCTTCTACAAATTCTTTAGCATTCTTAGTGTTTCTCCCATAAAATATTTAGAATTTCTCAGTGTCGGTAACTGCGTGTATGTTTTGATGTAAGTGCTAACATAACGTGTTTTCCTAGTCTGCTCAGATTCGTTTGTACATATCTTCATCGGATGAAGTGCCTGAGATATGAGTTACTTATGTCCAACCACCGACTACCTCAACGTGCGATGAAGACTGGTATAGGAGTAGGATGAAAGAAACCTAGGGGAGAATAAACTGAAACATGGCATCAGTCCAAAAAGTTACTGACTGCTGGTCCGAATCGTGTTGGTAGATGTAGACTACTTGATTGGGGTCCGTGTGAATATAGTAACGAATGACTGGAAATTGTAGGTGACATTGTTCAGAATTGGTCATAGTGGTAGAAGTGCATTTAATTATTGTCCTTCACTAAATTTTGAATTGTGATATATTTCATAGCTTTCTTCCTATGAACTACTTCTTCCATGACACAAGAACTTGCGTTTATCGCTTTCAAGGGTATACTTTTTCATTTCCGACAGTGATTTGTTTCTATGAAAACTATACAGTAAAAAATTAAATCACAGTTTAAATCGAATATTTTCTATAAATTAGAACAATTAGTAGTACCAACTTGGAACTAAAAGCAATCGAAAAGCTGTTAAAAAATTAGGTGACACCTCTTCAACACGTAAAAGAAATGTACCAGAAGTTTTATACATTGTGTATGCGATCATAGTTACTAAATTAAAACAAAGACCTAGGAATGTGAAGTCTTAAGAAGTTCAGGATAGTGACAATGAACTTCTAATATATTTGACCACAAATGGAGTTGAAATCATGATCAATTTGTGCTAAATAATATATTTTCTGATTATTATATGAGTTACAGTGTTTACAAGTTGGTACGCGAACGGGTTAAGCAGTAATATATTTAAAATTGAAGAAACGATACCGAAATGACTAGTTGAACAGCATTCGATAATAATCTGAGTTAAAAAATTAGGTGACACCTCTTCAACACGTAAAAGAAATGTACCAGAAGTTTTATACATTGTGTATGCGATCATAGTTACTAAATTAAAACAAAGACCTAGGAATGTGAAGTCTTAAGAAGTTCAGGATAGTGACAATGAACTTCTAATATATTTGACCACAAATGGAGTTGAAATCATGATCAATTTGTGCTAAATAATATATTTTCTGATTATTATATGAGTTACAGTGTTTACAAGTTGGTACGCGAACGGGTTAAGCAGTAATATATTTAAAATTGAAGAAACGATACCGAAATGACTAGTTGAACAGCATTCGATAATAATCTGAGTTAAAAAATTATAGACTATAATACATTAGCTGAACGATGAAAACGATTAAACACAAAGGTGTTGAACTTATGTAATTCAAAAGTTACTCAACCATTACAACGTATTACCAGGTCGATTGAATCAAATAGATATATTGAAACCAGTGGACAATCTGACTGGTTTCATATTGTCGATGTGCATACCTCACTGAGCTAGACGCTAGAAAAACAAAAGCCTCGGATTGATCTGAATGATACAGATTGTAAACAAGTATTAAAAGCGCCCAAATACTTAAATTATTCGATAAAGCAATACGTTTAAGAATTCTCTGAAGTAATGAACAGTAAATACTTTAAATTACTTGCAGAGAATTAATGGGCAAATTGAAAGAAAATTAAAAATAGAAAAACGAAAGTTGTGAAAGCATCGTTTAAAAGTGAGCTTATAATAGTGTTAATTTGAGATATTTCAATTTAAAAAGGAAGGTGTATAAAAAATCATACAAACTTTCAAAATAAGTGGAAAAAAATAAGATATACAATTAGTTTTACCTAGGCTTATCTTGAAGAATAAGATAACTTGCCAACTCAAGTTGAAATATATTACATTTGTTTTCTTTTCTTGATGTTTGATTGAAATCTATAGAATACGAAGCAGCTCTTGCAGCCCTTTGCAAAAATTTCCTACATAAATGAGATTCAAAAGAAAAGCAATGAACTATTAGCAGCTATAAATTATGAATAAGCTACAGATAAATTAGGTTGTGAATAGTATGTACAACTCCATGGTAGGGTTCGTCAAAAATGTAGGAAAAAAAGTCATCGAAGTTAAAGGGGATGATACTGTGTGATAAACATTAGAGAGATTCATTCACTGTTAAAGAATATTTCGTCTTAATAAATCTGGAAAAGCAGGATCGATATCAAGCGGTAGGAGTGCTGTTGTGAAATCTCATAAAAAAGTGATTGGGGTCCGTAATTAATAGTCTACTTGTGTTTTTGGCAATTCAGTGTTAGCCCTTCAATTTCTAAATTATGCTGGCAACAAAAGAAAATCGTTGAAAAGGGGAAAATGCCCCATATTTAATAACAACTATCATTCTAGTCTATGGAAAGTCAGCAACACTAAAGATGCTCGTTATTCACAAAGAGCACCTTGCTAACTTTACACCACTTTACTATAAGTAAAATAACTTATCTTTCAGACATGGCATTCGTTGTTATTGGTAATGTGGATTTGGCAACTGGATAAGAGGCATGATCTACAGTGGATATAGTATGACTTAACTGTCAACATAGTGTTTAGATCACTATGTCGAGATATCAGCTAAAGTTATGATTTAGTAAAGATAAATTAACAATTAACCATCGTTTGCTGAAACAGTGAATGCTGTTATGTACTGTAAAATAACTAAAAACACACTGAGACAATTGGTTAAACATTTAAGACTATTTGGTCAGACGAAGACAAGGTTTTGCCAGTAGTTAAATGGAAAGTTTCATTTGTTGGTTAGAATTACTCAAGAAAATGGCTTCAAGTTGACTGCAGTATTGACAAACAAAGTCATGACTATCTTACAATCGAAACATATGTCTTGTTACTTTATGCCTTAGGTTCTAACCTTCAGCCAGTCTTGATTTAAGTTTTGCACTGAAACTGATAAAATATTTTTTGATTTCAGTTTTGACATCCTTATTTTCGCACTTTCAGTGTTGTATTTGTTTTACCCTACTCCGCTGTGGTGATTTTGGTTGCTGTTATCCAGTTATACGCTCACTCTATGTCTTAGCCTCAGTTCTTAAGATTAATTCTTCTAACAGGATTATATTATTTACATTCAATATTTTCACTAACGCTGATGGCACTACTACTTCGATCATGGTATTTATCTTGCTGTGTTAACTTGGACTGATGTCCATATGTGACAGGTTCTACAATGTAAATTACTGACTTCATGAGTTAATCGAAAATGATATTATGTATAGTATGACAAGTCCACTGGTTAACTACAAAGTGGACAGCTTTTAAAAAGAGAAATGGAATGTTATGATAAGTGGGTAGCACAGGACAACTGTCCGGAAGTTAAAACTTTACTTGGTCTCACTTGTAACCGTAGCAAATTAATGAGGGTTCATATTAAGTTATAAAGTCAATGACAATCAGTTAATGTTAACATAATAACAATTTCAGAATGATTAAGCTACCGGGTAAAAGTATGATGTTGTCAAAATACAATTAACGTAGTCATTTAAATTTGACTTACTTCAATAAAGTTGGGCCATTTCTACTTAGATGCACTGAACTCAGTGAGAAAATGCAACTATCATTTTGTTGAGCAATCATACTATCCAGTTACAAGCACGAAGATTCCCAAATGATATAATAGTATCCCCCCCACAATATTCTAATAAATGAAGAAACAATGAATTACAACGAAGTACGTACAATAACATGTTAGTACCAAAGAGAAGAGTTGATCTCACTATTTGAGTTGGATGATATTTAGCAAAAGCCTTGACCTTAATATGAATGTAAGCACCATCACTATTAAAATTCCTATTTGTCCTATATAGGTTTAAATACATAGTTCTGATCCGCAGTGAGATAATTTAATGCACGGCTAACGAAACCGAAGTAGGTATAAGACATACAAATATTTGGTTGTAACCCAAGTATATTAGTCGGTCATCACGGTGCAAAGCCAGGTATATATATATGTATATTATATATATATATATATATATATATATATATATATATATATATATATATATATATATATATATATATATATATATATATATATATATATATATATATATATATATATATATATATATATATATATATATATATATATATATATATATATATATATATATATATATATATATATATATATATATATATATATATATATATATATATATATATATATATATATATATATATATATATATATATATATATATATATATATATATATATATATATATATATATATATATATATATATATATATATATATATATATATATATATATATATATATATATATATATATATATATATATATATATATATATATATATATATATATATATATATATATATATATATATATATATATATATATATATATATATATATATATATATATATATATATATATATATATATATATATATATATATATATATATATATATATATATATATATATATATATATATACGTTAGCTTAAGTTGTCATACCAAAATAGTGAAATGAAATAAATTTAACGTAAATAATGCCAGAATATAGTTTAACAAAAAGAAGAAGGCTTAAATAAAGGAATAATAGAACATAAGATATAGAATAAAGTACAGGGGAAGTCCACTTGCGCCACTGTAACTGATTCCCAGACATGTCAGTACCCAATATCTCCAAAAACTAACTGTAATTATCACCCTAAATTCAACCAGGCTATCTACACGTATCAACACGGCTCAGATCAAAAATCAACGGCTCAATGGACTGATGCTGTCCTGGTTCAAACATCCTTACAAGCTCGATTGTTGTGGTATGCAATTTTCGTTTCAGTACAACATGCATAAAAGCTAGGACTCACTCAGTGTGTCAAGTGGAAAGACAAAGAAGGCGAATATGAAGCTTTAACAACCAGCCGCCCTTATCTCTCCAAACATTGTGCACATTTATGTTCCTGATCCAAAAAGAAAATTTAAGCATTGCATTTTTAGGTGTGAATAACTTTTCATTTTAAATAAAATATTCGGTTAGAATTTGCGAAACTGATAGCTACCATTCGAGTGGTTGTAGACGCTTGGCCTTCAGACATGTATTCTTTCTTTGTGATATATCACTTATTCAATCAACTAGCGAACTACCGATGAACATTAACGCTTAATTAGAGAATATTTTTATGTATGATAGTACTTATTGTTCATAACCCTAAAGTGGCAACTAAACAGTTATAGATTTATAAATGAGAACTTAATTCCGCAAAACAATAAATATAGTATCCTTGTTAACGTAAACGACAAGATTTCGAGTTAGTAGATCAATTCAAGGAATCCACAACATAACTGCACATTTTAGAGATTTCTACACCATCTGTACAACTGCAAGATTAATCCAGACAATGCATATTATAGCATAAGTAACAACACAGTCATATGACTAAAAAACTAACCACCAACCTCAGAAAATTAAAAAAGCCAGTGAATATAAATAATTATCGAAGATCAGATATAATTTATGGACAATAGCTGAGTTTACTGTACAGCATTAAATTAATAGCTTCCTACTTTTGTAGTATCAAGCAGCAAATCTACAAGTCACCCGGTCAAAGATAAGTACAATTGAAAGGAAAGAAGACGCAACTGTCTAAGTCAGTAACTTGTAACATTACACAACACTAGCGACTCTCAAGGTCAAATTCAAATTGACACCATAATTCTAAATTTACAATTGCCATATCCTAACACAGTTAACATCGTGAAGATCGATATTGCCAAAAAACAATTTACTTAGTTGAGACAGCTAGCACCATTTTGAGACTACTTCAGAATTGAAAGATGAATGCTTTTCAAATTGATTGGCTGTATTTTAATCTGCCCTGAAATTTTTTTTTTTTGGTAATTTCAAGCTATTTAAGAATACGATTTAACTTCGGTTGAAATTAATTTTGTTGGCATTAAAGATAAAGTTATAACCTGAAGGCAATTCCTACCTATTCACTTTGTAAGTACTTCCTATATTTCTGGAATGAAGTGCACCCGATATATGACCAAGTTACGTTTTCGGTATTACCAGGGCAACTTCTAACGTTTGAACACACTCTTACGAGTGAGAATAAATCAGAAGTCAATAAAGGATGGAAAGGAAGTTATATTTGATTGTAAATAGAGCGACAATGGAATAGCAACGTCTAGGCTGGCAATCTAGAGAGAGAGCTGCTTTCCACGATGCGGCGTGACGTGATCTGGTGGTGATGCGTGACCGAGCGCCTTCAACTAGTAGTGTCCGCTAAAGCAAACATGGTCAGTATCAATGTCGAAACCTATGTAACTATTTATTTTGGGGATTATTTACCACTACATGATCAAGTTACGTTTGTTATATAACCAGAACAACTTCTGACGATTGAACCCACTCTTACGAACTAGAATAAACCAGGAGGCAAGGAAGGATAGAGAAGATGTTATATTTGACCGTAGGTGTAGATGAGTCGATGGGATAGCAATGTCTAAGCTGGTTAACTGGAGAGTGATGCTTCCCATGTTGTATCGTGTCTTGATCTGATGGCGAAGCATGATCTGGTGCCTTCAAGTAGTCGTGTTCACCAAAAAACATGGTCAGCATCAAGGTCGAAAGCCTATGCAACTAGTTATATAGAAGATTATTCAGCGCAACGAACTGAGTAACCGAATTTTTTTGGAGAGCAAAGTTTGCTTTCTTTAGTCCACTAAGTTAACCTTGAGTAAGTAGCTATAGGTTTTAACAAAGATTAGCTAGTGGAAGAATTAAAAAACTTACAAAACTATTAGGGTATGAGCGGCCATGTAGCCAATAAACTACCTGAAAAAGCTGAAGATCACGAACTGGAACTGCAACATTTAAGAAGAGAGGACTAAGAAATCATTTAGTTGAAAATAGCTTGTCATATTGATTTCAGACATATTAGGAATCCAAAAATTTATGACTCCTGTGTAGTCAGCATTCTACAAGGGTCTAGTAGTTTGTGCTTTGTTTATATGCTTCAAAGAAACTGAAATTACAAAACTCTATGTTTTAACATTTATATATGTTTTCGCGAATCTGTAAATAGAAATAATTATAATTACATTCATTAGGTCAATAAATGTGTTTCTGATGCTTGTCTCCATGAACGTTTTCGTGAATATTTTATACAATCCAAAATGCTTGAACTTATGTAATTTTAATATCAGATTAACTTTGTACTTTACTTTGTTCCCTATTTTGTTAATGACATTTTGAATATTAAAAACCGGGGCCTTGATTGCTATCTTCAGAAATTTGGATTTTTAGACTTGTCTCTGGTGATCGCTTGGCCAGTAAAACTTGACAACTTTTGCTCTGCTTTAAACTCAGTACACTTGTGTTTCCATATATTTATTGTTCATTATATATATGATATCATATTAACAAAAAACGTTTTATCTATTTCAACGAAGGACCCAAGGAGTGCACAGTTTTGTATTATTTGTTTCATAATAGCTAAATCTCATCTCCCAATTTAATTTATTAGTGAGGATATTATGCAAATGTACGACAATACTAAAATTGAAGATGGCCTTAAAGTTCTCTTGCATCATCTTAAATCTTTTAGTTTGAATCTCCCAAATGATTCCATTTTTGCTGAACTGAGGGATTCTATCAATTACGTTATTCTCCAGACGAAAAGGTGCTTAAAACTCGTATGAATATTTATGTCGATTGATTATTCCTCTGTTTTTTTAGACGAATAACAACCTTCTAAACTGCAAACGAGAAATCCCGACCCCATCCTCTGATGTTGACGCTCCGCAGATACCTGAAGGTTAGTCCTAACATTTGTTTCTAATATATTTCTTAGATTTCCGTTCAACATGTCTTCCTAAAGATCACTTCTGTTCAGGTCTTTTGCCCAATGAAAACTGCCTGAAGGATATCCAAAGGTTACAAGGTATAGTACTTTTTTCTTAACTACGTATTTTTTTGCTATTGTCATCATTGATTGGCGTCATTTATGCTCGATGTTATCTGTACTTTTATTGAAACTATACTAATTAGACTTAGTTTTAATAGATACTGTTACGTGGCAATTCATGAAGACGATTTATTTCGATTTTATTTATGGCACATTGCTTATTAATTTGCTACTATCAAAGTAGACTCGGAGAATTTCCAAACGTCGGTCGTAGGATCTATCAGTATGCTAGTATGAAACAGAAGAATTTTCATCATACAAACGCAAGTATATTTAGACAACAAAAATTTTAGATTGTAACTTTTAATAAACTTGTGTATAGATTTTAAGAGGTGAGTGCCAGAATTTCTTGATGTCATAGTATACCAATCTTCAAGTTTAATTTTGTGTTTTAAATTATTTAAAACCTTGTACGGTAAAAAGGAGTCTTATTAAACGAATGCTGTGAATAAACCTTTAGCTTTGCTGCGTTTAGATGATTGAGTATTTACTTAAGCGTTATACAGTTTTTACAAGTTTTCCAGTTTGGATTATTATATGTAAAGCAGCATGCAGTATACGGTGTTTTACAATATCTCACTAGTTTTCATTAACTGTGCCGTTTTCTATGAACTGTTCACGTAATTTACATATTTGCTTATATTCACAATGACAAATACAAGTTGTGACCAAACTTTTTAGGTACTAGATCAATCAACTGCTTCTCAAAGATTATGGAAATGTTAGTAAGTAAAGTACTCTTATGTTTATACAAGTAAGAGTTCCTCAATTTGACCAGAACATGAAGTAACTAGCCAGAGTATAAACGTTTAGAAATTGATGCAAGAGAATTGTTTTGCAGTTCCTAACGAAATTAATCTCTTTCAGGATTTGTTTTATTTTTACTTAACACTTTTAATAACTAACCATGTACGATTAATTAACCGTCTTAAATATTCAGCAGTATGCTTTTTGAGGCATTTATAATGAAATATCCACATGTACAGCTTAAAATACAATTAGCATGATTATTTATCACTCTGCTTCAAATAAAAAGCACAGATAGTTTTACATTTATTGCTAACATGATTATAAAATCACCATTAGATGATGTTGGTCACAATGTAAGTGTCTTCACAGTATTTACAGCGAGATATCGATTTTATTAACGGTTTGAATGATTTACGAATCTAAGTCTGTAGCATAACTTATACCTAAGTTTTTTGCTATTAATTATAGCATTTGTTTTGCAGTGGTTCAGCGTGTCTTTGCTTCAAAAAAATAACTATTCTAAAAAAATTCTACAGTACTATTTATAGGTTTAGGGTCCAAGAAGTTTTGCAATTGTGTATTTTTACTAGTTAATAGCTTATATACTAAGCGATGAAGTCGATGGTTTTTTTAAATTTTGTTTTGTATTACTCATGAAGTGACACTGACAAAGGTTTTCCTACATGTAAGAGAAGTATTTTATAAAAAAGTTTTCAAATTAACCGGAGGCTGGGTCAAAGCGTTATTAGGTAGCTTTGTGGTTGGTTTTCTTAACACATGTACAATGTGTAGAATCAAAGAGTAAATTACTGCGAAGTGGCGACTAAATATTAAGCTGACATGTATTATCAAGCATTTGCACAAATGTGAAAGGTGATAAAATACTAACTAACATATTATAATCTGAATATATACGGCATTATCTGTTCTTGTTTTTGCAGTTTTCTGTAGAGAGAATTCTTTATTTGTCTTGTTTCTGTAGAGACTCTAAGACGAGTTAAATACTTTAAAAAAGAGCCAGTTTAGAAATATTATTAAAGAAATATGCCATTTTCCTATTACTGGTAAAAGGCAGATTTACTTCCAGTTTCGCTTTGTAAGATATTTTTTTGTGTATATGCGTTACACGAAGCAACTTTTAAACATTACCTATGGAAAAACATATCAAATTTAAATGAGGTTGTTCGGTTTACTTAATTTACAGCTCATTTAGTCACTGACAGTTATCTCGCTGTTTATCAGCACATACCAAGAAGTAATCAGCATCTACATGATCTAGTAATATTTGCTCGTATTATTTAATGCCAATACTTAATTTTTAAAAAAACTCATTACTCATGTCTAATCGCTAAACAATGGTAACATGAAGCAGAAAGTTTAATTTTTAACGTTTGTAGGTTTTAAATGAATTTGAATTTATGATTTCAGAATTTACCAAAGATCTGAGATATTACTCAAAAACAATGCTGTTTTAGATTATTGGCCCTCCAGGTAAAATTACACTTGTCATTTAACCTTGGTGGAACCATAGTTTAACCAGTAAAGATACATTTTACTTTCATCCTCTCGCAATAAATAATGTTTCTAGTTGATACATCGATGCTTGATATTTTTAACCCTACATACTATTAATCTCAGATTAATCCATCATAGCATTTATTAAAGGAAATCTATAACAGAGAGCAATATGTGTCCCACTTTTGTTAACTAAATGTAACGAACACTTTAAGTAGTCCTTTATAATCCCCAAACTATCGATATTTTTTCAGAAGCTATAAATTGCAGGGATCCTAAAAATATCCAGAGTGCTTTTGTACTTCTAGATTTAGAATTTGTTTATGAATATTTGCGTATAGGCAGATGATCAATCTAATATAGTGTTGCGACACGTCATTATATTAGTTTAGTCATTTATTATGAATTCATATTACATTTAAAAAACACTATTTTCATCGAGTAGTATAAAAGCCGTGAACTTGGGTTATTTTGTCACTAATATATAAAATTGTGTATTATTAACAATGAAAAATCCACAGACTGACAGATACTTAGTGATATCGCGTGACTACCTTGTCACAGTTATCAGATATAATACATTAAGCAAATTGTCAGTTTACCAATGAAACACTCTTTATATAGTCAGAGCCTATCGTTTTCGAGTTGACGAATAATTACTATGGTTTAATACCCTTGTAAAACTCGACGATTTAGTGATGTTTCAGTTGGTATATTATTCAAACGTTCTTCAAGCATAAAGCTAGCGAAATTTGATTGCAAAACAAATTGTTAGAACTAATATTTTTAGGTGAATTACTGCTTTATGAAATAGATGGATTGTAGAGCCATCTAACATATAATAATCACATCTTCAAATTGTATTTTTTGACACTTGAAACTAAGCAGTAGGCAGTTAAGGTTATGTGACCTAAACCTTAAGTTCTCTTCTTTGTTATCATATCGTTTATCATAGTGTTTTCCCAAGTAATTATGGATTCTATGAATCCCAATTATTATTTCACTAAAACTTGGTTTTACAAATATTATTTCATTTAACTAGCTAGAGAAATAGATGAAGCTGTATTCAGATTAAAGCAAAGTGAATTAGGTAGAAACTTCATAAGGAGCGGGCAGAAAAACTAGCCTGCACTATGCAGCTTATTGGGGCTCTGAAGCATGTGTTCAAGTACGTTGTATGTATATTAATGTGTGCGTTACTGTTTATTTTTCCCTATACAGTTAACAAAGAATTTCGGTCCCTGTTGAGAAAATGAGTTAATTCACTTCAGAAAAAGGCTTTTTATTTTGATAGCAGTTTTCGTCAGTATTTATAGTGAAAACAAGTTCTCTCGAATATTTCGGAGTGTACGTATGACTTATCGTCTTTTAAGCAACATTTTAAGTTTTCTGATTATCTTCTTATCTGATAGGAGCCACTTTAAGACTATCTGAAATAAAGTTCTACAGCCCTACTAATAGTGTTCAACGAAAAAAATTACTTTTCGATGAAGACTGCTTTGTAATAAGAGTAAAGTGATAATATCAGTAGAAAATCCAGTTGAACGAATGTCTCTTTAAGTAGAAAATACGTTTTTATAATAGTTTAATGCCAAGTCCAGTTAACATTTTTGTGAAAAATCAAAAATTGAGGGAAGGGTGGTTTTAGTAAAGTGATGATTAGTAATAAAGTGTAAATGCTGAAATCCTAAACTATTAATTATCTAACATTTGATTTAGCACTAATGTGTAGAAAACGCTCAAACTTTTGACGATAATATGGGCAGCTCCATATAAATAAGTACCGTCTGAAATGTCGAGATGATATAAGGCAAAAGCTCATTAACGCATACACTCCGCAGTCCCGAAGTATAGTTGACACTCTAAACATACGTTAAACTCTCTTGACGAATGAATTCGGCAACCACTCATAAGCAATACAGGCTACAAGCAGCAAATATATCATTGTGCTAAGTTTGTTAGGACTAATGTATTCGAAGATAAAACAGTCAATACAAACAACAAATTCTAATATAAAATATCACAAATTATAGAAGCTATAAGTAGCATTTATCATCCATTCTGCATATTCGGGGAAAATGCCTTACACTGGTAACTGATATTCGTGTTAATTATTTTCCAGATCATACAGTTATTACAGGATAGTGCAGAAAATTTTTTCTAGGTTTAATTAATACCAATTTTAGTTATTTAACAAGTGGCATACAGTCAACTTGAAAATGACGTTAAGAACATAATATCAATTAATCCTTTAAATGGGATATAATATCGCTGTTTTACAATTATTTAGTTTTTGAATCCTGAAGAGTGAGTGCTTATTAACATTTCATTAGGAACACTGCAAATTAATGGAGAATGGATGTAAGTTCCCTAGAGATAGTCAGCTATAAACGCCGACACTTATGAAACAAGCGTTCCTGTATTCTTGATGAAAACGACACTTTCTATGGAGTTCGGATTTACTTCATACATCTTCATAGTTTGAGCTATTAGGGTCTTAATTGACCTCTTACAGGGCTGTGGGATTTTATTACAGTAGTGACAATGGTCATATTCGTCTAGTCGTAAGAAATAAAATTCTGCCAATTAAAAGTGTTCTTAAGCGAACTATTATCAGTTGAATTGATATCATAGATCTCATAGTTAATCTTTACATTCATGACAGTCCTAATATTCCATAAAGATGATAAAGATTTTAAATACTAAAAAAAAACGATTTTCAATTATACTAATGGAGTACTAGATTCTTAGAAGAAAAAGAATCAATAAATAATTTTAACTCATATTCATTAATTAAATAAAAAAAATAACATAATAACATCCTTTTTAGAATTATTTTTCATTGTTCAGTTTGGTTTTAGGTCACTAGAAAATGTTAACCTTATCCGAAATTTTACCATATTTGTAGAGAAGGGGTGGGTGGAATAGGAATGGTTATTTAATATTAATTGGTTATGTATGATTGAAGAATTATTTATTTATACAATCAACTATCACAATATAGAGATAATGAATAAAGTTAAACTTTTTTTCTATTTAAGTAACATATAGAAAACAAAAGTTTATTTAGAATAGTTAGTTGTTGATTAAATGGTGATGTTTTCATATCAGACTTTTTCTGATACTCTAAATTAAAGCACAATTCATTAGTGCTTAACATTAATTTGAAACAATAGGTTAAATATTGTACTATTTGATAATGAATAGTTAATAACCACCAATAACTACAACTATTCGTATGAAAACTAATTTTATACGAATTATTGACAAATGAATTATGAATATGATATTAAACAAGTTAATTGCTAAATAAACTGATTGTATCTAAATAAAGAGTGCTTATTTATCAATAACCATCCAATCACTAGATCTGTAAGTAGAAAGGAAATGTCCTGTAGGAAATGTGTTGGGATGCGGAACGAATGAATTGTATTATAAAAGGTGATTGAAAATATAATCTATAGGTTAAGGTCTAAATTAATTTGTTGTAGCTCATTTAAGTGATAGCTGCAATCAGATTGTTTTCATGAAACTTTCTCAAAATTATACTGATGAACAATCTAAGTCGATGTTACTCTGCAACGCCGTTATGATCTCATAAAACTAACTTTCCATCGATAATCATCTTGGTTTTTTTTGTCTACCTAATAATTAAGCTTTAATTACGTTTATTTGGATAATAACTGATAGTCAGTTGTTTTATTGTAAATCTTTAGTAAGTAATTAAGGTTTTTCAGTGGTTCCATCAATAAATCTTTTCTCTGGTAAATTTTCAGACATTGATATTGCAAGGTTCTGACCTCACTGCTCGTGATGAATATGGTCTGACACCAATCATATGGGCTTGTGAATCGAATCGTTTAGGAAGCCTACAAGTCTTATTAAAGGTACATTCATTTTTCTAAGGTTCGCCTTAATATATACGGAAATGTTTCCTGTGTTTATTTAATGTTAAACTAGAGATATAGCGAAGCTTTAAGAAATATTTGATCAAAATAGTCGTTCAGTGAAACACTATATTTTCCATACACTGGAAACTGTACGTTTTTACAGTGTTATTATGGTTTATATTTCAAACTGAATATGTTTAACAAATGTTCCCAATAAATGGAAAACAACCTAAAATCCCCCCCTTTCCACAGTAGTCTAATAGTTCACACTTAAATAAGTAAAGTAATCAAATGAATGGTTAGTATTAATTTCAAAAAGAATGTATGTCAACGAGGAACAATAAATGGCAGTATACAGAGTGGTATAATATTCATCATTAAAACGAAAAACTTTGTTAATATACAATATCCATTGTTAAAATATTTTAGTTTCAGTATGAATTTCCTCACTATTACATGGTACAGTTAATGTTCATCAGCAGTCTTTTACGATCCTCATGGTTTGCTTTAACTGTGATTTGGTGTGGACATTTAAGTGAAATTCCTTTGTACTTTTACTGAGGCTGTAGAGATATTTGAAAAATATTTTTCTGTTGTTACGAATTTCCAGTGTTCCTTAACATAAATCCATCTTATAATTAAAACAATTTTCTAATAAGTCAATTCATTATAGATAATATGTTAATGTACTAAAAGTTTATCTGACTATTTTTATTTTAATTAATTTAATCATAGGCGGCTAAAATTCGAAATATTCCAGAAAGACAATGGATGTATGATAGCAGTGGTTATCATTTAATCCATCATACTTTATCAAAAGATGATCAGCTGAAGTGCTTAGAAGTAAGATTTTTTTCTCTCACTTAGATAATATTTAATTATCCCTATAACTGAAGTGATTTTGTAGAGATTAGTTTCAAATTGTTGTTTATATTCTTCACAGATGGATCACAGTTTAGTACTAGTACAACAAATGAAACCATTCTCCACAATACCACTTAAATTTCACTACAATAATTAGCTCGTTAGTGACCTACTTCAAAAATGTCTCGAAGTCCTAATGAAATATTGTAACCAATGCAGTTCAGATAGCTTACTGGCGTCAGATTTTATTACAAATTTACTGTAGCCCTACTTATACCAAGAAGTGAACTGATATCCACTAGCCGTAAGGCATAAAGGTCCTGTGTTTCATCTCGTATGGTGTCATAAGCATGCGTTGCTGAGAAGTGGCATACTACGATAAAATAGCTGTATATCACTCCCTTTTTTCACTGGTAACTGCAAAAACTGCTACTTCCTTGAACAGATATCAAAATAAAGGTTCCGGTGATGTATAAATGAATAGGTTATGTTATTGGCACGACTGTTTACTGCTCTAATAATGAAAAACATAATTTAGAGATCAGATCACTGTGAGTAATATTATATTTCATAGCCAGTAACAAAATTACTCATGTCCTGTCATCAGGACTATCAGTAATATTGTTCATTACTGTGAAACATATTTAACTTTTAATCAGTAGTCGATTGTGCATACGAGTTTAAAAGTCTAATTAAATTTATGGTTGTACTTTCTTAATTTAGAAAATTCAGTTATCAGATGGCAGTTAAAGTAAATTACTACTGTCAATAGTTTACACTATATATTAACGTTAAAAACTAAATATTTCGATTTTCATACACTCAAGTTATCTGTTCTTTACTACACTTTACAGGAAGGGATGAGTTAATGAAAGCCTAAGAAATAACTACGAATGGATGACGCAAATAACTAATTACTTTTAATGATAAGTTGATAAATAATTATAAGTTGCTACTCGGGTATTAGCATTATGTACTATGGTTTGAGGCTTCTAGGAGTTCGGAGAAACTAATATCACCTAAAATGTGACACAGAAACATTCTTCTAAGAAACCAAAATATATAATATCTGGATTTCGTGCTTATGTTTGGTCATTAAAAAGTCACCTCTTTATAAGTGATTATAAAAAACACTTGAGCATTTATCTCTAGAAGTAGACCATTAAATACTACATCTATGCTATTTAAGTCATACGGACCTGAATCAGATTTTAAGAACTGATTTCAGTAACATATTTGAACTACAACTTCAATGTAAAAAAATTCACTAAAACGGTCTTTGGAAAGTTTTAGTTTATTAAAGTCGGATTACAGCTGGTAAATGAAATGCACAAGTCACGTTTCGTCCTTTTGGGACTTTCTAGTTGAACATATAATCACTGTAGTTTTGATGTCTACATCGGGACTCGGATTTACTTTATTTATGCTAAATGTTACTAAGTTTTTCACTGAGCTACTGTGTCCAGACAGACAACATACCAGCGGAGGCACTGAAGACAGATATAGAAACAACTTCAAAGATACTCCACATTCTCTTCAGGAAGATTTGGGAGGATGAACAAGTTCCAGCAGACTGGAAAGAAGGGTACCTCATCAAGATACCAAAGAAAGGCGATCTCAGCACTTGTGAGAACTACAGAGGCATTACCCTACTTTCAGTACCAGCAAAGGTCTTCAACAGAGTGTTATTGAACAGATTAAAGGACCCAGTCGACGCCCAACTCCGAGATCAACAGGCCGGATTCCGTAAAGATCGATCATGTACCGATCAAATCGCTACTCTACGGTTCATTGTTGAACAATCAATTGAATGGAATTCACCACTTTACATCAACTTCATCGACTATGAAAAAGCATTCGACAGCGTGGATAGGAGAATATTATGGAGCCTTCTACGACATTACGGCGTACCCGAGAAGATAGTCAACATCATACGAAATTCTTACGACGGACTACATTGTAAAATCGTGCATGGAGGTCAGCTCACAGATTCATTCGAAGTGAAGACCGGTGTCAGACAAGGCTGCTTACTCTCGCCCTTCCTCTTCCTACTGGTCATCGACTGGATCATGAAGACTGCAATATCTGAAGGCACTCTCGGAATACAATGGACAACATCGACGAAACTAGATGACTTGGACTTTGCAGATGACCTAGCTCTTCTTTCTCACACACATCATCAAATGCAGAAGAAGACGAACAATATAGCAGCAGCCTCAGCAGCAGTAGGCCTAAACATACACAAAGGGAAAAGCAAGATCCTCTGATACAAAACAGCAAACACTAACCCAATTACACTTGACGGAGAAATTCTGGAAGACGTTGAAACCTTTACATATTTGGGCAGCATAATCGACAAACAAGGAGGGTCTGATTCGGATGTGAAGGCGCGGATTGGTAAGGCAAGGGCAGCATTTCTACAACTGAAAAACATCTGGAACTCAAACCAACTGTCAGTCAATATAAAAGTCAAAATTTTCAACACAAATGTGAAGACAGTCCTGTTGTATGGAGCTGAAACTTGGAGAACTACGAAAAGTATCCTACAGAAGATACAAGTATTTATAAACAACTGTCTGCGTAGGATTCTTCGGATCTGTTGGCCAGATACCATCAACAACAACCTGTTGTGGCAGAGAACTAATCAACTTCCAGTTGAGGAAGAAATTAGGAAAAGACGCTGGAGATGGATTGGACACACACTGAGGAAACCATCAAACTGTGTCACAAGACAAACACTGACTTGGAATCCTAAAGGCCACAGAAACAGAGGAAGACCCAAGAACACATTGCGTCGGGAATCGGAAACAGACATGAAGAGAATGAACAGCACTTGGGAAGAGCTAGAACGGAAAGCCCAGGACAGAGTTGGCTGGAGAATGCTGGTGGGCGGTCTATGCTCCACTTGGAGTAACAGGCATTGATTGATTGATTTGATTGACTGTGTCCAGACAGTCAAACTCGTACAACAGGGTTGTACATATGATTCGAATCTGTTTTTATCTTCCTGTTGATGTCACTAAGATCAGACGTTTGATCCTAAGTTTTGTCAGGCTTGTGAATTAATGTAATATTTAGCTAATCCTCTCAGTAAGCATACATAGTAACAGCAATGATCAATTGTAAACCTTAACAAAATCAAACAATAGGTACAAACACATTCAAATTGTGTTCAATAGTGTTCAGAATTTCTATTCCATGAGTTTAACGTGACTTTCCTTCGTTGTGCAGCATAGACATTTTTAAAAAATAAATATCGTATGAACAGTAACAAATGAAGATGAAAATAGACAATCTAGTAGCAGCCTCGTCTACAGTAGGCCTCACCATACACATAGGGAGAAGGAAGATCCCTTTATACATTTGACGGAGAAATTCTGGAAGATGCAAATGCTTTCAGATACTTGGGTAGCGTCATCAGTAAACGAGAAGGATCTGATGCAGATGTGATGGCGCAGATTGGGAAGGCAGGGGCAGCATTTTTGCAACAGAACAACATCTGTAACTCAAACCAACTGTCAGTCAACATTAAAATCGAAATTTCAATACAAATGTGAAGATAGTTCTGTTGTATGGAGCTGAAACTTGGAGAACTACGAAATTTATCATCCAAAAGATACAAATATTTACAAACAACTGTTTACGTAAGATACTTCGGATCCGTTGGCCAGATACCATCAACAACAACAACTTTCTTTGGAAGAGAACAAATCAACAGAAATCCATCCGAGGAGGAAATTAGGAAAAGACGCTGGAGTTGGATAGGACACACATTCAGGGAATCAAACTGTTTCACAAGACAAGCACTAACATGGAATCTTCAATTGAAAAAAGAAAGATGGCCCAAGAACACATTGCATCAGGAATCGGAGACAGACGTGAAGAAAATAAACAGCACTTGGGAAGAATTCGACAGGAAAGCCCGGACAGAGTTAGTTGGAGAATGCTGGTCAGTAGCCTATGCTCCACACGTGGTAACAGGCATTGATTGATTGATTAATTGGTAAACAAATTTATGATAAAAGGTTATCATTCAAATGCTAGTTGTACATAATTCTATTATTTTGTTTACGTGATTTTTATGCCTCACTCTAACATTATTTGTATACAAATTAATTAGACAATAGCTATTTATTATTGTTTTGATAGTCTTTTGAATGCCATAAATTACTTTCTACATACAATTTTATTATAGTATTTATCAAACAGCCAGTATGCGTTGCATGTAGACAAAGAAGGTCAAAGTGCACTTCATCATGCAGCAATGAAAGGTAACTATTATGTGCAAAAATAAACATTTATGTAAAAAAACATTACTTTATTAAAATGAAATTCACAATACTAATACACTTATTTTACTAATAGAAGTTATTATTAGTGCTTAATGGTATATGTTTGGAGGTATCTGAATAAGACGATGCATTTGACTTAAGTGATGGATATTATTTATCTATGAAGTAGGTTTACAGTTTTCAAACAAACAATAAATCCGCTCCCCTTCCTTCAGAAATTGGGTGTCACTTCATTTATTGATTTACTCGTGGATGTTAAGACTAATCCGTTTTGCTACCATAATAACCTTAATTTTTACTTGTTAATTGATTCACTAGATTCCTGTCAACAAATCATAACAGAAGTAATATATGCAATTGCCATCTTAAATCATCCATTAAGAACGTGTTCTAAATAAATTTTTATTCACCTGTTAAATATGAACTTTTCTTAAAAACACAATAATCAGTTAATTGCAATTTTTTATTGTTATATTTTGTTATATGAGAAAATAAGAAGGATCAAAGATGTTAAATATATTGAGTTCAGTTCGTAGATTTCTAAACTTTTCATTTGACAGAGAATAACTGCAGATACTAATAGAAGACTTTCAAGGTCAATTAACTGTTTATTAAGTGATATTTTTTGATGAACCACTCTAACTTACAGTACTCATTTACTAAGTGAATGGAAAACTGACCGAAATTGCTGGATAAAGTATATTTACTGAACATCGAAGACATTACTGAAAGAAATAATTCTGTCAAACAGCTAGTTTCTTATCACTTTTAAAATTACAAATCAAAATAAACCTAAGTTGTATTGTTTAACAGTTTGTTTCCAATTACCGGTACATTCGTTTATATCAACTGCATCATTCTTTTTAAAGCAATAGTGCAACTTAGTATTAAATAACGGTTATATTTTGTAAAAATTTAAGCTAATCTACTTAAAATCTTAATATACGATTAGTTTTTCATTAGTAGCTGCATATTCTTATCATTTAGATATCTTAATTTACTTATTGTCTGTAGGATTCCTTAATGCATGCAAAATTATCCTTCAGTATAAACCGAATATTGTCCTATTAGATCAATGTAATAGTGAAAATCGTACACCATTGCACTTAGCTACTATAAATGGACATGGAAATGTTGTAAACTTTCTTTTAAGCAATAAAGGTATGATTTGTACTATTTTAAATCTTATTTTAACGATATGCTTTGTAATTTAAGGTGTTTTAGTCTTATATATATATATATATATATATATATATATATATTACAGAATTCTTGATGGATGACCTACAGGTCCTGTGCTCTATCTCTCTTAATGTCGTGAACACGCACTGCTCTGGAATTTCTCAATAGGACCCAGTACCTCCCTATTACACCCAAATTTTCAGCGTTACTTAAGTGCGATAAACAATAAACTCAGGTTTCATCTAAAAAGGTCTGACTGGATGATAACATATTCATCCTTAATTTTCGAAGACTTATTTCATTCTACCAGATATATAAGCATATGTATGTAAATAAAAGTTGATGATCTAGCTGCAAGATTCTCTGCCTGATAAACAATTATTTTATTACACAGAGCTAAACTATCCATGAATTCAAAATAATGAGTGAACCATTTCTAAATTGCTACGAATTATGCAAGGCTGCTGCGAGCTTATTTTTGATAATTCACTTCACTGCTACCAAGTTCAGCTACTGACCACAGCCACAATTAGTCAGTTAGTTATCGGTCATAAACAGCCCGCAGCCTTTTGCAATTATACTTTAGTTCAAGTTGCCTTACCACGTCAGCGTGACGAGATTAAACTGGTTATATTATTTCCACAAGAGTGTATGTAAAAGTAGAGTACTAAAGAACATTGGGAAGATATAAGGTGAATACATTTATTTCGCCATGACTGATTTTCAGCCATTTTTCTAGCAGATGTCTCTGATCACTGATCGTGATTAACTAGTGAACCCCTAACAAATAACCCATACCAACAGGAGTTAGACCTGCAGTCAGCGACTTCATGACCTGATGTAGTGTATTTTTGTTTTGGCTAAGTTTAATTTTTCTACGAATTTCAACCTTTACCAGTCAACAAAATGAGTCGACGTTTGCGGTGGTTAGGTACATATCATACATGTCTTAATCACCTTAACTGATGATGATTCACAGCTCTATCGGCTAAAGTTTGCGACTACTACTACCACTACCTTATAGAACAGAAGAAAACTTACTAACAATAACTTCAGAGGGATGATTGTTTAATAGAAGCAAAGTATTTATTATGCAGTCTTCCGTCGAACCTACTAGCTGACGAGTAATATTACTCACTTCATTTTGAAAGTATATTATCCCAGTGATAATCTTACAGAATCAGTTGACTTATAAACTTATTCAAGTTATTTCGATAATACTTCAAAATTTGTACGCCGTAAAGTTTACAAATATTTCCGTTTTACAGTTAGATACTCTTGTAGTTTATCAATTTGAGTTAATAACTATAAAAGCTAAATGAACCGATTGAAATGAATATATTTTTCGTTTTTACTATCTGTTTTAAAATGTTTGCTTGATGGTAGCATAAATTACTTTTTATTTTGAATATTCTTTTGCTTCCTTTCGTGATATATAAAGCTAATCCACATTTACGTGATAAAGAGAATTGTTCATCATTTCACTATGCAACCATGAAACGTTTACACTTTTGTCTATTAATTTATGAACGTCATCATGTTGTCGTAGAGAAGAAAATTGAAAAGTCTGAATTCCATGAAAATTGCATAAATGAATTAATTACATGTCGCCCAGATAATCCACAATTTTCTCATTATCAAGTAATTAACATGATTTTTTTACAGTATAAAGAATTAATATTATCTAAGTCGATAATCAGTTATCATAGTGATCATGAGAAAATAATTATTTAATTTGTGATATCTGTCAATGACAATAGTATGCCATGAATCATACTTATTTTATCATTTTTAATCATTTAATTATATTTCTAACTGTTGAACATAACAAAATCAGAATAAAGAAAGAACATCTATAGTAGCAGAATAAGATAATCTCATTTATTTTACGAGTTCACTTTAGCGCCTTTACCACCTGAAGGAAATTATAATAATTAAATTGAAAAACGATTATGTCTACTATGTAGAGATTGTAGAGAAATATAGCACATTAATTATATGATTATAGAATATTGTTAATTTACTTATTTATTTATAGTTTTTATATGTATAAATGTCCTTTAAGAAAAAACTGAATCGACTTGAATATTAGATTTATTGAAACAAGAAAAGTATCATAGGTCGTGTATTACTTCAAAAATCTAATTAGCTAATTAAAGGTGTGATACGAAATGATTAACGTCATGAAAAGCAGAGGCATAACAAGATTTTGGACTGAGTCACCTTCACAGTAAAATTTGTGATTATGTCTGCATGGATGCATAAGCTTGAATTATTTCATTTAATAAAAACTTTTTCTGAAAAACGTTGCATTTAGAAACCTTTTTATTGATTATGTCAAAGAATTTTATAAATTCACCATAATATTTAAAGACTCAGAAATGAAGATACCAATCACCCATTCTGTTCTTTAAATATATAGACTTCAACATATGAATTGATAGACACAAAGTGAGGTAACGGTAGACCTATATGTGTCCACACTTCACAGTACAGTGAAACTAGCTTAGCAGCTGGTCACATTCGTTTCAGTATAACATATAATCTATAACTAATTATTCTTAAAGTCTCTTTACTCTTGAATTTAATTTGTATGAAAACTCGTATTATTTCAACATTGGAATACTTCGTTTCCTCAGTTCTAGTCTCCTCGAACTTGTTCATGTTCTTTTTCAGGTAACTTTTTTGTAAGCTATATAGTACTTTATTTACGTTCTCTTGACACAAATTTCGTTACGGTTAAATAGCTTTCTAACCAATGCTTTTTTTATAGCTTATTGGGTAAAAACTATTGAAGTAAAAGCATATTCTTTTCTATTTATCCATTTGAATACTTTATTCCCCATCGATTGGTATTAGTCCTAATACACAGTTCATGTTAATCTGTAAGTCTAAAGATAAGATTTAATTTGTTGTGAACTACAAGTGCATAAGAAGCATGTTAATAATCACTATAGATGACAAAATTATCGTCAATATACTGACGTGAAATGCTGCAACATTAATTGCTGGTATAGATTCTTCATAAGGAAATCTGCCTGAGTTGGGTAGGTACATAATAACGATTCACACTGGTTGACAAATAAGGTTTTCATTAGTTATGTTTTCAACAAGTTCAATTATTAGATGATATTTTTGTAAAACATCATTTTTTGATCATTCTGTTGACTATATACTATTGCAATTTCTCAGACGTAAATTAACTTGAACTTTTTTGCGATTCTGAATGCTAAATAGTGCCAAAAAAATGAATTTAATTTAAAACTGATCAAACGGATATAATAAGAAATCACTTTGTTTATATTTTCATTAAAAGTTGGCTATCAACAATGGTACAGATTATAAGTAACTTGTGAGCTTAACTAATTCAGACAGAACCTTTCAAGTAATCTGTTTGTCCGTAGTCAGCGATAGAAAGCAGTCATAGTCTACTGAAGTAGAGGGAGAATTTGAAGTTTTGTAACAGACTGCATTGTTTACTTTTCTTTTTTTAAAAAAAAGGATTTTGATGTAAACGTATATGATAATGACAGTCAAATAGAAAGTCTATGTACACCTACAGCAGATGCCCAGTCAGTTATGCAAACTATTAAGCCTATTCATCAAGCTATCAATCAATTACCAAATTCCTCCCTATCGTTGAATGCTTCAATTAGAAGACGATCAATTAAAAAACCACCAAGAGATAATAATACTAATGATAATGTCTCTGTCAATAAAAGTGTTCATCCTGTTGTGAACCAAGTTTCATCCACAACAAATGACAAAGTAATGTTTCTAAAACAGTGACATTTACATATTTTTTTCTATGCATTAATTGAGTGATATTGAATTAATGTGTATTTATAAGAAATACTCTGTTGCAAAAATTTTATACATATATAGTGTAGTTAATTATGGTTAGAATTTATGTATTTACTAATAGTTAAAAAGCTGTCTCTTATCACTTTCATACGCTCACCAATCTAAACACTTGGTTTTGTCATAAGCTTACGAACTTCAAAATCTATGTGATTTCAATTTTAAATCAATCCGATATATTCGTATTAAATAATTCAAAGAGGATTCTTGATGAATGCATCATAAGTACATAACGTCTATGGTTCTAGCATTTTTTTCTCCACCATTATTTCGGGCGCTAAAATCTTGTTGAAGTAAAATTGATGAAATATATCAGCGATACATACATCTTAACAGTGTTGTGTAGCTTGTTAAATTCGAATTCGATATCAAAAGTGACCAGTTTGACATAACTATACAAGGACGGTTGGCCTATGACTGCTGTTCTACCATAGTTCTGAGCTTCTTGACAGTGTACATTTTATTTTCTCAACGGAAATCAAGCTCGGAACCACTGAGCTATCTTTCAATTGTATATGATTCAGACATCAGATGTAAATCCTGAAAATACTGTGCTTCATATTTGTCAGAGACGTTACTCGCAGACTACCGAGGAGTCCTTGACCAGGACGAAACAAGTGTCTAGTGCTTATTGAGTTTTAATGTTTGTCCTACGTAGGTTAATTTGCGATATCAAATTCATGTAGTATTAACATTAGAATGAATAAAACATTTTATATCTATCAAAGACATTTCATTTTTGTACTGCATGTTTTTTACGATATGGGATACTCAATACTGATTATGAAACATCCACTAAATTTCTGTTTGACAAGAAATCAAATTCTAATTATTTATATGCATATATTTTGTAGATGCTGCTTACAGTCATTGTTTCTCACTTATTGTCACCCGCCAAATTTTTCTTACAATTCAACTGATACACCTATCTTATTTCTTTTAATCATCAATAAAATACGCAAATTCAATGTACTTATCTCAAGATTTTTTAAGGATAGAGATGGGAAAAAAATATGCCAGCAACTGCAGTTTTCACGTTTGAATCTTTCAGTATATAATATAGCAATAGCTTGTAGATAATTTTTAATGACACACAAGTACCTACACAGTTATCAGTTCACAAAATATCTAAAACAGGAACACAATATAATTTTTTTTTAAAAATTAGAAAATAGATGTTTCATATACTGTTTCGGTTTAAGTGATCGTGCACAACTCTTAACATAAGTAAACTCTAATTTAGCGCCGCAGAGATTGCTGAATTTAAATTTGATGTTTGGATTTGGTCTCAGTTATACAGCTATTAAACACCAAGAATTACAAGACAACTGCTTCATCTTAGTAGGTGACTTCAGTAGTGCGCATCTACGACTCCACCGGGAAATGGAAGCCCAAAACCTCCAGACTTCTCTTCCAACTGTCAAACTTTAGACTACTGGGTAGGCTTTCAGCAGCTGATATTTTCGGCTTCAGTCGATTTGCGATATTGTTGCGTGACTTCATCCATTGCTGACGGTGGATAAGCGTCTTACACAATATATGACTGAACTCTACTGGTCATGTCTTTTCACTAGAACTTCAATGACTATATCCAAAAGTTAGTCACTAGCTAACTGGCTGTTTCATTCAGACCAATCTGTGATATAAAATTATAATAAAACTGGTTATATTTGGAAACTAATACTTGTAAATTGATGTTGTAATAAGCTAAATTTAATATGAAATTATATATACTAGCACCTACCTTTAAAAAATTCTGTAAAATTGTAGAATTTAGTTATCATATTTTCGCGCATTAATTTAAGAAACAAGAATAAATCTATTAAAATGAACATTTTACGTTTTTTGATTCTTTTCAGAATCAGTTGACGAAGATTAATTCTATAATGAATAAGAAAGATAAACAATGCTACAAACCAAACAACAATCTTTCAAATAAACGTGAATTATTACTAACAGATAAAAGAGTTAACCGATTGCGTAATTCATTAATACCATCAAAACAAATAAATCAACAAGCTGAAGAACCTCGAAGTCCATCCGTAAAAATAATGAACACTCTCCAGTCATCATCTGATTACTCAGATTTAGATAGTAAAAAGGACAATAGAGATAATGAAATTTCAATAAGCAGACGATTTAAAAACTTCAGCATTCGTCGTAATCATATTAATAATGATAGTAATGCACTTAATCTCAGCACTAAAACAATTTCAAAAGGTATATTTATTTTTGCATAAATGTTCTATCCACTAATTGTATATGGACACAATAAGTGTATGCAGTAAATGCTTTACGATAAACACTTGTTTTAATCGCTGCCCTAAATTTTAATTAGGATACTTAAAGTTAGACAGACTGAAAGCTATCACATAGCTAATTCATGCCAGTGGTCAGTTAAGTTGTAATAATCTGTTTCTTTTTACACAGCTATTAGTCCACAGGAAACCCTGTTCAACCTATGTAATTTGTTTTTTCGGCACTATTAAACAAAATCTGCTTGTAGTTTAAAAGGAACGATGCCCCGACAAACCAACTTCAGTTAAGACATAATGGTCACGACGTCGAGCCAATTAGAATAGTTCCCATGTTGGAAGTGTACACGACTAGATCAATATCACACCGGTCATTACTCATAATCAATTAATGTTTGCATCTACCGATTTATCAGTCTGACTAGCTTTGGTTACCAATAGTACAATGTGTCCTTGGGAAATAAGCACTTGTAACGAGCCCTTAATGTTTGTTCCTACTAAGGCTACCCATCTGTAAATCGTAATGCAAATTCTGAATGTTATTTATACTATATATAATTAGGATAAGCTTGTATTTTCCCGTTGATTTGTAATGGACTGAAACTGGTCAGTCTCTGTTGCCATATGTGCATTCTGAGCGGATTGCCTCGCTTGCCAGTCACAATCCAAATTCAATATATAACTTGTGTAATAATGCTATGTCGAGGCAATCCGCTCAGGATGCACATATGGCAAAAGAGACTGACCAGTTTCAGTCCATTACAAATCAACAAAAAATACAAGCTTATCTTAATTATATATATATATATATATATATATATATATATATATATATATGCCCGTTGCACAAGTGTGACTGTCTGGACACAGTAGCCTAGTAATGAACGCAGTGGCGTTTGACACGAGGCCGACTGGGTTCGAATCCCACTGTGAACATCAACATTGGGATGCAGGTACATCGAGTCGATGAGTCCCAAATAGGACGAAACGCGCGTCGTGGATTCCACTTTCCAGTCACAATCCAACTTCAATACAGTTATTTATACTACTTATTAGTAGGTAGAATTACAGATGAGCAATTTTATTTTCATTTCTACAGACGTGATAAGCGATGACAGCTTTCATCACACTTCACAAGTTGAGTATTATTGACTATTTATGGTCTCCAAATATAAGTGGTCACTAATAGATGAAGACCAATCTGTGAAACATAACAAACAGTTGTCATAACTTTTTATAGATTTTTCAAAATGCAAAATTTACTTATCGATTATATCGCCCTTCACCCACAAGTATTTCCGACAGTATTTCACTTAATCTTTTTAATACCTAAAATTGTTTCCAACACTTAAACATTTTAATTACTTTAATTATCCTCACTTATGCAACTGGACTCGTTAGCTGGCATGTATTTTTAATTTTTCTAGTGAGTTTTTATTCATATTCATTGTTTATATGTTCCACACAGAATTGTTTTATGACAATTCCATATATATATATATATATATATATATATATATATATATATATATATATATATATATATATATATGCATTTTTCACGGTTTAGTGTCCCCACCACTAGGTCCTCTATTAGTATCTAATAGTTCAGGGTGAATTAGTAGGAACATTCTAAAAGGTGTTATTTGAAATAAATGGATAAATCAATTATGTTATAAGTTATTATCATATCGTTGCAAACTGTTTGTTAGAGAATAGACTGGTAGCATTGCCACCATATAGTAGCACGAATTAAGATGAAATTGACAAAATACATGACTTTCTGTGTTATGAAGTTTTTGATAGCGAGATACAAAAAATAAAGTGGTATCTGAAGAAAACAAATTCGTAGATACCTAAAAATAATAAAAAGACATGACGGATTTCAACACAAGGTAAAACTTAATGGGAATGAGAATGATAAGATTAATAGTAGAACGTATACAATACGAAGAATAAGAAGTACTATTGTTTTGTACACAATCACTTACCAAAGTCATTGCAAAATGTAGTACACTTTTACAAGGTACTCTTACGATTCAAATTTCTGCACTCTTCATCAAAATACAAAGTATAAAATCTCAACTTTTATTGTAAAAGAGGACACTAATAATATTGGCCGCGACGAAGTTGAGGTAGTATGATTCAATACTAACATATGAATAGAGTTATAATCTATTTACTTTTGTAATATTCCTGTTGACTTTGAGTGGTTGTAAACTTACCTAGTCAACCAGCAACCTCTACAGTTTCTACGACGTAACAAGGCAACTTTGAAGTCTAGAAGGCATCCGATTAGCATTAAACACTCCATATAGTTATTTACCATTATGTAATATATAATCTGTAATTCTGCTGAAGGTTGCTAACACTTTCATACGTCATTAGATTGAATATTTTATTAATTTATGTAGACCATCTCAATTCTAAGTTGACTTGGTTACCTGTACCTTATCTAAATTAATCTTCAAAAAAATTGCTAACACAGAGCACGAATTTTCATGATACGATTCCTAGAATTTAATAAATTCTTATTTAGTTGGTTGAATATATCACAGATTGATGTTGGCAGGGTTCTTTTGAAAACCAAGGAGCACCGGACAACCGTTTCATTCTAGCGTGGAGCGCTTCAGCAGTGTGCACCCCAGATTTCGCACCAGAGGCTTCAGGTTGACGGCCTACGCCCAACCTTCTTCACCACTGGATCGGCATCCACTGGTAGAATTCCCACTTTCATCAATTTGTGATGTATAGCGCGACGATCATTCATTATCATCGGTGATAACTGTCTCACTCCCGTAATGTCTAAAATCCACCTGGTGCGGAATCTTGGGTTTACACTGCTGTACAGCTCCACACTATAGAGTAACAGCTTTTAATGGGACCCTTCCAACACCAATGTATGACATATTCAGTCAACTAAACAATTAGTTTCTACAAAAATAACCATCCCAATTCCTTATTTGTTTCTTAATTTCCTACTAATTTACATATATAGACAAATCAAGAAATAGTGATTGTTCATCAATTTCTGATGAAAATCCAGTTTCTGAACCAGGGAGAAATCTGATACTAACACCATCTATAACACTGTCTACACATGAAACAAATTCAAGGGATTGTAATCCAGGATGTCATTACAGACTTCTTAAACGAGGTCAAGTTACATATCTGTCACCACGGAATTCTGTGTAAGTTAGCCCAGATTTAAAACTATTCCTCGATTTTTTTATCAACACTTCATTTAAAACAACAAATTTGATTGAGATAAAGTGGTCTTATGAATGGCCACGCCCTCTTCATGAGATCTGGTAGCAGTGTATTCATTCCGTAGTAGCGCAGTTCGTGCTCCCTTCTGACAAGTCCTAGATTATGATAAAACAGCACTTAGCTGCTCTCTGGTTCCAATTGGTACCCAATTAAGATCATTTTGTGACAAATGCAAACTTCGACAATATACCGTCTCAACAGGTTAGTTTAGAAAGGCAGTAAATCCTACTTACAAAGAGTCTTTATGGACGTGGACAAACAAAGGAAATGTAAATTTCCGACGGTCGCGTATCATTCGACTATCTTTTGTGGTGCTACACCACTAACTTATAAATTAGTACTTCTGGTTCATAGCTGTTACGTTCATCCATCACACAGTAAATAATCAAAATTGCATTCCTTAGTCAGTTATGTAATAAATGACACGTTCGTTATTTCCTAAATAAAGATATTTTATGGTAATTAACCCATTTAAAATTATAGAGAAGTAATTGGAAGATGAAAAACTACATATCTTTGATGATAACAAAAATCAAAAGCACATTAAGATAAGAGAGAAGCCAACACTGTTCACAAATTAAGCTTATAATAAATAACTGATAGGTAATTCGTCTATTTATTATCTTGATTAAAGCCAGATAAGAGTAGTTTCAACTCACAAAATTACTTACTCAATCTATCTCTAGGATTTCTATCAAACGACTAAGTTATTTGTGAAACTTAAAATCAAAAAGAGGGATTTTTCATGTTTCCGCCAACTGGGTCTATAAACTTACATGTACTAACCAAAAGAGCTACACTAGCCAAACAGATAAAGAGCTTTTCCTAAATTCTTCGGACATTTTCGAAAAATTTTTTGACTAGGTAGATAGGAAACCTTGAACAATGCATTATTAAAGCGTCTCAAGAACTCAGGACGTCAGGTTGACAGTCTGAAGTTTTTCAAGGTGGTTGGTAAATTAGCAACCTCCAGTTACCTGAAATTTGCAGAAGCTAATGCCACCATGCGTCACAAACCTGAACTGTGCATCCAAAATGAAACTGTTGTGAGCTTTTTTTCACTTTGTTAGATCACAGTTAATACTTTACAACATACAACGTGTATTTAAAAATTTTAAACTCTTTCCGGTCACTACAGTGTTGGCAGCTTGCTTGACTGTAGCGATTTCCATTATTAACTAATTAAGCTTTACTGATTTCGTTTTATTTCTTGTCATAACTAAAGCATGTTTATTACAGGATCACTTCCTTCTAGTCTTTTAGCCTCTATTACTAACACCATTTCTTAGAAATTTGTTTGATATTCTATGTATAATTACAGTGATTCACTCTCACATAGCTCTACTTACTTCGTCAAATCATGTTATTATCAAATACGAACAATAATTTTCAATCAAACATTTTTCTTTAAGTATGTCCAAACCCCTTTATATTCTTAATTTCCTAACATTATTGATTGTAAACAGCTGAAGAGAACCAAACGAAATAAAATCAATTCATCTAATTATGCTTAAATGCCTGTTTTTGCATTTGTTTGTTTGTTTATCATAATTCGTGCATGCTAGTCTGACTAACCGCGGACGTCTTCAGCACTCAAACGCCTCGTACCCCCCTAGTCGCACTTCAGAATACAGCAGACAAGTAGACAGGAATCATTGTTCCAGTAAGAGAGTTAGTTATATGCGAAATAGGTGCGCATTTACAGTATTCTGAAACAATAAAATCATTATTACGTTCTATTTAATCCGGAATAACAAAATTCAGCCATTACTCAATCAGAACACGCTGCGACAAGGTTCTGGAAAGTTTCGTCGATTAATGATTGAACGGAATGTTTCTGGCTCCTTCAAGTGTTCTGGAGGCTTTTTGAAATTACTCGATGGGGTAGGGGGGGGTCCTAACATTATTAATGCTAATAAATATTGGTCATAATGAGTTAAATAATATTTATCGAAAACAGAATGCAGGGTTAAGACTGTGACAAAATAAGCGTTTAACTATATTTCCTTGGTCAACAAAGTTTTGGCGTGAAGTGGTAGATAGCTCAAACCTCTACATCAAATAATATTTTGCTTTGTACCCATTAAACGAATTTATTTTTCTAAATAATTGACTTAGAAGAAACTTTTTAGTGGAGTCGAGTATCCAGAAACTACAAAGTGTTCAAGGGCGGTGTTGTTGATCAACTTCCATAAATCTTTTGACAATCGGGCAGGACAGAATTCAGAGATGCGTCTTAAAAAAGATTCCTATGTGTAGCTATTGCTTTAAAACAACAAGTACACTTTTTATTTACACATACAACACAAATTCGTAACTAACCTTTGACAGATTTTGCTGGAAAAGACTATGTGTGGTTGAACAGCATAGAATATTTCTGCTAAACCTTCAATATTTTACTTTTACTAGACTATTGGCAGTTGTACGTCCTTCGAAGGCAGTTACTTAGATTGTTGCTTGATCAAATATTTTACTACATAGTACACAAATCAGATGATACTTGAAATTTTCTGATTTCTTCTCATTTAATTTAAGAAATTCACGTAATATTTCTTTCTTTATTATAAGCTGTTGAATACGGAATTTTACAATATGAACGATTGCACAGCTAATATAAAAATACATTGTTGAAATAGACATTTACTTCTTTATTATTCATCTATTCAGAACTCAATAGGTTACTTCAGTTATTTGCAAATGGAAGTTGAATAAAAACGAAATAAAGTAAACAATTGAATTTGAGTGTATAGTAGTTTTTATTTATCAATGATAATATACTAAATTCTTATCTTTTATCTTTACTTTATTTCTATAGCAATAATAATAATAATAATAATAATAGTAATTTTATACATAAATCAGATTACATTCATAATGAACATCAAGATGAAATAATTCCACTAAATATGAAAATATACGATAAACAAATTGTAAATTCTTCATGTTCAAATAAAACTATAGTCCAAAAGAATTTATTATCACCAACTTTTAATTCTGTTAATTATAAAACTATCAATGTGAATAATAAAAAAAAATAATTATCTATTGAAATAGTATCATTTGTATATTTTCAATTAAATTTATATTTTAAAAGATCATCAACATTGAATGAATTCAATGAATAGCAAATTTATTAGTTAGTTAATTAATACAATTGTAATTATGGCAAATGTAGTCAAAAAAACAAACAAAACAAAACAATCAATAAGGTAATGTATCGTAAAATTGTTTTATTTTTTCAAGTAATTTTGAAAATGTATTTATTTTACTATTATGCAATATAATGATTTGCTGAAGAATCATTACACTAAAAAAAAAACTCTTAAATAGGATGAATTTGTTTGTATCTTATAGCTGATTTGTATGGACTAAAATTGATCAGTTTCTGTTGTCAATACTGCATTTTGAACCAATTCCTTAACCTAGTGGTGAACATGGTGACGTTTGGCATGAAACAAACTGAGTATGAATCTCAGTATGAATATGGTATGTAGGTATATCCAGCTGACGAGTCCTAAATAGGACGAAACGTTCGTCCTAGATTCTGCTTGCAAATTCCGATCCAACTTAAAAATTTTAGCTGTTTCATTGTTATAAACTACAAGAAATTGACTCAGTGAAAAGAACCTTATTTATAAAGTAGTATTATCACGCATATTTATGTATGTAAGTTAAGTTGACAACACGGAATATAGGGACACAGTAACAAGAACAAAATATAATAATCTAGTCATTTCTTAGATTGCCATAGTGATTAGATACAGAAAAATTATAGAACTGGGTTTTGTAAACAATATAGAAATTCTGGAGTAAATAATGGGTAGTTATATGGGTTATGTAATATATGTTAAGTAATACATAGAAGTAAGTTTGGAGTAATGTATCTAGATTTGATTTGTGTTATAAATTAGAAAAGTAAACATATCCTTCAGTTGTAGTGAGATATGGATCATAGCATTATCTTATTAAGGATAGATTGATAGAAAAGATTTTCCTAAAATAAACTAAGTAGAATGATAACAAAATCATAAGTTGACAGATACTTTTCAAGAAATTCATATTAAGATCAATGGTTAAACAAGTTCACACTTAATATATAATTCTCTTTTCTATATATGTATGGCATCCTGAATAAGAATTACACTGTTACAATCATTATTATTGTAATCATATTAATTTTTACATTAATTACTGTGTTTGAATACTGATTGTTTTTAGCTTAACTTTCAAGCATAAATATACGCAATTGCATAACTTTGTTGATGAAACCACCTTAAAGAGATTCTCATCATTAAACCATTCTCATGAAGTTCATCACTGGATGAGTGCATTATTGTTATCAATAAAATTGATCTACCATGTAGTGGTGATAAAGAACACTTTGAAAAATTTCATTTCTCAACAATACAAATCAATGTAATTTTGAGATCTTACTTTTGAAAAAAAATCGAAAATAAATTATTTTGTAAATATTTTACAATGTTATGAATAAAATAAAAAGAAGATTTACCAGTCGGATAAAACTTCGAGATGATTGATATTTATGATTGAAAGGAGGATAGTCTTGGTTATACTATGATGAAAGTTTTGGAATGTTAAACTATCCAGCTCAAACAACGTAATATAACTAAAAACTTAAGGCTTTCTTTTCTATCAATTCATTTCATTCAAGTTTAGAAAGAAAAGTATGTTGAAGATATCTACATTCCATATACACAAGAAATACAGTAGACGTAAACAAAACAAAATGAATTTTTATACAAGCATAGTTATTCTACAGAAATTATTTATGATTATTTTATCCATCGTATGGATGCTATTCTTGATTTATATTACAATGTATCTAACAGAAAAGAACTGTTTTTTACTATTGATTAACATACTAATGACTTGTTATTATCTTCTGAATTTCTATAATGTAAAGTAATTAGCTTCAACATGAAGCTGTCTTCGTTGGAACTATGATTTTAAGGGATATAAATACAACTAACTTAGTCTACCAATTAAATTCAAAGTGTAATAATAATTTTTTAAAAGATACGATATAGAGTATTTGACTTTTTTTTCCTTTTAAATATATTTAGTTCACTTGGTACATATGCAAATGACGAAAAACATTACATACCAAATATGAAAATCAGTTTGAGAACATGAACTACGTGAAGAAGTATCTGGTTTCAATTAGTTCCACACACACGCTCAACACTAATAAATATAATTTTGTATTTACACATAACACTAATATCAATAAATACTGTTGAGTAAATAATAGTAATAAGAAGTAATAAATAAACAAGACTAATTAGATAGTAATTAAGTTCAAAAGTGTGAAAAAGAATATTCACTTTAAGTAAACAGTTAGTTCCTTTTAGAGTAACAAATGGTAAACATATATGGAACAAACTCCGTGATCAATTGATTACTCAAATTCATTACACAAGAATAAAGAGGAGGATAAATTTTACAATCTGTCGTTTATTACAAACAATTACATAACAGTAAACTTGAAATAAAGAACAAAATAAGAAATTGATAGTGTAAACTCATTTGAAATTAGTTCAATGGCCAAAGAAAAAACCGAAATTATACAAACTCTTTGTAAATGCGAAAATCTGGTTTATTTGTATTTTTGCAAAAACGCATCTAGAGTTGAGATTTTATACATAACTTTAAAAATGTATTAACGTCTACCTAATGACATATGTTGACTAAATGTGCAAAAATTGAATTTTTTTTATATTCATTGACCAAAAGTGATGTTGTTCAACAATACGATGATCTATCAATTTACTCTATTTAAAAGTTTTCCTTCAAGTGCTGTGCGTGGTCTAATGAATTAGATTTCTAAAATACTGTGCTATTACAAAGTATTCATGCGGAAATTCGCAGCATTTAAAAATATTTATACAGATATGTCTTAAAAAGGTTAACTGTAACATCATCCGACGAACTTTATCTTTCTTCTAAATAATTCACCCTTCAGAAAATCTCAGACAGCAAATCGTCTATGGGCTTTCGTTAACTAGTATGTTATTGTGTCATTGGGACCCACTGAGTCAAAAAAACTGAATTCTAGTTTCGAGTGAATTTCAGTTACATTTAAATCATTTAGCACTATATTGGATAACCAAAGCCTTGCCTGCATACACAAATTTTTCTAAATGATATAGGCATTTCTAAAACCGAAATAAATATTTATGAAATTTTATATCATATGAATTATAACTTGCAGCAGAATTTAGAGCGTAGATTTAGCAATAGTTGTGACTAGTCAGTTGGACCTACGTACATTTCAGACTCGGTAGATCAATAAGTAACGAAGTGGCGTTTAAAACAGAGAGGACTAGATCTGAGTCTTAGTATGAATATTAGACTAGGATGCAGTTACAACCACCAGCTCCTCACAGTCCACTCCTCACGATGAGTATATAAGTACGTTAAACAAATAAATGAACATAGTTTTCTTTGTAACTTAGACTGTTGGCTCTACAGTTAACCACTACAACATTGTTTAGTAGTAGTGTTTCCATACTGCATTTTCACGAAACAATAACACCTATCAAATTAACGGTTTTCTATGTACAAACATTATTAATGTTGGAGTAGTGAACATTGTTTAGTCATAGCATTTATAAATACTGAGGACTTTTAACTTTTAAACTCACATTTGTTACACGATACATTAATAATGATTCAATCCACCTTTCGTTCTGACTTCCGCTATACAATGATAACTACCTACCTTCTCAATCCTGATAGTTTTAGCAATATAATGCAATTATTTTTATTATATTATTGGTGGAGCCGACTGACTACTTTATGATTACAGATAAGAAATATCTGATTTATTTTTAATTACTTGTCCAGCTGACTGTTAGGAATATTAATTTCTAATGCCTATTAATACTGAATTCCGATTGTATGACGTTTGGTAATAATATAATCCCAATCAATCAAATCAATCAATGCCTGTTACTCCAAGTGGAGCATAGACCGACCACCAGCATTCTCCAGCCAACTCCGTCCTGGGCTTTCCGTTCTAGCTCTTCCCAAGTGCTCTTCATTCTCTTCATGTCTGTTTCCGATTCCCGACGCAATGTGTTCTTGGGTCTTCCTCTGTTTCTGTGGCCTTTAGGATTCCAAGTCAGTGCTTGTCTTGTGACACAGTTTGATGGTTTCCTCAGTGTGTGTCCAATCCATCTCCAGCGTCTTTTCCTAATTTCTTCCTCAACTGGAAGTTGATTAGTTCTCTGCCACAACAGGTTGTTGTTGATGGTATCTGGCCAACAGATCCGAAGAATCCTACGCAGACAGTTGTTTATAAATACTTGTATCTTCTGTAGGATACTTTTCGTAGTTCTCCAAGTTTCAGCTCCATACAACAGGACTGTCTTCACATTTGTGTTGAAAATTTTGACTTTTATATTGACTGACAGTTGGTTTGAGTTCCAGATGTTTTTCAGTTGTAGAAATGCTGCCCTTGCCTTACCAATCCGCGCCTTCACATCCGAATCAGACCCTCCTTGTTTGTCGATTATGCTGCCCAAATATGTAAAGGTTTCAACGTCTTCCAGAATTTCTCCGTCAAGTGTAATTGGGTTAGTGTTTGCTGTTTTGTATCGGAGGATCTTGCTTTTCCCTTTGTGTATGTTTAGGCCTACTGCTGCTGAGGCTGCTGCTATATTGTTCGTCTTCTTCTGCATTTGATGATGTGTGTGAGAAAGAAGAGCTAGGTCATCTGCAAAGTCCAAGTCATCTAGTTTCGTCGATGTTGTCCATTGTATTCCGAGAGTGCCTTCAGATATTGCAGTCTTCATGATCCAGTCGATGACCAGTAGGAAGAGGAAGGGCGAGAGTAAGCAGCCTTGTCTGACACCGGTCTTCACTTCGAATGAATCTGTGAGCTGACCTCCATGCACGATTTTACAATGTAGTCCGTCGTAAGAATTTCGTATGATGTTGACTATCTTCTCGGGTACGCCGTAATGTCGTAGAAGGCTCCATAATATTCTCCTATCCACGCTGTCGAATGCTTTTTCATAGTCGATGAAGTTGATGTAAAGTGGTGAATTCCATTCAATTGATTGTTCAACAATGAACCGTAGAGTAGCGATTTGATCGGTACATGATCGATCTTTACGGAATCCGGCCTGTTGATCTCGGAGTTGGGCGTCGACTGGGTCCTTTAATCTGTTCAATAACACTCTGTTGAAGACCTTTGCTGGTACTGAAAGTAGAGTAATGCCTCTGTAGTTCTCACAATTGCTGAGATCGCCTTTCTTTGGTATCTTGATGAGGTACCCTTCTTTCCAGTCTGCTGGAACTTGTTCTTCCTCCCAAATCTTCCTGAAGAGAATGTGGAGTATCTTTGAAGTTGCTTCTATATCTGTCTTCAGTGCCTCCGCTGGTATGTTGTCTGGTTCTGCTGACTTGCCACTCTTGATCTGTCAGATGGCCATTTTGATTTCTTCGACTGTTGGTGGGTCTGTGCTTATAGGGAGATCCGTGGCTGCTGCTTCGATGACTGGTGGGTTCAGTAGGGCTGGTCTATTCAAGAGTTCTTGGAAGTGCTCTACCCACCTGTTCCGTTGTTCATGCACTTCAGTGATTGGTTTGCCAGCCTTGTTCTTGATTGGCCGTTCTGGCTTGTTGAATTTCCCAGCTAACTTCTTCGTTGTATCGTATAAGAGCCTCATATTTCCTTCTCTTGCAGCTTTTTCCGCTGTCATTGCTAGGTCCTCAACAAATTTTCGTTTATCCAACCTGATGCTCCTCTTCACTTGCTTGTTGACTTCGGTGTATTCGGCCTGTGCCTTGGCTTTCTCTGCTCTTGTCCGACTGTTATTGATCGCTGTCTTTCTGTTCCTCCTTTCTTGGATCTTGTCCAGAGTACTAACAGAAATCCATTCTTTTTGGTGTTGTTTCTTAAGACCCAAAACCTCCTGACATGTTGAAGTTATTGTTCCCTTAATCTCTTTCCAGTTGTCTTCCATATTAGTTCCACCTTTTTCTAGTAGATCATGAAATGCCTGGAACTTGTTGCTGAGAATTAATTTGAATTCGTTGCGTTTGTTAGTATCCCGGAGATGGGCTGTATTAAACTTGTGTAATACTGCTGCTCCAGTTGTCCAGTGCTTCCTCAGCTTCAGTTTCATTTTAGTTACCATCAAATGGTGATCTGAAGCTATGTCGGCTCCTCTCCTTGCTCTTACGTCTTCCATGGTCCTTCTAAACTTCTTATTGATGCAGATGTGGTCGATTTGGTTCTCCGTAATGTGGTCCGGTGAAACCCATGTAGTTTTGTGTATACGTTTGTGGGAGAAAATGGTGCCACCTATAATCATTTTGTTGAAGGCACATAAGTTCACAAACCTCTCACCGTTATCATTCCTTTCTCCCAGTCCATGTTGTCCCATGATGTCTTCATACCCGGTGTTATCCACTCCAACCTTAGCGTTGAAGTCGCCCATTAGAATGGTTAGGTCCTTGGCTGAACATTTCTCGATGATTGACTGCAGCCTCGCATAGAACTGGTCTTTGTCGTCTTCGTGGCTGTCATTGGTGGGTGCGTAGCACTGGATGACATTCATTGCAATCTCTTCCTTCTTCGTCTTGAAGGATGCCTTGATGATCCTAGGTCCATGAGGTTCCCATCTTATAAGAGACTTCCATGCATCTTGGGATAACACCAATGCTACTCCTTGTGTGTGTGGGGCGTTTTCTTCTTCGTGGCCGGAGTATAAAAACACATTTCCCGAGGATAACCGTTGCTGTCCAGCTTGCAATTAATGCGTTTCGCTTATTCCAAGTATCTTCAGATTGTATCTTTTCATTTCTTCAGCTATTTGCATGGTCCTCCCTGTTTCCCACAGCGTGCGGACATTCCACGTACCTATATAAATTGTTGCTCTGGTTGTCAGAAGAGACATCGATCTCGTGGCTTCCGAAGAAACTCGGCTTTCACCATGAGGCGTCATAACATACCTTCCAACTCCCAGGGCAGAGTAAAAATGGTTATAGAGGTTTTTACTGGTTAGCGTTTTTTTAGCACGTTTGCTGTTTTACGAGATGGGGTTGCTAGCCCCATGCCCAACCCTCCTCCTTTATCCGGGCTTGGGACCGGCAGCAACCCTAGGGGATACAGGCGGAGTTAATATAATCCAAGTTATTTATAAATCACTGTACATTCAACTGATCGATACATCCACAAAGAATCGGGTAACTGTATACATTAGAAGTCATTATTGATGAATTCATGAAAATTATACTTGAACACAGCGTAAGTCCAACAAGCACATAATTGAGACAATCACACACTTGGCACACGTACAACAGTTAAAAGCACAATGTATAAAATATTTTGTCCTTTGTTACGTCAGCTGCTACATATTTACACTGGATGCAGCCTCTAGTCGTAACTATTACTACATGCATACACTCATCCATGGTTTACTAAAATGGTATACGTTAATTTGATCACCAAATGGACGACTACTATGAGACGAAGAACATGACAGTACCACGTGAGAATTCCCCTAGTCAGCTAGAAACATGACAGGAATATTTCGCTAACCATATTATAACGGGAATTATTTATTAATCCATTATATTAACGAAAAAAACCAGAACGATAATGAATTCATGGATTTTCATTCGTCAATTACCATACAATCGACAGTGAAGCAAACATGTACGGCACGACAGCAGAAGTGCATTATTTAAAACAATTGAAACGATGCATCAAACAATACTGATGCAATAAACACTAAAGGTCTATTAATTAAAGCATATTACATGAGTAAAGCTATCAGAAGTGATGACAACTTTTTTAGTAGCCAGTACAAACCCGACAAGAGAAAATTTTTAGATTTGCCAAAAAATCGCAGTTTTCCTCAGAAGCCAACCGTTAACTAAACTTCCTAAACTATGTACTATATAGCTTTAATAGAGTGTAAACGTGATGGCAAGTGTTTTATAAACACTAGTATTTACTTTTCAACCAGTATAATTGGAGACAGTATCCTCAGCAAATTACTAGAATCGGTTTGGTCCTCCGTAAGCACTATTAGACACGTTCCAATTTTTTGATGCATATATAAAGCCTAGGACAATTAGACTACAATTGACAATCTCATTAGTAGTGTATATATGTATACTTCTGCACCAAATTATATTGCAAAAGCCACCACAAGAGATTCTGACTTCACGAAGATAAAGTATTGTTTGTATAGGTCAGTCATACAACGAATAAAAACTTCTCAGTGTTAGATATACACTGTTAAACAAAGAAGGTTCATGCTCTAACATGGCATAATGACATTTTCGACTTTGTTTTTTATTGTGATGATACTACTGTGTAAGTTTAAATTAACAAATTGCTCGATAGCAGTGAACACAGAATGGTTTTTTAGGAATAAATTATGCTAAAGAATAAATAGATATGCAGGTACTAGTAGCTGGCGCTGACCATGTTTGTGTTAGTGAAGCTTGGTTGCGCATTTTTGTCAGATCACAATAAAGTACGATGTGGAATTCCATTCCCAGACAGCTGGTATGGACTCTGTGATGCCGTTAACGTTCTACATACTGTCTGATGAATATAGCTCCTCATTTACGGCCGTCTTCTACATAGTGGTTGCTTGTGGGTTTGTTAATCATCATTGCAGACTTTAACTAGTCTAGTAGTCTTACATTCGATCTATTGTACTAGTAACTCGTGTTTAGACTCTGTTTTTCTTATAAAAATAAATAATGTGTTTAGGCTTAAAACTTCACATAGGCTACTTAATTACCGTGAGGAATTTAAACGCTTACACGAACGCTATTTCAATTCTAGCGACTCTTCGGTACATGCCACCATGATTTTTAGCTGAATAAGAAAAAAGCCCACAGGCAAAGGATATTAATAAAGATGTTTCGAAAATGCATAGCAGCTCCAAAACCTGGCATATCTGTTCAACAAGCGCTTTGAATCATACCAAAATACTGACATTCTTTGCATCAAGTAAGAAGCTCAGTTATAAACAACCTTAATTTTTTTACCAATTTGTTCGGTAATATTTCTGTAGAGAGAGACAAACCCATACAATACTAAAGTAGGCTCCATGTACATGCCTATTAATCATAAGGAATTCGTTCCCTTGGTTTGCAACGATGTTTGTGAAGCTAATAATTCACTTAAGCCACGAACATTTAAAGCATAGATGATAAGGTATCACTTTGCTTCAAATTCGGTTGCCCGATATATTATAACACCTACCTCAACTGTTTACTCTGTTTTTATAAACAGACGTCATAGTAGATGGGAAACTTCATATATAATATCTCAATTCAAATCATGAGACTGGGCCAACTTGAAAAGCTTCAGTCCTCTAAATGTTACCTGCTATTTTTAGAATAATAGTAAAATAGTGTGGAAGGAAAGGACAATTTATCGACATTCCGAAAAACCTTCTTTTTAAATTCCCTATATGGTTTGCTTAAAGCTTTTTCTGTACTAAGCGCAAACCTAGGTACTTATCATTATTGTTATATTTAGATATATCTAAGACACTACATATAGCTAATCAGAGGCTTTATATTATATTAGAGATGCCTTGCCTGCTTCTTTTCTTAGTCGTAGGTTCCAACTGCTTTCTGTCTAATGATGAACCGGTTACAATTGATGCCACACACGATAGTGTTATAGGGTTACTGCTCATCATAGTTTATATAAATGATATATGTATATGCTTTCGTTCGGTAGATTTCATCTTTAAATCGGTAGTTTTATAATTGTGCATCCATTTCCAAAAGTATTTTTAGTGTGGATGGATATATCCTAGCAATACACACATTGACTTTGATCTCTCTATAAACAGTAATAAATTATTGAGTTTTTATACAGTGGTTGATTAAAACATTTATTAAAATCTATCATTCTCAGGATAAGTTAGTCTGCAGATATCTAAGTTATGCCGATGCCTAAGTTACGTACAGTGATAAATTAGCTACACTATTTTGGTGCTGGTAAGCCTTTACTGTGCAGACTGGCTTAATGATATTATATTTTGTAAAACTCTATCAGTGTCACATGTGTTATCAATTCTTATTCTAATACGTTATTAATACATACTTTGCTAACGTTGTTTAAATGTATCATTAATATAATTGTACTTGACACTTTACCCACTTGGCCTGTGGCGCTAACTGCTGCTTTCGCAAGCGCAAATACATTGTTGCTGTATTATTCTTCGTTTTGACTGAGTTTTCTCCACCGAGTGCTTGGATTAATAATCGAATCCCTTTTATAGCATCGGAACCGCATACTCAACGTCACGTTGCCTCTACCTAGCTTTGCTGACCAGAACGAAACTACACAGGACGCCAGAAAAGGTACATACGTGTGGTGGTCACCTGGGACATTCGTCATTCATTCCGCACTTCGCAGTTATTCCAAGTAAACCACATTCTACTAGACATTGTACTTGTTATATATACTTATATTAACTGTTAATATAGTATTTGTACGAATTTGTGTCTAGTTGTAAGGCAATATTGACTCTATAAAGTTCCGTGGCCACTACATTACTATAGCCTCGGAATACTGGATATATCTTGTTCTCGACCTGTGGTCAATACAAAAATTACAACTGACTTTTACCAGTTTATTCTGAATTCTCAGCCAGAATAATCAACACCTGTCATGGCACAACTGTTCACCTCGCCAGTGCCAACAAGAATATACAAAGCCTGAAACAGTGCATAAAAGTATACGCAATAAATAGTTATACTCCTCGGCGACATAGGCTCCCAGTTGATGCACGAACGCCTCGCTAAGAGGATTATGGAACAAGTACTTGCTGATATTGGAAATTCGTTAAAACTAAGAAGGTTCAATTCTATTAGCACAACGTTTTTGACATAATGCTTTACAGTGTTTTTTCAACCACTACTAAAATAATGTTCCCTCATAGTCCGTCAAACAAATAAAGCGGGGGTTAGTAATTCTTAAAGAAAACTTCTAAAATCCAAGAATTTTGCATACACACTTGAAATGCAGCCGATATATGATTAAGTTACGTTCGTCGTATAACCAGAGCAACTTTTAACGACCAAACCTACACGTACGAATAAGAAAAAACCAGAAGGTAGTCAGGGATGAAATAGAAGTTATATTTGCTTGTGAATAGAGCGTTAATGGGATAGCAACGTCTAGGCTGGCTAAGTAGAGAAAGAGATGCTTCCCATGTCGTATCATGGTCTGGTGATGATGCATGACCGAGAGCCTTCAACTAGTCGTGCTCGTTAAAACGAACATGATCAGCATCAACGTCGAGAGCTTATGCAACTATTTATTTAGGAGATTATTCACCGCTACACACATATATCGGGACTTACAGCGGTACACCTGAATTTTATAATATGCTGATGAAGTGCCATATCATTTTGAACCACGTCAGTGTGCTTTATCTTTGTGTTGTACTGCACCAGACCGGGGAAAAAACATATCAATTGCTTTGTCGTTACGATTCATATAAACATATTTTCAGAAACCATATTATGTCGCTATTATTGGTCCCTCGTACCAACCAGTTTAGAGATCACTCCAAGATTTCTAAACAACTACGCTTTAAAAAACAGTTAAGGAAGGAGAGTTGAAAGAAATTGAGTTAAATAATCAAATGTACGTATAATTTGTGGACATTTAAGTCAAAGTTACGTTCAACGATGTTCAAGATATCTGGTTCTACAAACTCGTATCATTCCTATTAGAAACATAAAGTCAATTATTCATTTTGAAAACACATTTGGTCTACTAATTCAGTGCCACATAGCATCGCTATCTTCATATGTAGACGACGTCCGATACAACTGACCCTTAATCGCAATGTCAAGCGTTCTAGTTAAATTTCTTTAACGACATCAGTTAAGATAACTGTTATTCGCATCACTTCCAGAACATTCAAGCAGCTAAGTGGATGATTAGCATCGATTTGTAACATTTACTTACAGCTCATAATTTGGTTATTTTCATCGTTGTAATAAGCTCTAAACCCTATTTCAACTGATACAAGTTTATATCGATATTTTCGCTTATGAACACGGTGCCTCAGCAGCTTTCCAAGGCAATTGCTTGTGAACGTCAATTGCATTTTATTGGTAACTGCAAATTTAATAAGAGTAATATAAGTTTTCCGGGGTGTATTCACTTCCCCAGTTAAAATTTACTACTTAATAGTTCACTTGTTATTCCTTTGTCTAAAAAGTAGGGTTGCAAGTTCATCTACAAGGCGTTCACAGTCGTAATAGCTGCTGTCAGGAATAAGTTTCATCTTTGAGATAGTGCAACTGCGCATGGACATTATCCTTTATTAACCTGAGAAATACTAAACTAGTCAACCGAACGGAGTCACTAGTATTTTAAGATCAAAAATAAAGTTTATCAATACAGTTTTGCTAATTATATCCTATTTCAACGTGGTATTAGTCCATAAATTTGTGGCGGTAAATAATCCCCAAAATAAATAGTTACATAGGTCCTCGACAATGATGCTCACCATGTTTGTTTTAGCGGACACTACTAATTGAAGGCGTTCGGTCACGCATCATCACCAGATCACGTCAAGCCGCACCGTGGAAAGCATCTCTCCCTAGTTTGCCAGCCTAAACATTGATTTTTCATTGCCGCTCTATTCGAAATCAAACATGACTTCACTTCCATCCTTCATTGCCTTCTGATTTATTCTCATTCGTAAGAGTGGGTTCAATCGTTAGAAGTTGCCCTGGTAATACCGCAAACGTAACTTGGTCATATATCGGGTGCACTTCAAATTAATTACAACACCCACACAGTCACAACCTGGATGAAGTCGAGCTTAGGGAATAATGTTACTTCTACATCACCATATTTCCGTTAGAGTTCCAACCTTCCCTTGATAACTCTTTGAAGAAAATACATGCAAGTTCTATACTTGACATTAAGTGGCTTAACCAAGAATTAGTTATGTAACGACAGTGTAATATGGTGATTAACATATTCTACTACGTCACTTTGGATTTGCAGAAGAAGACCCCACACGACATTACCATTCGCAGCCACACTGTGAACATCGGAAACGAGCTTCCCACACCTCTCTTCTTATATAGTAATAATAATAGCTTTATCCTGAAGTAGCACTTTGCACATGAGAGCACACCAGTTTACAGGCATGGTGAGAATGATATGACTTTTAAAAAAGTTAATTAAGTACAGAGCCAACGACAACAGAGTTTACAGTGCCAGAGTACCAGAGGAATATATTGTGTTATAGTGAACTTCCAACAAACAACCGCGAGCATTTCGTATACGGCGCTATGATTCCAGGAAATGGCTGGGAGTAAACAGAATAGACCATAGAGAATACCCAAATACGAGATAAGGCTAAGAGTATTCGTAGCTTGGATAAGAATATCAATCTATGTGGGTTGATTTTGAGCAGTGAGCTATTGATGCATTAATTACGTTGCTAACCAGCGTTAGAAGTAGGTTGTTTAAAGGAGCCCGAATCCTTATGAGAGAATTTCACAAACTCAAGGAGGTGATACAGAAGAATATATGAGATGGAAAAAAATTATTATTGGTAGTAAAATAATCAGCAAAATAACCAGAATCCTCATGTTCTCGTGTTTTTCTACAATCTATATGATTGTAGTTTTTACAGTTTTACAACCCTAATGAGCCATTATTGATTGGTTCAAAGATAAGCGATGAATTGCCTAAGATTTGGTACAAAGCTTTAGATTCTAGATATGAAATGGTCAGTCGTTTGATTCGTAGGATAGGATTAGTAGTGCGAATATTTTTTGGTAGTTTATACTAGAGTTTCTGTGGATTACGGTAGAGAACTTACAGCGATATTGCGTTTTGTACTTATTGATAAATAATGTTGCCTCGTAATTCCGGAGAACTTATTTAGGCGTTTGGTTCCACTTCTTTAGACTCCTAATTACAGATGCAGAACATTGTCGTCCATAACATCCCCTAATCTTAATGATAGGTTCTAAAATTCGACTCATACAAACAGCAACGTGATTTCAGGTGTATGCCTTGAGCTTGAAAAATATTTCTCAAAATCCTCTGACCTACTACTAGGACACTTTCATACTGGATAAATATATTTTGATTATTATTACTACATTCTGAAAAGCCAGTTTGTAGACATGATAGTGGTGGTATACAACTAATACAGAGAATGAAATACATAAATTAAGGCAAGATGCACAATAAGTATAATGTAGATATAGTTAGTTGCATAGATTAATAAATGTTGTTGTAAATTATCCTGTTTGACGTTCAGTATAAACAAGACCTTGGAACAACCTTGTGAAACAACCGCAGAAGAAATTGGATATTGCCAAAGTGATATGGAATGTTCAAGTCACTATATCAAGAGATTACATTATGGAAACTTTATGAGTCACTTTCAAATGTGATGTACGTTCACAGGGTTAAAGTACTCAAGAAATTCCTAGTTGATCTGTCAGCGGGAGTTCATTGGGATTATACTACACTAATTTGGAGCTGAGTAAGATGTCATTTACGACCGTACTTTGCATCTCAATGAAGGTTGCTATGTCGTCACTTAGACGAATACCTATATAAAGTGCATTGTGAAATTATGTCGAACAAATTCGATGAGAATTAGAATAAGTTTTTTGATCAAACAAAGTAGATGTACTTTGCATGGGTTTTTAATTTTTAGTTATGAACCATTTATTAGAAGTCTTGGATTCATCATTATATTTCAGAATATTGTTAAGCCCTTTAATATTACCCGTACATTTTTGGACGGATGCATGCTTCATCGTTTACCAAGGATTTTCGTGGCGGAGGGATTCATATCACAATGAGTCTTAGCTTAAAGTCTTAAAGTATTCAGTTAATTAGTCAGCTTTGAAGTTGTTTTTAATTGGCTGTCGTGTTGAGTAGCGCTGCGTACCCCTCACCCCTAGTTTGGCAGAGATATGTTCAGAGTGATTGTTGTAGGAATGTTATATATCTAGGTCAGTTACAGAGTTAAATTTAGAAAGTGTATAATTACTATGTACAGCTTCATTCCAAGTTTTAATTCCCCTATGCATACCCATCTACATTTCTCAGTATTGAATCCTAGACACCAATCTGAGCAACACTTACCTAAGTTGTTTAGTTCGTCATGTATATTTTCGATGCATTGTGCTACATTCGGGTTTTAAGTTCTATAGACTACGTTATGATGCCAGCATATAGGCATCACTTTTCTTTGATAAGGTATTTTCTAAAACCTAAGTTTCGCATTCTGGTCCTTCATATACGTACTTGAAAAACTGACGTTTGGCAAATTTGGTTAAGTACATCAAGGACGTCCAGTTAATTTTTATGTACCTGCAGTGATCGACAGGACCTACCAGTACTTTTCAGTGTATCACATCATTTGCGCGGATCGGCAATTTGGTCTAAAAAATTATTGTGACTCCCATTTCAGATACAAGCACACTATACGCTGTTTATCTTCAATGCTGAGCTAATGTGCATCAATTCCACCAGCTCGTTATATCTATCATGGCTTTCTGAGGCTAAGGTGAAAATATTAACATAAAATTCGACCCCTAGGTAACAGTCTTATTCTACGTACCGGGCTATATCCAACTTTTATTTAATTTCCACCCACTTATTCTGGCATCTAATCAGTAGTTTACCTTAATGGTATGCTCTGCCAGGTCCTCCATATTATAAGCCCTCCTGAAATGCATGTTTTGTTAGCCTTATAATTCCGTTTACCTTTCAGTGTTCTGCAGCGTCTGATATTTCAACGTGGAAAAGCATTTTATTTGTCTTTCGCTTTACATGCTAACACTGCCTTTTGCAGCTAAATAGAATGTATTTAATAATTCATTTGATGCGAAGCGAATGACACTGTGAACGTTTTGCCATTTTAATATGTTCTCAATTATAAAGCCAAGCAGTTTGTTTGAAACAATTCGCCGATTTTACAAAGCACTTTAGGGTTTTTGTAGTTATATAAGTCTATTACAGAAAGTTAGTTGTATCTTTAACTTATCTAATAGTATGCATAACTGATCTATACCCATGTAGTAGGGAAAAGCATGTTAAATAAAAAAACCCAAAGTTGCACCACTAATAGGTTGCAGGATTGCTACCTCGGCCATAAAGTGAAAGGCAAAGGGTAAAGGGTTAGCTTATTGTTACTATTGATTTAAATCTTGCAGGCCTAAGTTCGCTGGTTGTAGATATGCTTCAAATCTATTATAAGTACAACCGATTCGTAATAACATCATGCAAAACTCTACATAACCACTCGTGTGGCGAAAAATATCTAACATATAACACCTGATATGGGAAGATTAGTAGAAACTACTCAGAAATTGTGGTCCCAACAATCCACGTCAGCTGAGACCATGCTGAAAACACACTATGCCAGTCAGAATTCCAACAAAACGATCGCCTTGAATAACTATAAGATTATGAGACACCAAGTGGCCAAAGGTAAGTTGTTTACAAGTAAACCGACGGTTAGAGTGTGGTGTCCTGAATGGCGTGTTAAACCACTTACCTGGAGTTAGAGAAGTAAGCAAACATACGAGTTCACTTAATCTGTCTCCTAAAACATGAATGGATAATATTTTTACTTTTTATTTCAGCTAGTAAACGGAGATAAACCACGTGTAATTTTGTCGTCCAGGCCTACATAGTATATGCATGACTGTATGGCTATGTCTGAGACTATCAGTTACAACTTACTGAAACGACAGAAATTTTTCGAACAAAATGGTTACAATTTAATAACTACTCAATATTATTTGTCTGGTATGTAGAATCAATACGAACCACCGCAGGATATGTGTGGTGCATTGCATCATGTTTGCGTCGACTAAAGAATATCATGGAGATGTTTCCTTTTTCATAGAATAATTTGACTTCACTGTTCAACTGGATACACAGAAAGATTCTGCCCAAATTACTTTTCTGAAAGCAGTTAGATATAAAATGTGTTTTTCAACCTGGACACTGTCGTGACCGCAATTTAGCCACACTATATTTTGTAGCTGTTTGTCGAGTTTCAATAAAGTCAAGTGTCAGATGTTACGAGTTGCAATACTGCCCGTCCGAAAAGGTGTTAAATATAGTCATTCATACAGTTTTAGCTGTCGCCTTAAGGAATTGACTGAGATATATCCTTCAGTAAGTGGATAGTCATGTATGATTTCAATGGGGAGGGGTTAACTTTTAATCCATCACCTACTGCACGGACCCAGAATCTGGTCTGGTACTTGCAAAATATTTTTAACTACACATAATGACGATGAAAATTACACGTACGTTGATGCTTGACGTCGTGTTCTTCGTCTGGGTTGTAGCAGTATGTCTGGCCTCTGGTCTTTTGACGGTTGGTCACCACTGCTACTATCCAAATCCTGTCTTGGTGGTATGCGTTTACACTCATGTGTACAAACATATTGTAAAAAATAATTCAAGAATGGATAGAGTTGGTCCTCCTAATATACTGATGTAACGTATATAGTATGTGTACACTATCTAAGAAAACTAGCGAATACCCAAATATTATTACATTATGAACCACATTCAGTCACGCCTGACGGCAAAAAAAGCTGCAAGAGAAGGAAACATGAGGCTCCAATACGACACAACGAAGAATCTATCTGGGAAATTCAGTAAGCCAGGACGGTCAATCCAGAACAAAGCTTCAAATCAATCTATGAAGTGCATGAACAATCGAACAGGTGGGTAGGACATTTCTAAGAACTCTTGAATAGACCAGCCCTACTGAACCCACCAGTCATCGAAGCAGAAGCCACGTATCCGCCAATAAACACCGACCCTTCAACAGTCAAAGAAATCCAAATGGCCATCAGACAGATCAAGAGTGGCAAGTCAGCAGAACTAGACAACATACCAGGGGAGGCACTGAAGACGGATACAGAAGCGACTACAAAGATACGCCACATTCTCTTAGGAAAGGTTTGGGAGGAAGAACAAGTCCCAGCAGATTGAAGAGATGGCTACTTCATCAAGATACCAAAGAATGGAGATCTTAACAATTGCGAGAACTACAGAGGCATCACACTTTTTTCAGTGCCAGGAAAGACCTTCAACAGAGTGTTATTGAACAGATTAAAGGACCCAGTCGACGCCCAACTCCGAGATCAACAGGCCGGATTCCGTAAAGATCGATCATGTACCGATCAAATCGCTACTCTACGGTTCATTGTTGAACAATCAATTGAATGGAATTCACCACTTTACATCAACTTCATCGACTATGAAAAAGCATTCGCCAGCATGGATAGGAGAACAGTATTAAGCCTTCTTTGACATTATGGCGTACTTGAGAAGATAGTCAACATCATACGGAGTTCTTATGATGGACTACATCGTAAAATTGTGCATGGAGGTCAGCTCACAGATGCATTCGAAGTGAAGACCGGTGTCAGACAAGGCTGCCCTTCTTTCTACTGGTAATCAACCGGATCATGAAGACTGCAACATCTCAAAGGAATCTCGAGATACACTGATCAACATCGACGCAACTAGATGACTTGGACTCTGCAGATGACCTAGCTCTTTTATCACACACATAGAGTCAAATGCAGATGAAGAGGAACAATATAGCAGCAGCTTATGCAGCAAAGAGCCCCAAAATACGCAAAGGGAAATGCAAGATCCATCGATACAAAACAACAAACACTAACCCAATTACACTTGACGGAGAAATTCTGGAAGATGTAGAAACGTTTACATACTTTAACAGCATCATCGGCAAACAAGGAGGGTCTGATTCGGGTGTGAAGGCGCTGACTAGAGAGCAAGGGCAGCATTTCTACAACTAAAAACCATCTGGAACTCAAACCAACTGTCAGTCAATATTAAGGTCAAAATTTTCAATACAAATGTGCAGATAGATCTGTTGTATGGAGCTGAAACTTGGAGAATTACAAAAAGCATTTTTAAGGACATACAAGTTTCTATAAACAGCTGCCTAAGTAAAACACTTCGGATTCGTTGGCCAGATACCGTCAACAACAACCTTCGATGGCAGAGAACTGATCAACTTCCAGCTATGGAGGAAATTAGGAAAGATGACGGAGATGGAATTGGATACACATTGAGGAAACCATCAAACTGTGTCACAAGACAAACACTAACTTGGAATCCTGATGGCCAAAGAAACAGAGGAAGACCCAGAAACACATTACGTCGGGAATTTGAAACAAACATCAAGAGATTGAAGAGGACCTAGGAAGAGCTGGCAAGGAAAGCCTAGGACAGAGTTGGTTGGAGAAAGCTGGTGTGCGGCCTATGCTCCACTTGGGGTAACAGGCATTGATTGATTGATTCAATCATGCCTCGAAATTTCCCCAATCTGGAAATTGTTCTGAAAGTATAATGTCAAATATTTGACCAATATAATGCATTAGATCAGTTACAGTTTTATCATTGTGTGTAGGGCCAAAGATAGCATATGTAGCTTAACTGAACCCAAAGCTAGGGTTTAAAAATGATCCGAGACAACAGCCCTTAACAGACTTCGTAAGTTATTGGGTTAAACACACCAGTAATTTCACTCATGATTAACCTCTAAGTGCTCAGTCACCTGCATAGCGAGAATATTGTCAGTCGACTGTAACCCAGATAAACAAACTGAAATGATGACTAAAGCCCATGGTTAAAACTTAAAATCTAACACTTATTAGATTTGTTATTTTCACATTAAATCATTGTCCATCAAATTGTCAAATTTGTGATGATTTGGAACTTTGCTTGGAGACGTTTGATAAAACCCGATACTGCACTGGTTTTCAATAGTGTCGACGATGAAAAGTTAAGTGATCTAACCCTGCCCCCTAAATAATTAATCTATTATTCAGACACAAAGGTCCGATTAATTTATTAAGAAGCCGATTAGTCGCACACACGCATTTACATCAATTGTGATAAAAATAAATATCAATAATGTACAAGATACACATATAAAATCTAGCCTTTGGCTCAAATATGTACCACAGGATATTAACTAATTATATGTCTTCTCCCAGGTAGTCACCTCCATTTTCCAGTGTAGGGCTTAGCTATTGAATCAGCTTGCAATAGTTCACTCCATCTACACAGCACACGTGATCTACACCTCATTTCACCCTGACCTTCATTTCTTTCTATATGTTGATGCGTAGATGATGATGCAGGTAGTGGTATATCAAAGGTCTCATATGCAATTTCCATGGGAATCCTCTTTCGCAAGGGTAGCCCATGATTGCTTCTGTTAAGCCTCAGTTGATTGAAATATCGTATAATCACTAGGCTACACACTTTTACTTCACATACCACTTTACCTTTCCTTGTAACAATCTTCAAAACGATCCACTTTGATCTACTAGGCCTGCGATCGCGTGCTGAATTCGCGAATCTTTTCATAACCATTCCCATCATGGTTTGGTGTCACACTGACTCTATCTCAAGAGTGCACAATATCAAAAACGTTCTTATTGGCCAGAAAAACATACTTTCGGCTAGAGATTTCCCATTCTCTCTGTCGAGGCTTGGTGTTGCTCTATATGAAATTAGATTTTATTGCAATGTTTCTTCATCAATGATAGCCTCTCCTCTCCCTCTTGGAAAAATATTTTTAAAAATATCTACAAATCTTTCAACATGGCAATTTAGTTGTTGTTGTTGTCAAGGTGGTATTCGAATATATTCTTCTCCGTTGCATACAGCATTTAGAGTCATATCCATCAATCTAAATTTATTAATCCACTTGATACCCAGTAAATCGGATTTACAGGTTTTCGAAACATAACATCTACGAGATTCACACTTGCCACGAAAAGTAAGATTCAGTTGAACTTCACCAAGGAGAATAATTTTATCCAATAGCACTTTTCGGCTTTATGCAATGTAGGGTGTAACTTTAATCTTCTAATTTTTGACATTGCTGCCTCTAAAATCATGGCAATATTTGACCCAGTATCCAGTCGTCACGTAGCTTACACCTGTAATAAGCTGTCGCAATTTTTCTGTCGGCCAAAGAATTTACTTTTCGAGTTTGCAGAGTAACATTAGAATTACATGACGTATCTTGGCGCTTATTGTCGTTAGTGAACCTTATGAAATTGCCGAAACGGTCTCCACTGTGGATTTGCAACATTTTTGAACGTGACCCTCTTCCAATCAACCAATGCCTGTTACTCCAAGTGAAGCACAGGCCGCACACCAGCATTCTCCAACCAACTCTGTCCTAGGCTTTCTTTTCTGGCTCTTCCCAGGTGATGTTCATTCTTTTGATGTCTGTTTCAAATTTCCGCCTCAGTGTGCTCCTGGGTCTTCCTCTGTTTCTTTGGCCATCAGGATTCCAAGTTAGTGTTTGTCTTGTGACACAGTTTGATGGTTTCCTCAATGTGTATCCGATCCCATCTCCGTCATCTTTCCCAATTTCCTACTCAGCTGGAAGTTTATTAGTTCGTGACCCCCTTTACCACGTTTAATTCAAATACTCTACTTAAAACGACAAACAGTGAAAAAATTACACTCACCACAACCCCAGCCCCGCATCTTCCGTGCTGTTTGATGCTACGTTTGTTCACTCGTAGTTATTCTCTTCTGTCGTGTGAGGTTATGTAAGACATTAATCTCCATAGAGTCGATAGACCCCACCAACCAGGCATCACGCTTCAAATTCATTATCTGTTGGTATTTTTCCAAAATGTACTGCTGGGTTATATACGAGTACAAATATCAGCATCCACAAAGACTAATTTACAAACGAATACAAGACAATGGAACTGGTCTGCGGTCGTCTCAGACAATCGGAACCGCTCACATTGACAATTCACAAGGCTGGCATACATCAAATAGTTAAAATGGCCTTTGTAACTAAATGCAGGCAGCTATATCTAGTATGCTTAATCTGGTTAGCGTTTTATCAGCGATCTTCGGTTTTACAGGATGAGAATGCTAGCTCCATGCTCAACCCTCCTCCTTTACATATGCTGGGGACCGGTAGTGATCCCAGGAGAGCTACAGGCCGGGGGAGGCGGAAGAACCAATAAAATAGCGGCAGAAATGAAGAGAAACAGCGTGACAGTGCTCGGAATTAGCGAAACCCTTCGAACTCAAACCGGACAAAAATCATCGACTACGGTGAGATGCTGCTATACTCAGGCAACGAGGAGGAAAGTGATCTTCATACCCAAGCAGTTGCTGCAATCAATTAAAGCAAAGCGTCCAGTTAAAAATTTGATAATCGTGACGAGGGACCTAGACCCCAAAGTCGGAATGGACAACACCGAATATGAAGAAATAATGCGACAACAGGGACTTGGAGAAAGAAATGACAATGGTGAACGATTTACAAACCCGTGTGTCTTCAACAAAATGTTTATTTATAGTACAATATTCCCCCCACAAACGCATACACAAGGCTACATGAGTCTCACCAGATCATACTACAGAGAATCAAATCGGTCATAAATATGCATCAATAAAAAATTCAGACGATCAATCGAAGATGTGCGAACATGGAGAGGAACTATCATAGCTTCCGATTTCTAAAATGAAACTGAAGCTAAAGTAGCAGTGGATAACTGGAGTAACAGCAGTACAATCGTTCAGTACAGCCTTTCTTCGAGATATTGAGAAACTCAAGGGATTCAAAATTGGTCTTAAAAAGTTCCAAGCATTACAAGATCTACTGAAAGAAGAGGAAAACACTACGGAGGACAACTGGAGGGAAATCAAAGAAGGCAAGGTACACTGAGATTCAAGAGCAAAGGAATAGGTGGGTAGGACATTTTGAGGAACTCCTAAATAGGCCAGCTCCACTGAACCCACTGGACATCGAAGCAGCACCTACAGATCTCCCGATTGATGTCACTCTACCGGCGACGGAAGAAATCATGATGGCCATCAAACAAATCAAATGTGGGAGAGCAGCAGGACCTGACAATATACCAGCTGTGGCACTCAAGTCAGATATAGATGTAACAGCGAGGATACTACACGTTTTATTCAGAAGGATTTTGGAGGAATAACATGTTCCGGCAGACTGGGAAGAAGGATATCTTATCAAGATGCCAAAGAAAGGAGATTTCAGCAAATGTGAGAACTACAGAGGGATTACACTATTGTCAGTACCAGGAAGAGTCTTCAACAGAGTGTTGTTGAACAGAATGAAAGATTCAGTGGTTACTCAACTTCTAAGTCAACAAGCCGGTTTCCGTAAGGATCGGTCGTCCACAGACCAAACCGCAACATTACGGATCATCGTTGAACAATCAAATGAATGGAACTCGTTACTGTACATCAACCTCATTGACTATGAAAAGGCGCTTCACAGGGTAGACAGGAAAACACTATAGAAACTTCTTCGACACTACGGTGTACCAGAGAGACTCGTCAACAACATATGGAACTCTTACGACGGAACACGGTGCAAAATTGTGCATGGAGAATACTAATGAGCGGACGATACTTCCCTGTGACGAATAACGGACGCAAGTATCTAGTACGAAAGTGGGACGATAGTTCCACAGAAATGCATGTAGGACATTCAACTATGTTCGCGGACTTGAAATCGGCTGGTTTTACTGAAAGGATACAATTACAATATTTCTGGCGCTGTGATATGCCAGGTTTCTGCAGTAACAACCTAAGCTTTGAACCTCCGTCCCAATCCTTGCGTTCATTACTAAATAAACCTTTTAATCTTTGAAATTAGGCTTCAAAAATAACTCCATTTTCAGGATCATAAACAGACTGCGATATTTCATTTGAAGTAGCTTCCAACCTCATAACAGTATTTTTCAAACTTGGTTTTGGTGACACTGACAAACTGTTTACAAGAAGCTTAATGCGTGTGTTCTGTTTTTCTGGCAATAGCTTAGTATCCTCACTGTGAAGTATGAAGCCTTTGACGATAATGTAGATCTTTATTCGATTTTCAGACACTGTAATCGCTGCTATACTCGACGTAAGTCCTTCGTTTTGAATCCTCATCGTCACTGTTATGTCGACGTAGGGATCTCCAGCATCGTTGATCCTGGTTATTCACAACTCTATGCCATACAGCTAATACCCGATCTTGTATTAATCTGATATTCAGACAATAAGATCCGACGAATTTGTTAAGAAGCCGATAAGTTGCACACACGCATGTATTACAATAATAATGAAAATAATAATAATAATAATGTACAAGATATATGTGTAAGGTGTAGCCTTTGGATCATATGTCTACCACACGATATTAACTAATCATACATCTTTCAGATATGTTACTAACTTACTTGCACTGAGAGTGAATGGGAGTTTCATAATACATATGTGAAGTGCACTAGGTTTATGACCAAGTTACGTTCGTTGTATAACCAGAGCAACTTTTAATGACTAAAACTACACATATGGATAAGAATATATCAAAAGACAGTCAGGGATGGAGAAGAAATTATATTTGTTTATGGGTAGGGCGTCAATTGGATAGCAAAGTCTCGGCTGCTTAACTTGAGAGAGATGTTGCCCACGTCGTGTCCTAATCAGGTGATGTATGACCGAGCGCCTTCAAATAGTCGTGTTTGTTAAAACGAACGTGGTCAGCTTTAGTGACGAGAGTCAATGAAACTAATTATTTGGGGAATTATTTACCGCTACAAGTGCTATTCTTCTATAATCCGAAGAGTTTCTTACAATATTAATATCTATTTTGGAATCAATTTTTAATACCTCAGTGGAATGGTGTCACATTTTCACCGAAAGATACTTTTCTTTGACACTGTCTAGAAGAATACACAGGCTAAACAGTACGGCGATTTGTTCGTTTTGCTTTTGAAATACAATACCGCCTGGCAGTACGACTATTTATTACGTGTTTACTCTGCATAATCCTTTTAGTTTTGGTGAAACTATGAATCAAATTGTAATTGTGTTTTCTGTTCTAATTAGGTGATTTGGAATTATACGATCGTAGTCTTCTAGTTCCATTTACACCCTTAGTCTGGAAAACGATCTTCATATTATTCTGTTCCTCCAGTTTCGGCTAACTCGTAGCATATCAGATTCGTTAATTTGACAATGTTAGTGCAGATGACGTAGTGTGGGCAGTGGAAGTAAGAACTGGGAATCAATTTCTAATCTGAGATGTGGGAAAGTTAAGCGTCGGGCTAGACATAAAGTTAATGACCTCCAAACGTTGTGAAATCAATATGGATGTGATAGTGTTGTGTGCAAAAATAGTGACTTAAAGTTATAGAGAACATTTCCCTGCTGGTTACTCGAGTGACGTCGATGAATGTGAAGTCCGAGTATGTTGGTAGCTGCAGAATTTTTTGAGCAGCAGTGGTTGTATGAATTTATTGTGAATTCAGTATTTACCGTTTTCTAAGACATTCATTGGCTTATTTGGCTTTTTGTATGAAGTAGGTAGGGCCATGTTGGTTGATCTATTCTAGACAGAATGATGTTCTTGCAAACCTTGGCCAAGAAATCCTAAGAAATTTTGTCTATGTCGTAGTAATGGAGGGCTGATTACCCACGCCAGATGTTTCCTTCTGACTCATACCTACCTGCAAACAAGTGTGGAATATTTGGCTGTAATATAAGTACTGAAAACAGTGGTGGTCATTTTATCCATGCATCTAGAACAGCGATAGTAGAAAACGCCAATGGTGACGTTTCTGATGCAATATCGAATTCACTGTGAATGGTGATATTTGTAAATAGCTGAAGATTTCTACTAAAGCGGTGATATTTGGTTCTACATACTACTAAAACGAAGAGTGCCGCATAAGGTAAGTTGATCTAGAAGCTTTCCTCTCTAGATTTCAACCACAATGCAGTCTATGGTGAAGCCATAGTACTCATGACTGACCCCTTCCTGTGGCAGACCAAGGAGAGCAACTCTGAAAACTTTGACCCTCTCAAGTAAGCAGTAGATACCTGTCAGTGTTGTGCTGTATTTCAGGCAACATTTTCGATATCCCATTATATTGTCCCAGAATTACACACGAAAAAAATATGTACATTCACCTACTTTGTTTCTAAGCTTTAACTAACATATGATTAATAAACAGCGGAATGTGGTTTAATGACTAGTTATTTCAATTTCGCCACATTAATACTAGTTTCAGTATCGTTACTTACACATTACATTCATTTTTTAACTTTTGTGCATCAGACTGACTCTAAAACATGCGAAAGAAATAATGCGAGTATAAAGAAAGGTCATTAACAAAGGAATGCATTGCTTACTGTTGGAACCAGTAAAGAATCAAGAGTCAAAGTACCCGCAAATCCGTTTAGCGTTTGCTCGATCACTCACTAAACAAACATACCAGCATAGTAATGTATAAGACTATAGTCGATATGTTTAGAAGTAAATGCAACTAGTAATGTTTAAAAAGCTTGTAACACATCTATATCACCAATTTGTTTACATCATACATATGTTCATCCACTGACCAATCAGAACATACCACATATCTGCCGACGTATAAAACTGTTAGTTAATCGGAAGGGCGCTGAAAATGCTTTGGTTGTTGCCGTGTTTATTCTTTTCTACGCTTGTTGCGTGCAATGAAGTTCTCGAACTCACTAAAGATAACTTTCATTCTCACTTAAAGTCTATCCCAATATGTCTGGTAAAGTTTTATGCTCCATGGTAAGTCCTGAACCTGTCAGTTAATATTTGGCAACTTAATAGGTGTGGTCATTGTAAAAACCTTGCTCCTGAGTTCAAGTCAGCTGCTGATATTATTTCTAAGAAAACTGACGATATTAAACTCGCCAAGCTGGATTGCACTGTCCATGAAAATATTTGCTCAGAGTTCGGAGTGAATGGGTATCCTACACTAAAAATATTCAGAGACGGAATACTTGACAGTGAATACAATGGCCCAAGGAACGCAGGTATAGTTTCCATTATTTTGACTGTAGTCTAGACGGGATCGCAAATTACATGATATCACGAGCAGGACCTGTGTCTAAAGAAATCATTGCTTTCAAGGATGTTGATGACAACCTTTCAGATAATAAGCCATCAGTAGTTGCATTTATAAAATCGTCCAGCGATCCACTGATGGAGACTTTCAAGACACTCGCAAAGTCCATGATCGACAACGCTGTGTTCCTTCATAGCCATAATAACATTTTTGAAACTTCAGGTGAAAAGTAAGTAGTCACTTGCTAAATCAACAATTCTTTCAGCGAATTGAGGCTTTACCTGCCTAAACGTCTTCGAACAAAACTAGAGCCTGATTTCACCGTATATAGTGGTAAAATGAAAGCTGACGATATTAAAAAGTGGATTCGCGAAAATGGGTACGACTATTTTCACCTTATTTTTGTTTAAGTCATGGACTAGTTGGTTACAGATCACCAGCCGATTCATTCTACTTCCAAGATTCTAACCTAGTTGTAATCTACAACAACCAATCTATAGATACATATCCTTCCGGAGTTAAGTACTTAAGGAATCGTATCTTAAAGACCCTAAAGAATCATCCTGACAAGTTCAAGAATTTGGCATTTGCTTACAGCTTTGTGGATGATTTTTCCTATGAACTACCTGAGTATGGAATTAATGCAGACGAATTACCTGCTGTGCGAATAAATTCTGAAGACAACAAAAAGTACAAGCTTGATAAATTTAGGTAAGCTACTGCTTCATGAAATTACTTGGTCCTAGTCTTGAAGCATTTATTGAGTTCTTGAATAAATTCCAAGACGGTTTGTTGACCCCATATCTGAAATCTGAGCCAATTCCAACGAGTGATTCCGGTGCGGTTAAGAAGCTAGTTGCACTTAACTTCAATGACATAGTTAATGATGAAAAGAAGGACGTAATGGTTGTCTTTCACGCTCCTTGGTGCGGTCATTGTAAAAGTCTTATGCCTAAGTATGAGGAAGCAGCCAGCAAATTAAAGAACGAACCGAACCTACTTTTGGCCGCTATGGACGCAACCGCTAACGACGTCCCTCCACCTTATGAAGTCAGGGGATTTCCTACAATATATTTTGTGCCAAAAGGAAAGAAGTCTTCACCCAAGCCTTACCAGGTAATCATGTAAATCCATCTTACATATTTTTAGGGTGGCCGTGACACTTCAGACATCATCAAATTCCTTGCACGTGAAGCTACTGAAGAACTTAATGGATACGACAGATCAGGCAATACGAAGAAAAGTGATTTATAGAATGTCTTTATTAATTCTGCTTTTTGAAGCACTGTATTCTACTTTCCGGTTTTTATTGATTGTTTGATAAATCGTGTGATATATTTATGCTCTTAGTTGGTAATAAACTTGTTTTTTTTCGTAAACATTGTTTTTCAAATATTTTAAATGTGTTTGCTAAGCTTCACTTTCTACCATATTTTTGTTTAACAAGGTAATATAGACATCATTGATGAGTTAAGCAACCCCCGCACTACCACATGTACAAACTTCGAGTGGTACTCGATTTAGTTCAATATGCGAATGGGAGAAATCGCTATTTAGATTACCAGCCGTGTCGTGTTTAAATCTGATAACTTCCCTGAGCTTTATACTCAAGTTCTGGCACCATTCACCCGTGTTAAGTACAGACCTTAGACGTTAGACCAGTGATATTAACGTGGTATATCTAATTCTGACATAAAATTAGTGTGCTAGAGGCGTTACTTGTCAATTCTAAATAGTAGGAAGTAGGCATAATGTTTCAACAACGTCTTCTTGTATGTTAACAAACGATTGCTACCTGGGCTGCTTGACTTCGGAAGTCAAATTTTTGCCACGTCGGTCAGTGATAAATATCAAGCGAATTCCAAAATGCAGTTAGATAAGAAGGAGCTTAAAGGTATGCATGGAGAGACTTATAGATTAGGAGGTAAGGAATGAGTGCGCCACGAGCAAGTTCTGGACAGCGTCCAGCGATTGTCCGCGATTATCGTGCAGATCCGAAGGCGGCAGTTTGCGTCTACCAGCATAGACCATGGAGACAGCCGGTGCGCGATACACATTTTAGTTACTACAGCCTTAAGTTGCCAATATAACGCGTCTAGGTAAGCAGTGGTTGGACATACATAGTGCTGTCCCAACAGCTTCACTAGTCGAAGGTTCATAGCCTTATCAGCTGACGTGCCATCTTTGTGTAGTACTCTGTTTGGTCTCGGCGTTGCCTACTCAGTCTTTCTAGTATAACTGACATTTGCTTCAAAGACTGAGAATAGTCCAGTTTCCCGAAGACTATGGATTAGCACTGCATGTGAAAGCGTGTGATACTATCTGACTTCCCAAACCAAAGTAGGTGAAGCAAAGCTCGGGCCTGCGACTTAGTGAACGCCGAATTCAGGATACACTTCATCTGAATTAAGACTCTTCACAGCTGTATGCATCTGAATTTAATTATCCCATCAATGTATCACGTAAAATAAGTATGTACTATATCAAAAGATATTTGTATTCATATAGATAATCATTGGGCAAGTTGTTAGCACATAAGAGTAGTTATGACAGTTTTTGACCATATAATATAAATGAAGCAAATATACCCTATCATTTGTCTTCACTCGATAATTACAAAAAAAGTAGAATATCACAAATCTTAGCAATAGAGATAATAATATTATTGTATAATATTGTATATGCAGAATAAAATGGAGTACACAAGTATGTATAGTGTACATAGTTACTCAGCTGTTAGGCCATGCAATTTGTTCCATAGATCGATTAAATGTAATTATTTAACACAAGGACGGTACTGTATATTCTAAAACCCAGAGAAGATAGTGGTGTGGAAAAAAGGCTTTTCTTAAAAGTAGCTATATTTAAAATTAAGATAAGAAAAATGTTTAGTTTAAAAAGAAACAAAATAGATTAAGTGTCTATAAACCTTTAAAGATGTATGCATATAGTAGATTGACTCCTAAGCAAAAAATGTGTTAATTTGCAAACAGCATAGACTTAATTGAAAACATATTCTGAAAATTAAAAGAAACTGCATGCAGATAATTGTATATATAAGTGAGGTACTACATGGAAAGAAATTCAACTAAGAAATAAAGTACTGCAGAGGAAGCGCATGGATATGAATATATTGCTTGTATATATGGATTACTTTAATCCGTATTATTATGTAACCACCCGTATCATAGACTAAAAGCATCATTGGCAAGCACGTTCACGCATTTTATCTAGTAACTGAATGAGTTGAATGTCAAATCTTGGACGTTTGCCAGGATCGTCTTTTGTACACAGATCAAATAGACGTACAATCCGACTATCTAAATTAGGCGGAATCGGAAGACGAAAATTCTCTGTGGTTATCTATGAGAAACAAACAAGGAAGAAATGTCATTACGAGAAACAAACTATAAACCATATGAAGTAACTGACAGGAAATTTTGTTTTACCTAGATTTCATGAGAGAGAAAGAATACGAAACTCGTCGTAATAGGAAAGAAAAAGGCGGATGGGCAATAATAAGACAGTTTGCGACTCACTCTGTTATCGACTATGGAGATGGCTACGGAAATAAGGGTGGTTGAATAAATTTCGTCCAGTTGCACAAACCTAGTTTGATAAGATGAATGTTGGTGTCTTCCACTGTATGTGATAAACATACGCGTAAGGATTGTGATAAGTTAAGTGGGATATGAAAGATTATTAGGGAAGCGTTACCGATGTATATTTTGTGTCGAATGTCTATTAAGCGACAAATTAAGGAACTTCTAATCATCTTTAGTTGTGCCTTTCTTGACCAGGAGGGATGATGTTTGAAAATTCGGTGACAGATTTGCCTGATTGTGCACCCTATGTAACTAACTCCACACGAGCAACTGAACTGATAAGTGCACATCTATGAGGTGAAAGCAAGAAGTTTTACCTCACTTCCAGTTGTAATAAAAGGACGACTGTAGGATGGTAACAGAACTTAGCCACAGTAAACGAGTTTATATTTTCAGATTGTATTAGGCTATTATACAACTTTGTCATTTGACTACATTAATAGTGGAACCATGATTATAGTAATGTTTGTAAATAACGTCAAATTTGTCTCGATTCCTTTCAGTAATGCAATGGTTTTCATTTGACTGATTAGTACTTGCAAGTGATTGTTTGTATTCACGTTAGGATGGTTTTGTGGAAAAATGCTTCAATTTGTTGTTTATATTCGTCACAGATCGATTTTCACTGAGTACTTTCATACACCAGAGAGTATTGAACAATTGTTTCGTCCTAGCACAAGACTATTTGGTATTGAGAAAGCATGATCCCATCGGGAATGGAATTCATAGCCTACGAGTCTTGAGATGAAGGCTTAATTACCAACACCATTGGACCGCCATCAAATGGTAAGATTACTAACCCAATTAATTTGTGATATAGCGTGACAATCATCCAATTTCATTAGTGATAACTATCTCACTCCTAGATTGTTTGAAATCCACTAACCTAACCAGAACTTTAAGTAGTCTCCGAGTAAACAACCAGTAAGCCGATTATTGTAGTTAAAGTGCTGCTGTTGAGATTGATCCCAATTTGTAGTTAGTATTCGTGATAGACTGGACACTACTGAAGTCGATGGTTAATCGTCCGCTCGTCTCAGAACCTGTAGGTCATGGATTTCATTCCTGATGGTGTTGTAGGTGCACACTACTGACATATTTCATAACAGAACGAAACAGTTGTCCAGCGTTCACTGGTACACAATGGTATCCAATGTGAACCAGTCCATGACGAATACGAGCAAATTGTCAATTAAGTCGAATAATTCAGAGATATACACTAGCTATTAAGTATCTGGTATTAGTTATGTACCTAAATAGAGTAACCAATGATATTCAATCAAATACCCACTACCTTAGTATAGATTACCGTTATCTAATGATGAATTAGGGAACTGTCTTTTTATAAAAATAACTGTTTCCTGAAATGATTCATTGTGATTTGTAACTCACTACTGTTCAGAAGCGTATTTTCAATCCCTTGCTTAATTAATTATAAAGACCATGCGTTGTCATACAACCTTTTTGTATATACGAAATTTTTCTTGTTTATCGTTAAGATGAGGAGCTTCCACCATGTGCGCAAACTTCTGAAAAAAGCAGACTGATGGAGTTATCCAAAATAACGATGAAAGCTCCACAACTAAACTATCTAGCTTAGAGAACGCAATTTAACTAAAACTACCCTCTGAGCTACAAATCTTCTCTATCAGCTCAGTTTTTGTTTTGACTAGATTGAGACCAAGGTGACATTAAAAGGGTGTTGACAGAATTATAAACTACTAAATAAAGCTATAAAATAGAATTGATTCATTTTATTCGAAAAAACATTAATCTTAATTTGTTTAAATGTTTATTAAATTATTAACTTGTATACAATCATAAAGATTTTTCGAGACTTTCAATCATTACACTTATAGACAGAATCTCATCATACTGACTAAAACTAAAGGTTATAAGAGTTTTGATAGTGTTACAAAAGTAAAACAATCAGCTTTCAACGTTGAAGTAGTGACATTGAGAATTCATCCAGAAGATAACCAAAGTACTACGTGTTAACTAACTCCGAAAACACATTATATTCATTTAATTATATACCTCAGTCTGTCTATCGTTTTTTTTTCTAATAGAAATTCAACATATTTGTAGTTCACTAATTTATGCCTTGTAAATTTCCAAAAAAAGTTAAAGACAAGATTGGTGTTGTCAAAATCAAATGCAACACTTTTATATATTTAGATACTGACTATGGCAGAATACAGTGCAACTTTAAGCAAAGTTATCATTTCAGTCAGGAACAACGTAGAACCTAGCAAATATGCGCATAGGTCTAAGTAGTAAGACCACATTAATACGACGAGATCAAGTTTAGAAAATTAGCACGACAACATGATTCAACGGGAAGGAATGAAGTAAGGGTATGTGCGGAAAAATAATGAAACTTAAAATCTATAAGGAATGTGAGGAATGAATAAATTCACACTACTGTGACCGATTATTAGCCCAGTGGCCCAATGTCTCCAACCGTTAACTGTAATTATCATGCAAGAGTACAGAGTTGTCCGAAATCGTACAGTCTAATGTAATGCAGCTTAATGTGTCATATGGATTGAAAAAAGTAGGATTTGAAATGAATTATTTGGTGAACATTAACGCGTAACATCCACACACGGAGTATACCAGGACGTAGCATAACCCGAAGCAAGAAGTTTGCCATTGTAAATGTAGGAAGGAAAAACGTTAAAGGCGACCAAACTAAAACGTAGAATCACTTCATAAGTTGTTAATTATTGGTCTAAGAAATGTCAATAGGTAAAAACTATCTAATTAAGGTCTGTGCGATAATCACAGTCAACAAATAGAAACATTTATTGGCAAATTAGTGGAGAATCATTCGCATTGGTGCAGGTGAATTAATTCTTTATCTACTTCTTAATAATTAGTCTCATTAAGCTTTCATGCATACCTTTACTTTCATGTTAGTTAAACAATAATCTGGTATTTATCAACTTAATTTGATATTATTGTGATAATGTAGCATGGTAGCTTGACCTATCGCACATATGTACCAGACTTTACGCTGTTTATGACTGATTCATAAGCAGAAAGAACTGGAAAACGACAGAAAAAACTGGATACAACATATTTAATGAATACCAAAAACGTTAAAGATAACCCCCCAGCCCCTTAATATCTCACAATAGTATAATGAAACTAACTACACCTTTTTGTAATCACATTACATTACAATGAATAGATGTAGAAATCATTTAAAATGAAAAGAATACTACACGTAACAACAGTACTAGTTGTTGCTGTTGTCAGTGTGAGCACCATAATAGACTTAACCTATGCAACGAGTATTTTCAATTACATTGGGGTTATATACCTATATTGTAGACTACTTGACCTAGTGAATCACTTTCATAAACAAAAGGTTATATGCATGTATATGAATCTACAATACAATATTAATATAAACTTAGATTATTTGATGAAAGAACACAAAAGATGACTCATAATTCAGTAAATAGAATTCATCTAACAAACTTTAGACTATAATTGGGTGTTGTGGAGATTGTTAGCTGTCAATTTTGATATCACAAATTGATTTGAATAAAACAACCACTGATCACCTGGAAGCACTGCACAACTGTTTCGTCCTAGTATGGGACTCTTCAGCAATGCGCATCCACGACCCCATCTGGGATCGGTCCCAGGACCCTCTGGCTCTGAAGCGAACGTCTCACCATTAGACTACTGTACACTATTTTAAAAAGTTCAGAATGAGAAGATATTCTGATCGACATTAGAAATAAAAGTTGTAGCATAAATGACTTATAGTAAACACTGTTTTGTTGTCAGCTAGGAGGACTTTATATATATTTACAGATGACTTATATATTACTTATGCATTCAATATAAAGTAGATACAAGCATTTGTGGAGCAGTGGTTAAAGCCTCGGATATAAACTTTATCTTCATCTACCATAGTTTCGTTTAGTTTACGCTATCAAACAACAGATGGACCATGAATGTATGGGCCACTCAGAAATATATAATGCAGAACAGCAATTTTTAAAATCAGCAAGATTAAAATACCCCCCCCCCCCAACAAAATCATTTTAATAGAACTTGAAAGTAGCTTCTACTAGCAGTGCTGTCACGGAGGTAGGGGCGGTTGTCACTTCCCAGTTGCCCAACACAAATGAAAGTATGGTTTATCTTAATGGGACTGAAAAGTAAAATGGATTAGTAGTAGTCTTGACGACCTAGGATCGCCATCTCAAACCACAAAGGATAATTGTTTAAAGTAGGTCAAACACAGCTATTTTGTGAATAGCTTTCGGTGTGCTAGCTCCTTTATTTTGAGGCCTAATCGGTAGGAATGGAATTCGTGGGTAGTATTAAATTTTATGATTAACTTTTTCTCACCCCTCCAACTCTCCCTAGAGGAGATTAGTATCAGTTTTAAGATACTGACTGTTTGAGGAAAACACTATATTGCCGTCACACTCCTGTACAGTATGACTTTTCTCGGATAAGCTGCTTTTCGCGAAACATTGAGCAACGTTGATCAATGTTATTGAGCTAGGAGATAAGTGTCTCATATTTAAAGTGTTCGCACTCCGGTGACCACGTCTTCCTACCGCAGATCAGAAACTGCCACTAGAAACACTCACTATGAGGCCTAAAGCTTTTAGGTTTGACCTCCGGGAAGTTTGTAGAAGTGTGTTGCTCAGGAGTCACAAGCACGAATGAAGAAGCTCCCAAATGGTTCAATGGTTATAAAGGTTAGTTTATGTGAAACTTCAAATTCATTTACATTAGTTTGATTAACACTTACTCTCATTCCAATGACCATAGGATTTATGCCATCAAACGGAATCCTACGAGTTGCTAATTCCCACAATATAACACCAAAACTCCACATATCTGAAGCTTCAAGATTGATTTCACTTGATTTCTTTTGTAAGGCTATAAGATAGAAATGATAGGTAATAAAAATAATTACTAAGAAAACATTAATGGCAACTAATTTCTATTTAATGGAACATTACAAATGCATTACTTAATCCATCCACTGGTAATATACTGTAAACACAAACTAATAGCGATTGGTTAACGAGTATGTTGTTAAGCTATTTAATTGTATTAAGAAGAGAGAGTATAAATCCGAGTTCACATGAGTCCTCACTATGTTAATAGGACTTGATAACATGCTCGATAGCCAAAGCCAAATAATGTACTAGAAACTGAGTTACACCCATTTGTGTTAAAGACAATGGTCACGTATTCGCACAGCTAATAATAAGAAAGACAATATGTGTAAAAACAATGGAAGACAACAGTAGTTAGAATGCATGTATGACTAAGCATGGGCTTTAAAGTAGAAACGATAAGTTAATTGGTGTGGCTACAAACTTAACTGACATAGGTGGCTGTAACATATGTTATGCATGTATAATTAAGGCCTGACTACATGCACAATACTGGCTAGAGTAAAAATCAAATGAAAAGAGGTAATGGTAGTCAGATACAAATATGGTATCGAGTCCTAAAGTTATCGCCTGTTGAAGTGATTCGTGTGACCTGTCAAACTGGAATTTGTCAGCTAATCGTACTATCTGGTTGAAGACATTAAGTAAAACTGGCATGACCGGGTCGTGCTACATTCATTCTTAATCACTTTTTAAATAGTTGGTTGTGTTATTCCTAACTTCAAACACATATGTTCCGCCTAAACCATATTTATAATGCAGTTGGTGTTTCCTCCCTTTGGTGTTTTATACCTAATTGAATTCCCCTTTCATAACTAACAGATTTTGTGCTAGATTTGATTTTGTATATGCAAGATGCATAATAATAATAATAATTATAATTATTATTATTATTATCGGATTTTCATTATAAATAAAATATGATTACTGCTGTGTTACACAAGACTAACCACCGCCTATTTCGACGCACGACGTTGTTGGCGTAGACGTAAGTTCAAATACGGTTAAAGGAGGCCAGACAGACAGGTTGTTTGAAATCCACATGATATCCACCATTAGTGGTTGGGGAGATTTATTCACAAGTCTCGAAATCAGTCAAAGTGGAAGAAATGCATTCGCTCCGCATTCACCTCTAAACATTGGACCCCAGTATCCCCACATACAAACGTTTTCTCCGTTTTCTTTAACCATATTCGTAGTGCTTCATGGTTCTCCTTATATACTGTTACGATGTGACTTCAACTCCTTGCGAAATTATCTTGTTAATTCCAGCTTATCATACAACATGAACTAGCACACAACAAAACCAGGATCTATATTGATTCTGACTGGCTGACTTTTCAATAAAATGTAGTTTACTTGGTGACTGACTTGTCTTCATAAACGACACTCTTGAGCAACTGTGTATCAGTAGTGAAACATTTCTTCCCTAAGAATTCACAATTACAAAACCGGTACAACAATTGGGCAAGCAATAAAGAATATAAGTACATATATTATTTGTTACACACATTCAGGAGACATCCATGCTGGATTATATTCTCGAGCTTTTTCATGAAATGAAAATTTGTAATCTGCCATATCTAAACGAGCAATCAACGATTCATCAGCTGTAATCGATTGTTGTCCATGTGAACTTGTATCAACAGTATCCCAAACACCAATTTTAGCAATATCTTCATCCACCTAAATAAATAAAACGGAAAAATGATCAATTAGTAGTTGTTTCCAATGTTTTATTATAAGTACATCTACAAAATCAATAATTCAACTGCAAATATTAAACAGGTATGAACTGGTCCCACCATACATTGTAAACAACAGTCTGTTCTCTATTAACCTATGGCTGTGAAACATGGATTATAAGAACAAAAAACATATGTAGGCTGTAAGTCTGAAAGGTAGTATGTGGGTTAACGAAAAGAAATTCCAGACATGGATTTCGTGCTGTTTGGAGCTCGCCAGCAAGGCATACCTTTAATATTGAGGGGGTTGATGCTCTATGACAGATCCGACTCCTGGTTACCTGGTTTTACAATCTGCGACCGTTACACTGTTATACGAACAGCGACTGGCCTCTGTAGGACTGAGATGCATACATTGACTTGTCACTGGGTATCGAACAGTGTCACGTTCGACAAGTCTAAGTTGGCGAGTGTCAAGTAAAACGAAACTTGAGTCCAGGGTTTTCTACCAACAACCCACCAAACCAATTTCCATCTCAACATAATGCCAATAATGTCGAGTCACCTAGACTAGTGGTTTGATTACAACGTGGTCTAGGAAAAAAGATCAGTACTATAAATAGGCAAACATTGGATTGACAAACATGACACTGATTACCCGCCAGCGATCATTTAATTTACACTGTAGGTCTTGCACATTTGATTATTCCTTCCCGATTGCAAATTGACTGAAGTAAAAACCTACCAGTACATAATATTTTCATATTAAAATGATCTAGTCATATCAAACATATATCTAGTCTGGTTTATATGAATAAGGTAGAAAAAATTAACTTTTGGGGAGAAGAGTTGTTAAAATAAATTAAATACACAATGAAAGAAACCTCAAACATAAGTCAGAAGGTGATATACTCATCAAATCACAGGGTGACAGACCTGAAAGTCATGGGTTCGATCTATGAAGAGGTCATCGAGAGCAATGTCGTGGAGTTCTATACTAGAAAATAACAGCTATCTAGTGCTACCTGGTTTTCAGTAATACCTAACTTAGATTAATCTGTGAATACAAACCAAAAAATGAATACTATTACTTGTTCTTACTTTACATAAAAGTTTATCGAAGAAATTGTGTGCGATATTGTTGAAGACAGAAAGAAATAAAACATTCATTAGAAAATTACACACATGCATACAAAAATTAAATTCATCGAACTGAAGCTATTGTACAGTAAGAAAGAAGTTAATCACAAATTCCTACATAATTAGTTCATGAACCGATTTTATCACAAGCAAGTTATACGTCTATAACTCCGCCTGTAGCCCCTAGGGTTGCTGCCGGTCCCAAGCCCGGATAAAGGAGGAGGGTTGGGCATGGGGCTAGCAACCCCATCTCGTAAAACAGCAAACGTGCTAAAAAAAACGCTAACCAGTAAAAACCTCTATAACCATTTTTACTCTGCCCTGGGAGTTGGAAGGTATGTTATGACGCCTCATGGTGAAAGCCGAGTTTCTTCGGAAGCCACGAGATCGATGTCTCTTCTGACAACCAGAGCAACAATTTATATAGGTACGTGGAATGTCCGCACGCTGTGGGAAACAGGGAGGACCATGCAAATAGCTGAAGAAATGAAAAGATACAACCTGAAGATACATGGAATAAGCGAAACGCATTGGGTGCAAGCTGGACAACAACGGTTATCCTCGGGAAATGTGTTTTTATACTCCGGCCACGAAGAAGAAAACGCCCCACACACACAAGGAGTAGCATTGGTGTTATCCCAAGATGCATGGAAGTCTCTTATAAGATGGGAACCTCATGGACCTAGGATCATCAAGGCATCCTTCAAGACGAAGAAGGAAGAGATTGCAATGAATGTCATCCAGTGCTACGCACCCACCAATGACAGCCACGAAGACGACAAAGACCAGTTCTATGCGAGGCTGCAGTCAATCATCGAGAAATGTTCAGCCAAGGACCTGACCATTCTAATGGGCGACTTCAACGCCAAGGTTGGAGTGGATAACACCGGGTATGAAGACATCATGGGACAACATGGACTGGGAGAAAGGAATGATAACGGTGAGAGGTTTGTGAACTTATGTGCCTTCAACAAAATGATTATAGGTGGCACCATTTTCTCCCACAAACGTATACACAAAACTACATGGGTTTCACCGGACCACATTACGGAGAACCAAATCGACCACATCTGCATCAATAAGAAGTTTAGAAGGACCATGGAAGACGTAAGAGCAAGGAGAGGAGCCGACATAGCTTCAGATCACCATTTGATGGTAACTAAAATGAAACTGAAGCTGAGGAAGCACTGGACAACTGGAGCAGCAGTATTACACAAGTTTAATACAGCCCATCTCCGGGATACTAACAAACGCAACGAATTCAAATTAATTCTCAGCAACAAGTTCCAGGCATTTCATGATCTACTAGAAAAAGGTGGAACTAATATGGAAGACAACTGGAAAGAGATTAAGGGAACAATAACTTCAACATGTCAGGAGGTTTTGGGTCTTAAGAAACAACACCAAAAAGAATGGATTTCTGTTAGTACTCTGGACAAGATCCAAGAAAGGAGGAACAGAAAGACAGCGATCAATAACAGTCGGACAAGAGCAGAGAAAGCCAAGGCACAGGCCGAATACACCGAAGTCAACAAGCAAGTGAAGAGGAGCATCAGGTTGGATAAACGAAAATTTGTTGAGGACCTAGCAATGACAGAGGAAAAAGCTGCAAGAGAAGGAAATATGAGGCTCTTATACGATACAACGAAGAAGTTAGCTGGGAAATTCAACAAGCCAGAACGGCCAATCAAGAACAAGGCTGGCAAACCAATCACTGAAGTGCATGAACAACGGAACAGGTGGGTAGAGCACTTCCAAGAACTCTTGAATAGACCAGCCCTACTGAACCCACCAGTCATCGAAGCAGCAGCCACGGATCTCCCTATAAGCACAGACCCACCAACAGTCGAAGAAATCAAAATGGCCATCTGACAGATCAAGAGTGGCAAGTCAGCAGAACCAGACAACATACCAGCGGAGGCACTGAAGACAGATATAGAAGCAACTTCAAAGATACTCCACATTCTCTTCAGGAAGATTTGGGAGGAAGAACAAGTTCCAGCAGACTGGAAAGAAGGGTACCTCATCAAGATACCAAAGAAAGGCGATCTCAGCAATTGTGAGAACTACAGAGGCATTACTCTACTTTCAGTACCAGCAAAGGTCTTCAACAGAGTGTTATTGAACAGATTAAAGGACCCAGTCGACGCCCAACTCCGAGATCAACAGGCCGGATTCCGTAAAGATCGATCATGTACCGATCAAATCGCTACTCTACGGTTCATTGTTGAACAATCAATTGAATGGAATTCACCACTTTACATCAACTTCATCGACTATGAAAAAGCATTCGACAGCGTGGATAGGAGAATATTATGGAGCCTTCTACGACATTACGGCGTACCCGAGAAGATAGTCAACATCATACGAAATTCTTACGACGGACTACATTGTAAAATCGTGCATGGAGGTCAGCTCACAGATTCATTCGAAGTGAAGACCGGTGTCAGACAAGGCTGCTTACTCTCGCCCTTCCTCTTCCTACTGGTCATCGACTGGATCATGAAGACTGCAATATCTGAAGGCACTCTCGGAATACAATGGACAACATCGACGAAACTAGATGACTTGGACTTTGCAGATGACCTAGCTCTTCTTTCTCACACACATCATCAAATGCAGAAGAAGACGAACAATATAGCAGCAGCCTCAGCAGCAGTAGGCCTAAACATACACAAAGGGAAAAGCAAGATCCTCTGATACAAAACAGCAAACACTAACCCAATTACACTTGACGGAGAAATTCTGGAAGACGTTGAAACCTTTACATATTTGGGCAGCATAATCGACAAACAAGGAGGGTCTGATTCGGATGTGAAGGCGCGGATTGGTAAGGCAAGGGCAGCATTTCTACAACTGAAAAACATCTGGAACTCAAACCAACTGTCAGTCAATATAAAAGTCAAAATTTTCAACACAAATGTGAAGACAGTCCTGTTGTATGGAGCTGAAACTTGGAGAACTACGAAAAGTATCCTACAGAAGATACAAGTATTTATAAACAACTGTCTGCGTAGGATTCTTCGGATCTGTTGGCCAGATACCATCAACAACAACCTGTTGTGGCAGAGAACTAATCAACTTCCAGTTGAGGAAGAAATTAGGAAAAGACGCTGGAGATGGATTGGACACACACTGAGGAAACCATCAAACTGTGTCACAAGACAAGCACTGACTTGGAATCCTAAAGGCCACAGAAACAGAGGAAGACCCAAGAACACATTGCGTCGGGAATTGGAAACAGACATGAAGAGAATGAACAGCACTTGGGAAGAGCTAGAACGGAAAGCCCAGGACGGAGTTGGCTGGAGACTGCTGGTGGTCGGTCTATGCTCCACTTGGAGTAACAGGCATTGATTGATTGATTTGAAGTTACACGTCTATAATAAATATACATATTTATGATTATACTTGGTTAAGAATGTAAGCATGTTTGAAATGCATTTTTAAGGCCTAAATACAGAATATTACTTCAAGACATCATTGCATTATTGACTACTCTGAACAGAGGAAATAGGATAGTTGAGTAGGTAGACCACTTCACTAAACTTGCAAGTCTCATCAAACCTGGTGATTTGATTGGTGTCTTATTAAATATTAATACAGATTCAGAAGGCTCGTTTGGTTCCTACCTACTCGCATCACTTGTCATGTGTAGGACAGATATCCGTCTCTCAACAAAAAAGACGAACAGACAGTGTAGAAGTCCACTCTGCATCAAAGTATAACTGTGTGACATGGACTATTAGAGCAGAAGATATATGTAGGATGCAAGTATTTGAGGCATAGCTTGTTTAACCTAGAAAGACCGAGTAAGTATTGGTGAGGATAGACACAAAACACTACACAAGTATAGCTAATTAGCTGATGAAAATGTGAATTCTCATTAACCGAGATTGCCAAGATATGCATTATGCACTCTCAGCTATGACCAACAGCGAAGCGCAATCTTTATTGATAAGAAAGCAGAAGGAGAGAAAAATAAGAACGGATAAACTAACACGTAGAATCACTTCATAAGTTGTTAATTGTTGGTCTAAGAAATGTCAATAGGTAAAAAACTATCCAGTTGAGGCCTGTGCGATAATCACAGTCAACAAATAGAAACATTTATTGGCAAATTAGTGGAGAATCATTCGCATTGGTGCAGGTGAATTAATTCTTTATCTACTTCTTAATAATTAGTTTCATGCATACCTTTACTTTTTTGTTAGTTAAACAATAATCTGGTATTTATCAAGTTAATTTAATATTATTGTAATAATGTAGCATGATAGCTTGACCTATCGCACATACATATTGCCAAGCTTTACGTTGCTTTTGACCAACTGTATATGATATCTGATTAATTAACTACTCCGCCTGTAGCCCTCCTAGGGTTACTGCCGGTCCCAAGCCCGGGTAAAGAAGGAGGGTTGGGCATGAGGCTAGCATTCCCATCCCGTAAAACCCAAGCTTGCTAAAAAAAACGCAAACCAGATTAAACAAGATAAACCATTTAAACTCTGCCCTGGGAGTAGAAGGATTCATGATGCCTCATGATGAAAGCCGAAATTCTTCGGATGTCATGAGGCCGATGCCCCCACCCTTCTAACAACCAGAGCAAATATTTTTATAGGTACATGGAATGTTCGAACAATGTGGGAGAGCGGGAAGACAAATCAAATAGCTGCAGAATTGAAGAGATACAACTTGACAGTTCTCAGTATCAGCGAAACCCATTGGACTCAAGCTGAACAGAAAACATTGGCTTCGGGAGAGACGCTTTTATACTCCGGCCACGAAAAGGAAAATGCTCCTCACACCCAAGGAGTTGCTCTGATGCTGTCCAAAAAAGCATGCAATGCACTTGTGGGATGGGAACCACATGGGTCCAGGATCATCAAAGCATCTTTCAAAACAATGAAGAAAGGGATTACAATGAATATTATCCAATGCTATGCACCAACCAACGACGGCAACGACGAAGACAAAGATCAGTTTTACAATAGATTGCAATCAATTATAACAAAGTGTCGAGGAAAGGATCTGACAATCCTGATGGGGGACCTAAACGCCAAAGTCGGAATGGACAACACTGGATATGAAGAAATCATGGGACGACAAGGAATGGGAGACAGAAATGACAATGGTGAAAGATTTACAAACCTATGTGCCTTCAACAAATTGGTCATAGGTGGTACAATATTCGCCCACAAACGCATACACAAGGCTACATGGGTCTCACCGGATCATACTACAGAGAATCAAATCGATCATATATGCACCAATAAAAAATTTAGAAGATCAATGGAAGATGTAAGAACCAGGAGAGGAGCTGACATAGCTTCAGACCACAACCTGATGGTTTCTAAAATGAAACTGAAGCTAAAGAAGCAGTGGACAACTGGAGTGGCAACAGTACAACGATTCAATACAGGCTTTCTCCGAGACACTGACAAACTCAACGAATTCAAAATATCTCTCAACAACAGGTTCCAAGTCTTACAAGATCTGCCGAAAGAAGAAGAAACCACTATGGAGGATAACTGGAAAGAAATCAAAGAAGCACTAACGTCAACGTGTCAGGAGGCTCTAGGCCGCAAGCAGCACCATTATAAGGAATGAATCTCCACTGAGACACTGAGCAAAATTCAACAAAGGAGGAACAAGAAGATAGAAATCAACAACAGCCGAACAGGAGCAGAGAAAATCAAGGCTCAAGCTGAATACTCAGAAGCAAATAAGCAAGTAAAGAAGAGCATTAGAGCTGACAAACGGAAATACATCGAAGGCCTTGCAACGACAGCGGAGAAGGCTGCAAGAGAAGGAAATATGAAACAGCTACATGACACAACAAAGAAACTGGCAGATAAACATGGTAAACCAGAGCGACCGGTCAAGAACAAAGAAGGCATGACACTCACTGAGATTCAAGAACAAAAGAATAGGTGGGTAGAACACTTTGAGCAACCCTTGAATAGGCCAGCTCCACTGAACCCACCGGACATCGAAGCAGCACCTACAGATCTCCCTATAGATGTCACCCCACCAACGATGGAAGAAATCAAGATGGCCACCAGACAAGTCAAAAGTGGGTGACCAGCAGGACCTGACAATATACCAGCTGAAGCACTCAAGTCAGATGTCGACCTAACAGCAAGGATACTTCACGTTTTATTCAAAAAGATCTGGGAGGAAGAACAAGTGCCGGCAGACTGGAAAGAAGGACATCTTATCAAGATATCAAAGAAAGGAGACTTGAGCAAATGTGACAACTACAGAGGGATCATGCTACTGTCGGTAACAGGGAAAGTCTTCAACAGAGGATTGTTGAACAGAATGAAAGATTCAGTGGAGGCTCAACTTCGAGATCAACAAGCTGGTTTTCGTAAGGATCGGTCGTGCACAGACCAAATCGCAACACTACGGATCATCGTTGAACAATCAATTGAATGGAACTCGCCACTGTACATCAACTTCATTGATTATGAGAAGGCGTTTGATAGTGTAGATAGGAGAACACTATGGAAACTTCTTCGACACTACGGCGTACCAGAGAAACTCGTCAATATCATCCGGAACTCTTACAACGGAACACAGTGCAAAATTGTGCATGGAGGACAACTGACAAATGCATTTTCAGTGAGGACCGGAGTCAGACAGGGTTGCTTGCTCTCACCTTTTCTCTTTCTCCTAGTGGTTGACTAGATCATGAAGACCTCCACATCTGAGGGAATGTACGGGATTCAATGGACAAGTAGGATGCAACTCGATGATTTGGACTTCGCAGATGATCTAGCTCTTTTAGCACATACACACCAACAAATGCAAGCGAGGACAACCAGTGTAGCAGCAACTTCAGCATCAGTAGGCTTGAACATACATAAGGGTAAGAGCAAGATTCTTAAATACAACACAGAGAGCACCAACCCAATTCAACTTGATGGAGAAACTCTGGAAGAAGTGAATACTTTCACATATCTGGGGAGCATCATCGATGAAAAAGGAGGGTCCAAAGCGGATGTAAAGACAAGGATTGGCATAGCAAGGGCAGCATTCCTACAGTTGAAAAACATTTGGAACTCAAAACAAATATCAACTAACCTCAAAGTCAGACTCTTCAATACGAACGTGAAGACAGTCCTGCTGTATGGAGCTGAAACTTGGAGAATTACTGCAAACATCATCAGACGGGTACAAGTATTTATAAACAACTGCCTACGAAAGATACTGAATGTCAGTTGGCCGGAAATCATCAGCAACAACTTACTATGGGAGAGGACAAACCAACTTCCAGCCGAAGAGGAAATTAGGAAAAGACGTTGAAAATGGATAGGACATACACTACGCAAACCATCAGACTGCATCACGAGACAAGCATTAACATGGAATCCTGTTGGGAAACAGAAAATAGGTAGGCCAAAGAACACGCTGCGTCGAGAATTGGAAGCGGACATTAAAAGGATTAGCAGCAACTGGAAACAGCTGGAAAGGATTGTTCAGGACAGAGTTAAATGAAGAACCCTGGTGAGCGGCCTATGCTCCTCAGCGAGGAGTAACGGGCATAAGTAAGTAAGTAAAAAAGTTATACTTTACTGATTATATATATATATATATATATATATATATAAACAAGAAAATGCTAGTAGGTAACACTAATTTGTATGCATTCTCTTAAAAATGCGTTTTTTTTAAATAATTACATTAGTAGTCCTATTAGAAACTATTGATGTAAATACATTTATGAGAAATCTAAACAAAATCAAATATTTGTAAAAAAGAAAGTACTAATTAGCAGTTTCACTCTTGAAGTGTATGTGGATGTATGTAGAGCAGTTGAGGTTAAGAAGATAACAAAACTAAATTGTTTTAATGGTAAATTTTGTATTACTGAATTCAATGTTTTGATCTAGGGTTTGTATTGTTTATCATTTCAGTCATTATTAGTATACATATTTAAAAAAGAAGTTACTGAAATTTTTTCTAATAACGACTAACAGATAATTTCATAGATGTAATATGCGATTAGTTGTGATAAACTTGACTAAACACTGATTTTATTTGCCTTTTTAATCTGATGTGAGCGACGTGCTAATAAATCTTCATTGATATTCTTGGCTTTGAACCTGTCCAAGATTGTGGAGTTTTGCAAGTCAAATTCAGCTATGTCACTGAGAGTCCCCAGTCACTGGTTACGGCACTTGACTTTTCAACCCCGATTTTTTTATTAGTCTTGAAAATTTCCTAGTGTTACCTATCGTTGCTGTCTTTTCCATCTTTTTTACTTTCGGTATCCACTGCTGCTCACAACCGTCCAGCGGGATTTTTGTCAGTCTACATCTGATTTATTCGCGCTCCTCCTCGTGTTCGAAGCCTAACGGCATAAATTTACGGGGGTTCATCAATTGAACAGATGTTGCTTAGACTCACTGACTTTTCTTAATCTTCTGCTTCCAGCCCTTGATAGATTCTATAGCTGTTTGCATATCGTGCTAAGCTATACCCAGGTCAATCTCGTCTTAATAAGTGTTTAAGTAAGCGTTTAGTTCTTCTTGGAATTGACTCTTGGCCTTATTATCTCTGAAATGAATTTCAATGAATCTTTCCGCGTCGACTAAGCAGCAGTTAATGCGTGATCATACCAGGGCATTATCGTAGTATAAACATGTACTCCACAAAGGGCGGTAGTCTTCTATCGGGCCTCCTTAACGGTGACTGATGGCGATATGAGACTTACTACGGTTTAAAGTAGTGTTACTCAGTTTAAGTGGTGTAAAGTAAAAAAGACAAGTCGTGTTAAATTTTGCCTAGTTGTTATTTCTTGTATATTACATTATACTACTCATTAATATTCAATAGTTTAGATTATTGAGACCTTGCAACGTCGAGCATCTACCGATTTTAAAGTACTTCTAGTTCCATTTTCTTATTTGCAAAAAACATCCCATTTCCCTTATTGTTGTCTAGTACCCGTATGCATGCTATTATTAAAACAGCTTCTCCTTTATGAACACATATATATTTTCCTCAATGATTACCACTCGATTGGCACAGCCGAGTGATGACACCCAATCCGTAGTGTTGTAGTAGAGTCACAAGTCGGTTATTTAAAGGAAGAAGTTTCCAAATGATTGTGTCTCTGATGCGTTGTCAGTGCCTTGATACATCATGATTCAAGGTACACAAGCTTAATTGCTTATGCTATTTTCATCAATAGAGTCTACTGTAATCCAGTTAAATTTCATCATCTGATTTAGAGATGGCTTGTGTAGCTTGGTCGATGACTTACAACTGTTAAAGGAAATTCCTACATGAAAGAACCTTGCCGTAAAGTTCTCATGAACTTATGCAACACAACTAAAACAATAAGTGACATTCTGTACACCATGAATATTAATTTATGTGACGACCAGTAAAATTAAGAAAATAACATTCGTAGGTGCATGATTTCAGTAAACATGACTGAGAATGTCTTTATGATTGTATGCATCAAGTCAACTTAGCTGTTTCCTCAAAAGTTAGTGATATGAATTGATAAAATGAGATATTTCTACGAATGCCATCACATTACTAAATGGTAATCTTAAGTAGTGTGAGCATTATTTACTAAACAAGAAATATGAACATGAATTTAGTAACAACACAACAAAACTTACCATTACATGCTTAGAGTTTAAACGAAAATTAGGTACTTTTAATTCTGGAGAGTGAAGAAATTCCATACCTTTAGCTATATCAACAGCAAAACGTAAAGCTTGTCGATGACTTATCTCAGTTGTACCTTGTATATTGACTTCAGCTGGTTGATGCAAAACATCGAAAAGACTTCCATATTGCATAAAGTCACTAACAAGACATAAACGTGGCGTCGCCGTAAAAATAGCCAATACTGGCAGTATATTAGGATGATTGAAGATACGGAGTTTTGGAAATTCATCCTTGAAATCACGGGCCTATGTATTATGTAGATGTGATTTGAAAACAATATAAAACCATATAAATATAACATAATATACATAACTACACTGAATGGTTACTGAGTAGTGACTAGTGTCAGGATTTGTCAATCAAGCTGAAAAGTGGCCACTAAATTAGGTTACTCGACATCGGGGGCACTCTATTGTGATGGAAGGTGACTCTGGGCTAGTTGGAAGGAAATCCTGCCAACTAATGTTTCATGCTATTTGGCACTCGTCATAAAGGGATACTTGCAATTTTGAGGGAACTAATTACTCTTAATGTATTCGGTCTCAAGTTCCCCAGAAAGCATCAGTGCTCTCAAGAATGTGGGCAAGCCTTGTTGTTTAGTGATAAAAAGAACGAAACCTAGGTCCGGGATCTCACCCCCTCCTCAGATTACTCCAAAACCACCTTTCATATACAACTTGGGTATCTTAAAATTCTTCGCTATAACAGTGGATTATTGCCCATCATATCATATACACACAAGACTAACTCGTTATCAAATTAGAATAACAATCTGAAGACATAAAAGAAGAGATATTCTATACATTATGCTCTATGATAGGGAGTTTCATATCTGTGACGAAACTGTGAACGTCAAACAGTTTAGTTAGATTTGACTTGGAAATAGCTTAAGTCAATAGTGAATTTATACAATACAGACGATTTTGATACTACACACACTACAGTGGACAAAGTCTTCAATCGGATAAGGTGCACAGGGCTGTGCGATTCCACTTCATGTCATACCGTTTTTCAAGTAGTCGCGCAAAGGATTTTGCGAATAAATATGTTAAACAGCCTGAGTGGTATAAACAGGTCCTTTTGGAAATACTTTTATAAACTTTTGAATTCTGCTCAAAGAATTTAAAGTCACCATCTCAACTCTGATAGCATCATCCGCATACAATAACTATAATATAATGAAATAACTTTAGCTGGATAATAATTGCAAACTAGTATCCAATGAATAGCTGTTTAGTATTAAATTCTAAATATTAATCTCTTCACAAGAGTTAAACAACACTATGATTACGATAACTTAAAAACGTCAGAAACCATTCTGTAAAATGCAAATGAAAGCATTAAAAATGTATGAAATGAATAGCGATGACAATCTCGTGCTGTGAAAATGAATACCGCTGAAATGAAAATGTAAACATTTATATGATGAACTTATGAAACTAGTTTGTACATGTGGTAAATTCATAAACTACTAGGCACATATGTTTAACAAATGAATCCTAAAAAAATTGTAATATTGAGTTGAGGTGATACTGTAGAGATTGGTTTCGTTCTAATAAGAAATTCCTTAACACTAAGCACTCACTAGGGATCAAACCTAGGACTCTCAGGTCTCGCAGTAAACACTCAACCAATGGCACTACCGATCCAGCGTCCAATGGTGGGATTCATCATCATCATCAGCAACGTAGAACCGGGCATAAACGCCGTAGGTTCAAGTTGCCATACCACAATAGCACTACGAGATTATTGAGGTAACGTATAGACAGAATACAAGAGAGAAGAGAAAGTAAAGATGTCCAGAAAATAACAATAGAATTCAAGATTTAGATGAGGTTAAAGAGTGAATACACTTGCACCACTGTGACCGATTCTGTGCCATATCGCCTAGTGTCTGCAGCCATTTATTGCGATCATCACGCGGACCCCAACCAGGTAGTCTACATCTACCTACATGGCTTAGACCAGTAGTCAAGGACTTTGTGGACTGATGCCATGTTTTGAATTAGCCGCCCCTAGCCTTTCCCATCCTACGTCAGCCCTAGCCAACATCGCGCGACGGGGTAGACGGTGGTCGGGCATACGCAACACATGTCCCAGCCACCTCAGTCGATGAAGGTTAATGACCTCTTCGACTGATTTACCATGTTTCCCAATAACCTTTTGTCTAACCTCACTATTACTAATCCGGCTATTTCATGATATACGAGCGATGTTACGAAGATTCCTATGGTCAAATATCTGGAGTCGACGCATATCTTGAGTTTTCATGGCCCACGTTTCGCAGCCATATGTTAAAATGGCGCGGACTGCTGCGCAGTACACCCGGCCTTTCGTTGAAACACGGATATCTCGTCTGCGCCACAAGTGCCGTAAATTGGCAAATGCCAATCGAGCTTTCTGAGCTGAGATTTCGTAAGACACCGACTTACCAGGGGTGATGAGTCTTCCGAAATAAGTGAAGCGATCAACGCATTCAATTGCTTCACTCCCTATATCTAATTTAGGAGAAGAAGCAGGCCAGTCCTGGAGTAACATTTTGCATTTGGGAGGGGAGAAGCGCATCCTAAATATGCCTGCATTGATACTCAAGGTGTCCAAGAGACCCTGAATGCTGTGCGCGTCTTCACCAAATGTGACTGTATCATCTGCATGTTCTAAGTCGACAAAAGAGGAGTTAAAAGAAGTGAGCGAGATTTCTAAAAGTACATCTATGGTGAAATTAAATAAAAATGGGGATAAGGGGCAACCCTGACGGACTCCACTTGAGGATGAAATTTCGCGTGACAATTCGGCATAGGCTCTGACTCGACCAGTGGGGGCCGAGTAGAGGGCCTTTATAAGGTTAATGTACTTTTGAGGTATGCCTTTTAGTGACAAACATTGCCACAAGACTTCATGGTCTACAGAGTCGAAAGCTGCTTTCAAGTCAAGAAATATAATTATAGTTGGACGTTGGTACATATGTCTTTGTTCGAGGATCTACGGCAGGGTGATATGTGATCAATACAACCCCGGCCAGGTCTGAAACCAGCCTGGTTTTCTTGAGTCTGCTGTTCCCCAGTGTTGGTTAAACGTCGGATGATTATAGAGGCTAATATTTTAGATACTATGTTAGTCAAACTTTGTAGATTGCAACGATCAGCAATCGAGACCAGTCAGATGGGATGGTGTTTAGTTCCCAGACTTTGGCTAATATATCAGTCAACCTGCACGCTAAAACTAGACCACCATCCTTAAAGATATCGGTAGACAACATATCAGGATACAGCGTCAACATTGTCTAATGACGAAACAGTAGGGTAAAATCATGATAATAAGCAGAACAGTACAACCATTTGCCTTAGAGAGTGTAAAATTACCAAAACCATTGATTAGAGCTACAAATCCTCTTCATTTCAACGAAGAATAAGTGAATTTTGTTGTATGTGTACATGCATACCCGTAAGTTTAAATCACAAGGTACAGTCAAAATGGCAATCGAAAACAGATTTTTAGTAAAAATCAATCAAACCTGTCTTGTTGAACAGTTTCGCAATTTTAACATCTTTACAACAACAGGACACCGTCTAAATGAACCTTTCAGTACTTCAGCACCATGGCCATCAGCCAAAGCACCTGTCAATTCAACTTCTCGCGGGTCCCATGATTCACCTTCAAGGCGATATAAAGTGGCATCTCGTGCGCGTGTTTTTGTGCCAATCCAACTTGTATCACGAAAAGGACGACGATGCGATAAATCATGTCCTAAAGCTTGTGCTAATGGAGCAATAAGTGAAGCTGCACGTGGACGAAGTAACTCTAATGGAGTTTCGCCATACTTATTTTCTTGCATAAGACATGATCCATTTTTAATTAAATACTGAAAAATAGGATAAAATAACGTGCTACATATTACATTAGCGTGATATATATCTATATACCTTTCAAAGAAAGAGGCAAATTCAATCTTGATAAAGCAATTTTGGTCAGTAACAGTTACTTTTTGGGTAATTATTAAATTTGTTGATTGAGTACCACAAACAGCTGGTTGATGAATATTCACAAGGATAAACTAATATAATCAATCAACCTTTCACGTTAAAAAAATAAAATAATTTAGGGAAGCTTGTCAGAAAGGTGTATTTGCCTGAGCTATGTTGGTAGGTCCAGGCTACGTAGCTGGACACAGTGAATAATAAAGCTCAGAATCCATAATAATAGCATGGATGCATTCACTTTAGGATAAGGAGTTCCAGTGTTCTTTTATGTACATATTTTCATACTTTCCTCGAAAGCCATATTCTCAATGTGTAATCATTTCCACTATCATTGTTACTAAATCATATTGACTCCTTTTGTATTCATTTGGTTAACATCATTATATCAATATAATAGTGGTAACGTTGAAAAACGTATATATGTGCCAGGTCACATTTTGATTAACGCTGATTGACTGACTTCTTGTGACTAGATGTTGTGGGGATTGTTGAATTTCAAATCACAAATTGACTTTGTTTAGACAAGCACTAGACAGCCGGCATCCAATGGTTGATATTTCCACGTTCTGACGTTTTACGATGGATTTACTCCAACTCAAACAGGTAACAAAGCTGGAAATAGAAGCCATCGGATGCTGGTTCAGTAGCCTTCATATCCAATACAACGGTATATTTTTGATCACACTTTAAAACTTGATTTAGTTTGTTAAGTCGAGATGGAGGCTGTGTGCGCTGCCAACGAGTCTTACACTAGAACGAAACGGCTATCCAAATGCTTCTTGGTTTTCAATGGCTATCCAACCAATGACTTATTTATAGTGCATTATGTAAAAGTTTATTTCATTAAGAGTTAAAAAAAATTATTAGATTAAGTTGTTAAAAAAATACAACATAATCAGAGTGATTAGAGTAACAAGACAGGGAAATCAACAGAAAAACATGATACCATATTGAAGATGAAAAATAAGAAAACTTTATTAGATAGATAAATACTGTTATGACGGGGGACCTAAAGAAAATTGATTATCTTCTAGTGCTGTTTTTCCTGCAAAACGGTTTCATTATTTTGGTTGTATATGAAGTAAGCATTTTATTATTATTATTATTATTATTATTATTGTTACGTTGCCCTCATCCTATACTCGTGTTGAAAGTATAAACTGTTGTTATATCGTTTCTCATTTATAAACTATGGTTAATTGACTGCACATATGTTACCCCAGTTCACATCCACTATTACCCTTGTTTTGTATTAATGTCAGTTTTATAATTGGTTGATGGTGCAGTCTGATTTTGTGTATATATAAAGGCATGATTGAAATATAAGGACTGACTGTGCCTGGTTGGCTCGTAGCTGTTGTTTTCTCTATTCCGACTTCGGAGGCTGGTAGTCGTGGGGCTGACGTATCCGTATTCTGGTTGGCAGTTATCAAGGTCACTGTGTATAATTTCACAATACATAACAAATACAATAAGGAATATTTCGCATGTGTATATGTTAAAAAGCCGACCGAAAATGAAAGCATGCTAATTACATAATAACAAAATACCGATCATGGAAAACAAACTGTTAGTTATTACTAAAACCAATGTTCAAATCTATCACAAGATGTGGATCTAAAAAGGTGAATTTGATTTATAATTATGCTGAAGGAATTCATATGTAATTTGACTGCTGTAAACAAAAGTTCTTACTCAAGTTATAAATTTTCCTGGGGAAAATGTAGTACATAATGAACTGAGAAACACTATCGAGTTTTTGTCATTCATTGAAATGATGAAATTTTAATTTTTGATAATAGATAGTGATGAAGGTACCAAGTGGTCAAGAGTTTCGTTTTAGATGTATTTATGTTGTTAATATTATATATGGCAATAACACCAGAACGTTTGTCTAATATGAAAGTTCAAAATGCTACATAATTTCAAAATTGATATTTAATTGCAAACAAGAGAAAACTGGTAACATTCTGGGAAGCAAGTAATCCCTACAATCAAGTAGTAATTTCATAGACTTGTTAGTCACTTTCAACATCAATAGTGTTTGTTTGTGACTAAAATAAATTGCAATCATGTTGATTTTGTGTACAACATTTTGTACATAAGTGTGTTATTTCGTTATATAAGACTACCAGTTATTGTCATCTAATATCTATTAGTTAGGAGTATTACCTCAATAATTCGGAGTTGCGATAAAATATTACTCAATTACGTTTGGTGAAGCTATCGATGATCCCTTTCTAAATCAATGCAATTTACTTAGTTTTCCCTACGTCATAACAGTGGAGTACTTTATAGTGAAATGACATACAACAATTTTCCCAGGAGAAAACTTTTAGTCATAAACACTTTATTAACATTTTGGACATGACAGAGTCACAGTATCATCCCAGTCACGGATCCTATCCAACTAGTATAATTCTGTGAAATTCTACCATTTAAGATCCAAATTCTAGAGGCGGCAAAATTACAAAGTGCCATCACTCCATGAATTCACTGACTATTAGTTTGAGTTGAGTTGCCTGGTGATGACTACCTGATTGAGGTCCGTATGATAATCACGATTGGGAGGTGGTATGTCTGAGAATCGACCATAATGGCACTATGCATCTTTATCTTGATATTAAATTCCGGTCTTTTCTACATACCCATTCATTTTTGAATTATATTCTAGTACCGATTTCGTTAAATTAGTCTTGTTGTGCTAATGTAGTATGGTAATCAGAGCTAACACACATATAGCTAGGTTCTACATCGTTGTTAACTAAGTAACAGAATCCAAATAACAATAAGTTGTTCAAAAGATACAGAACTTGCAAAATCTAATATGCCTTTAACGTCAGTGAATAACAACCAAAACTATTTACTTCGTTATTTAAACTGATGGATGGATTCTTGTGAAGCTTGAATAAATTTTAGTGAATCTAATATAAAACAGAAGATATAATAGAAATCCTAAAAAGTTGAATAAGAATCCTAGTTAATGATATAGAAGATGATTAATAACAGTGAAATAAGCTAAAAACAAAAATAATATGAAATAAGACTAAAATATAAATGACGAGTAATAAGCATCATTATGAAGATTCGACTAAAAAAGAAAATGAATAAATGAGGCGGCCGAACCAAAAGTTTCCTCAAAGACATAGATTCTCAAATATAAATATAATAGACCTCAAGAAATAGAATAATTAATCAATTGAATCAGTAGTATTAATTAAATACAGTGGAAAGATTAAATGATACTATGAAAAGTACCACGAATAAAAGGTCTACAATTATTTTATCTAATTCCAATACCCCAATGACATGAAAAAAACATGTATTTCATAGTCCGTTTTTAGAAGTCAATCAGTCAGTCATCATCAGTGTAAATCCTGGTACAAATATGCATAAGCCTAAGCTGTACATTAAATTAATACGATGAGTGTAACAAGATGAATGATAAAGGAGAAGTAATGTGGCAGCAAATAAAATTATAAACACCAGTTCAAGATAAAGGAATGAAAAAGTATACATGGAAGTATACAACGGCAAGTAGCAAAAACATGGGCACCATTACGATTAAGTCTTAGTCATATTGTGGTGGATATCACTCATAAGGTCGTCCGTAAGTAGTAGGTAGCGGGACGTAGCGTGAGATTGGAAAGAATCAGTAAACAACATATGAAATGAGTTGCGAGGTGGCAAGGGGCAAAGCATGATTAAAATACATACGAGAATTGAGGACAGAAAAGGGGAGCAAGCCTACAACCGACACGGATCAGAGAACGCGAAGGATGTGCAAATTGATTATTAAGAGTAATGTATATAATACTTTATAACATTCTCTGTTTTCACCAAATAAACAATTGCTTCTCCAATTGATCTTTTCACAAATTTGTTTGTTGTTGACGTGCCTTGTTTGAGCTGCCCCTATATTTCTTCTAATATGACGTTTCAGTACAGTTTATTGTAAGCCGTATGGTTAAAACTGGATTTCCAGAGTTAAACAAACACATAATTATACCCTATATATACATACAGACGAACAAGATAGGGCACATAACTTTCCAACTAATCATAATTCCTGAATTTCTTGGTAAATTCAATATTCTACAAAAGAAGTTCACTTTCACTTGCCATAAAAATAAAATAATCAATCAATGTTATCAATATATTGCATACACTACAAAAGACTAGAAATACATATGGAATTTATTTGTAAGTAACAGGTGTATTTGTTTAAAACTGGAAATAAAAACAAATTCCATGAAATTAACTGAAATTATATAAAGCAAAGGTTAGCATACTTCACATGTAACCTTCTGGATTTCAAGTTTGGGCATATGCAAGTTCAGCATATGCACTATAGCCGATTGACTGAATGTTAAACAGTGTACGGATATACATGGTTACAGAAATTATTTCAAGTTATAATTACGTTTTTAGTGTTAACAGTTAGTTGTAGACATGAAAAATGTAACTTCAATCCCAGTAAACGAATCTGTAATTAGTAAGCAAATTATACTAAAAATTTACATTACACGGTAAGTTTTCAAGATAAGTAAAAGCCTCTGATGGGAAACTAAACCAAGGAAATCTAATTAACTAAATCTACCTGATGTAAGTAGTGTGGTAACATGATTGAAAGTTTAGACTTAAGGATATTTGCCAAAATGATTAAGAAGCGGCAACATAATTAAGTGCAGCTGGTAGACAGTACTGAACCTAGGTGTCGTGAAAAATGGCACTCATCAACAACATGCATTTGCTATCATGAGGGAGTGGAATTTTCTCGTGACACTCAGAGTGTCAAGATCACCAAGATATTCCGGTCAGGACTGACCACCCATAGGACTAAAAGTTTTATGCTGAATGGTCACTGAGTAGCAATGAACGTCATGAATTGTATCATATTGATTAAGTCAATAAGTAGTAATACTTCTAACTGGAACTGAGCAGGATCAGATGGTTGTCAAGATAACGTTGTAACAATTGGTAATCAGTTTTCACAAGTGAAATAGTTCACATTACATAATTGAACATTAAAATCACCATATAAATTGAGTGATAATGAATGTTTTTTTAACAAATTGAAAAATTAGTTTGAAAATTCATCCATACGTAGTCATTATCTACAATAGTTGAATGTGCAAATGGTCATCATGAATATCTAATTATTCAGAGACCAAAGATACAATTTATGAATGTCTCGCAGTGATTCACTACTACATGTAACTGATATAATTCTTTCTTATGAAGAATCTGTCAAAAAACGGAACCACCATTGATGACCTCGCTAATCTTCAAAGGATAACTATTTGAGGCAAGTTATGAGCTACTTAGTCATATGTTGTTAATGTATGGCTCCGTACTTTATAAATCATCACTAGTATTGATGAGGGCTTCAGTTCCATTCAAATTCCTCCCAGTTTTTGGAACACAACATCATAGAATATGCTGGTTATTCATAAAAATACCTCACCAGTGTCTCATCATGGTAGAACTGAAGGAACAATTTCACCTTCGTTCTTGGAATTCACTGCTTCTGATTTAAATACTTCATTCGAATGGAGAACTCATCAAAAAAATTTCAAGTAGGGCTATAAAGATGCGAAATTAAAAGATGCTCCTTCAATTTTTAGGAAGAATAGCTCAACATCAGTCTTACCTTATGACAGCCACTAAAAGGCAACTGTTTTAGTATAAACCTTATGCAAATTATACATACTTGTAGGAATTTGTAATATCCCATTATTAATCTTTGGGACTGTTGACATCTAAACATTGTGAGCTGGTGCTACAATAATTTTTATAGATGCATACTTAGCATGCTTTTTTTATTGCAAATAGCATTGTAGTTGAAACCTTGGTAAATACTTTCAAACCGGTTGAGCAAGTTAGTGGCATCACCAATATATCAGTTAATTGGACAGTGAATTGTTGTTTAATGTTATAGATTTTAGATTTGAGTGTCAGAGTGAACATATCATCGCAATACAGAAACATCCAACTGACGATTCTAAGATAAAAATAAACGCTCTCTTTGGTTGATATTACTAGTCACAAGCTAAAACATATATTCGACTTAGTTTAGACTCAGAAACTATAAACCACATCTATTGAGGCAGTTAGCAATACTCTCTTGCTGTTCATATCCTAAAAGGTGCACAATCGAGTAAATAGTAGGAAACTAACTGTCTGAATTGTTAAACTATAGTTACATAGATCGATTAAATGATATGTTTCCGCATATGATAAGACACCTTTAGCTGTGCGTTAGGATATGTCTAGTAAATACAAATTCTTGCAGGTCTTCAAGCAACGTAAAGACCACATTATGCCATTGAGAAAGAAATAAAGACAATTCAGAAAAAAATATTCTTTTCGACATCATTTACTATAGCTGTATAATCGTATATATAATCGGCAAGAGAATACAATGAGACGTCTAGTGTGAAGGATGAACTTCCGCTTTGAGCCACATCTATATGTACACAAATTTACTTGCTCATATGGAGCCTGCAATATTATCCGCATAAAAGAACCATTCCCAAACGCATCTCTGAACATTACTCGTCATGACTTTTGAAAAGCGAATACAAATCGACTACCAGCTCAATACAAGAAACTTTATTAATACAGGTCACGTTGTCTCCCCCCCCCTCCAAGAATCGTCCTTCAGCAACACCTATGTTGTGACACGATTGAGCTGGAGAAGGCACGAATCGACATTCTGTGAATTGCTGAAGCTTTAACAACCTGGTACTTCAAGCCCGATTTTTGTGTGCAAAAACAGCACCTGCAATCGCTGGATTTACCTTGGCCCTAACACTTCTTCAGCTATTTATCATTGCCTTTGGTCTATTTTAATACTTTTCTTTAATTTCTCATATCTTATGACTAATTAGGTGAACCCTCCCTATCTTCCCATAATTAGTCCTTTTCTTCGGCACGTGTCTCTGTTCATCTTAGCCAGGTGGATAATCATCGCTCATTCTTCTAATCTGTAAATTAATTTCATTTTAGAACAGTTCTTTTTTATCTGGAAAATTACATAATTCTTTTATGACTCTTTTGATACTCAAAATTTCTAAATAATTCATTATGTAACCAATCTCTATCTTTCAATAAACAAATATCTTGTAAAAAAATGACTATATAGATTGCAAAGCTTTATTAAATGATATCGTCGAAAAGAAACTTTTTACTGAATTGTCTTTATGTCTTTCTCAATTACAAATTCTTATACCGTCTCATTTTAGACAATGTATTTTAGAACGAAAATGAGTTATTCTAGTGTATAATAACTCTAATATAAACTTATGAAAGAATATTGACATTCATGCACAAAATATTCTAGAATTTATCTAAAAGACCTTTAATACATACCGTCAAATATATACAACAAAATATTCATTGATAATGAACTAGATTTTGTAAACATTTTGTGTTTATTGTTTGCATTTACATAACATGAATAAATAAAACTTAAGTTACGCTTATGATAATTATAAATTTCTACATTTACTACATAAACTAGATAATCAAACCTAAAGCGATTGGATGAAACAGAGGGGTAGCCATCTAGTTGATAAAAAAGAAAATTGTAAAAATGATCTAAAACAAAAGGTTCGTGAGGAGTACATACGAGAAGCGTATACGCACTAGTTACACGTAAATGCAGCGTTTGGAGTAAAACGAATCTCGAATTGTAACGCTTGAAACTGACTAAACAAATATAAAGTAAACAACAAAGCAATAAATTGTGAAGTACAGAAAACTAAGTTTAAATTACAATCTTAAGTGTACGGAGACGTTGGATGTATCTCCATATGCTGTGGTTCCAAATGATACTCGAACATAGTAAACGATAAGGCAAGAGCCTGAGTGGAATTAGCTTCAATTTTTGCTCAGATGTCTTCTACATGTGATTACCTCTTAAAAACAAATTATTGAAAACATATAAATCCATAAATGAAGCGATGGAACTCACTTCAGCAATTTCTAAATGATTCCAAAAACATGCATAATGTAAGGCTGTATTACCATGCTCATTTGCAGCATCTACGTTTAGTCGATGAGAACTTAACAAGTAGTGTATAACATCAAAATGTCCATGAGCTGCAGCTAAATGCAAAGCTGTATCATCACCCATATTTGTAGCATTAATGCGAGCTCCACGAATAACTAATAAATCAACTATATTTCTTTGTCCTTCACGTGCAGCCCAATGTAACAGGCTAAATCGATGTTCGTCGCCCTGATTTACATCGTTTTCGATATCATCTAACCAAAGTTTTACTTCATGAAGATTTCCTTCACGAACGTGAGCAATAATAGTTTCCATAAATTAAGACGAAACAATATTGATACCCTGAAAGTGAAAATTTTCAAATTAGTCGAACAACAGCTATGGGAATAGTTGAAAATATCAAGTTTACTTAAAATATGTGTATTTAGAGAGACAAGTTACAAAATCATCTTTTCTTATAGGAACATGGCTTCAAGTTTAGTTTGGGCAAACTATGCAGAAGCTCAGGGGTACAGGAAGAGACTTTACGAAGAATAGCACGAACAAAATATGTATCATTAGTTATCTCTGAAAATTGTTTGATGAATCCAAAACGCTTTAGCTTCTTAAGGAAGTCACCAAATTTTCCATCGAATCTACTATTTACGTCAACAACTATCAGGATACCACTGGGAAGAAATGAAAGCAATAGATTACGAATATTATATGAAGTAAAAATTTTGTATATCAGGCAATTCAACAAATCTGAATAGAAAGAGAAAAATCTGAAATTATGATGGACTTGATTATCGCATAAGTCACCAGACCAATCGTAACAAGAATTTTCAATGACATCTCTGTAGATAGCTCATTCTCTATTTTTCATTTGTAGTCATGCATTTGGTTACTGAAGTCTTGGAATGGCATCAACAGTAGCCATTATTTTATTGGCATACTTTCATAGTTAATAACCATGATGTGAAATGATCCGTTGCTTTAGTTGTGGGAAATGTCTTTCAGTGAGTTACTTATGTCTTGAAAAATCACTTACTTGCTTTGGAATATTTTGTTGCTAGTAGATAAAGTTCAACACGGTTACAATATAATGGATATTATATGGCTAAACTCAACCAAATGTGCTGAGGTTATACGTAATGATAGGTCAGCAGAATATGTTGCCAGTGGAGCGATTTAAACACCGTATGATAGACTCCATTGTTTAGAGATGTACTCTTCTTGAATATATCAGAACTATCACATAAATAATAAGAAACTAGCTCCCAGAACACTGAAATGTAAATGAGAAACAAGTTTCTTACAAATAATACAAACATATAGCCAAGCATGTACACGTGCCCAGGTTTTGGCCACACCTAATGAATAAAAGTTATTGGTCTTATTCGGCTACCAAAACCAAATTAAGTAAAACGGGGTTCGAAACTGTAAGCTAATGGTTGAAGGCTGTGTAGTATAAGCACTAGGCGACTTTTAAAATAACTTACCATCCCAAATTTTGAAACCACAAGAGTAAAGATACCAGTGGAAAAAGCTGGTTAAGTAAACATATATATAAAGGAATATGACTGTTACTGTAAAGCAGTTTTGTTTCAAAATTGAAATGTTAAGTGAAGTTGCTTACTTTGATTTCAGAATGCGATTCGCTTCATACAGGAATTCCGAACAATTAGTTCCCATTAAAGATAAGCAAAACACTGCGGAATCGACTTTACTGTCCTTAAGAGGTGTCTATAAAAAAGAATTAAAACTCAGTTTGGGATACTTCTAATAAAAAGAGTGTAAATAAATGCATTTACCATAAAGTGAAGTCTTAGTGAATTAATTAAAAAGGGAACGTAATATAGCATAAGTAGAAAAATGTTAAAACTCATTCCCGTAACGCAATTACCTAGAAGGTTTATTAACTCAGTTTTAGTTATATTGTCAGTCTGAAGGTTAGTGGTATTAATTGGCTGAATAAACTACAGTAGAGCAACAATGAACCTGCAACTTAATGGTTCAAAGATGATTGGTCTAACCACTAAGTGCAACCTGAACTACAGGTAGTCGTGTTAATGCACGCATGTTTCAACAATCAAACAGCTGCATTAATGCAAGTGAATAGATTACAACAAGGATTGAGTTGTAGATATATTTTTATTTAGCGTACATCAAGAGCAATTGAAAACTGCTTTTAAATAGAGGTTCATTTAGACATAATTGAAAACCTGACACAAATATTCATTGATACAGGTTATCAAACCACATGAGTGCCGAGAAATTCTATTATTAATATGCATACAAAAGGATTCGGAATAGCAGCAGAAATAAAAGTAAACTGAAATGAAGGAATTTTGAGACAACTAAAGGGAATGCATCAAATAACATTAAAGGTCAGGATCTTGGAGAACATAGAGATTGTGTGCATCTGAGTCACTCGAGTCGATTTTAATTCGTATCTAAGGTTGACAATCATTAGCTAGAGATAACTTGCAGTTCCTAACTACATAGTCTACACAGAATAACATGGACCAGAGTTAGTGGTTTCATGCGGTGAAGTCGAATCTTGATTTGACCATCCCTACTTCTCTTCCAGCCAAATAAAGACTTCTCACCCAGGTAGGTGATGACTACGAAGGTATTACATTAACCGTCTCAGTCAATAGGTGTATAGTTTTGTCAATCTATTGCAGCCTTTTACACGTAACACTATACATCTGCGATCCATTCTTCAATTCAGCGAAACGTGATCTATCCTACAAAGATACCAATGATTGGATACTTGTAACCTGAATGCAACTCCATCTAGCGGAGATGACTACAGCATATGGTTTCAACCAGCAGGTCTTGAACTAAAACTCCGATCAACTTACTTTGATCCACTGAACTAAGTAGTATCATTAGTTCTCCGTGATATTTGACAAAAAAACGAAGAGGAATAGAGAGACCTCTCCTCTCCTCTCAATATAATTTTACTGGTAGTTGAAATGGCTTATTTTGTAGGCATTGTATGGATTGTCTCCTTTAATTCACATGAGATTGCTTAAGATAGTTTTGTAGCTTTTGAGTCAATCCTATTAACAACAGCGTCAATAATATGGTTGTATTTTCTAACATGTTCTTCATATGTAGTCCGTCTGATTACTGAATTCGATTTCAAGCTAGTGGATGAGCTTGGTAGGTATTTTAATGAAATTGCATGCATAGCAATTATTTGGAAAATCATCATTAGGCAACTAACTTCACATAACCACATGATCTGTCAGTCGTGTACAACATAAAAACTAGTACATTAGCATAGGTCCAAGTCTTCATACCACACTGACACGATGAGGTCAAATTAACGAGATTATTATCATAATATGATACAGCGGAAAGAAATAAAACAAAGGTGTATGCGAAAGGATAATGGAACTTGACATAAAAGCAAAAGTGATGGAAACGGCTGCAAAAACAGGTAATCCTAGACAACTGTTCCGACTCATCAAGGAAACTGGTAATAGTAAGTCGGTCGTTAGTGAGACTATCTTGGAAAATGGGTCCATGATTCATTCTCAATCTAAGAGATTATACCGATGGGGTGAACACTTTTATAAACAGTTCAGTTGGTCTCCAGCTACCCTCCTGTCTCTGATTGTCCCTAAATTCGCTAGATGATGTGTTCCAACTCTAAGTGAGGATAAAAGGCTATAAGTAATTTGAAACGAGGGGAAACAGCAGGTCCTAACAGGTTAACCCCAGATATATTGAAGGACAGTGGTCCAGTTGTCGTAGGCAGGTTGACTAACATGTTAGCTAAAGTCTGGGTCCTTGTCGTAATCCCATCCGACTAGCCCCAATAGCTGGTCGCCCCAGTTTACAAAAAAGGACAGAAATCCTCTTGTGATAACCAAAGAGGCATCAGTTTGACTATCATAATGTCTAGGATACTAGCCCCTGTAACCACCCGATATTTGTCTGAAGCCAGAGAACAGCAAACTCGGGTAAATTATGCTGGCTACAGACATGGACGAGGATGCATCGACTAGATGTTCACTCTTTATAAGACCCTAGAACATAGACATAACTAACAACGTCCAACAATAGTTGTATTCCTTGACTTAAAAGCTGCGTTTGACTCCATATACCGAAAGGTACTGTGGCAGTGTTTATCATTAAAAGATGTACCTGAAAAGTACATAAACCTTATAAAGACTCTCTACCGAACACTTGTGGTTGAATTAGAACTTATGGTGAACTGTCACTAAAATTATCAACGTAAAGTGATGTTCGTCAGAATTGTCCCTTATCCCCCCCCCTTTTGATTTAACTTCGCTATAGATGTCCTCTGAGAAACCACATTCTCTTCGACTAGCTTCTCAGGAATTAATCTTCCAGATGGCCCAAATGTCGACTTAGAATAGGTCTATTCGATGAAGACGTTGACAATATGCCGTCTCCTTGAGTAACATCGAAAGCATATTTGGGATGAGTTTCTCTTCATGTTACTGCAGGGCTGGTCTGCACCATTGCCTAGAATAGTCATAGGGAGCGAGGTAGTTGAGTGCGTTGACCACATCAATTATGTAGGAAGTCTCATCACTCCTAGTGGGTTGGTGTCTGACGAAACCAGAAAGTTTGTCTGGCTTTTAACAACCTCCGTTACTTGTGGCGTAGGCGAGATATCCAGCTTTCAATGAAAGGTCGAGTGTACGGTGCAGCAGTCCGCTTTGTTCTAGCATATGGGTTCGAAACTTGGGTCATAACAATAGAAGATACGTCGATCTTTGGTCATAGAAATCTTCGTAGTATCACCCGCATATCATGAAATGAGAAAATAGGTAATATTAGTATTAGGAATAAAGTATTAGGAAAACACGGGAGACCAGTCTGAGACCATAAACCCTTATCAACTGAGATGGTTGGGACATGTATTGTGTATGTCTGACCACCGTCTGCCTGATCGCGTTATGCTGGCTGGTGTAGGGGTAAGATAGAAAAGAGGTAGGGGTAGCCAAACCAAAAAATGGCATCCATCTATGAAGTCTTTGATTGCTGATCCGAGCCACATTAGTAGATGCATGCTACCTGGTTGGGGTACGCGTGACAGTCGTTACGAGCGGTTGGAGATGCTGGGTGGCATGGCCCAAAATCCATTACAGTGGCGTAAATGTATTTACTCGTTATTTCCGGAGGAGTTTAAGTTTAATTATCTTTTCGTACTTTCGTTTGTTTCATTCTTTTCTACTGAATTATGCTGTCATGTTTATTTTGTGAATTTGATCTCGTCGTGCTAATGTGATATGACAACTTGGATCTATGCGTTTATGCAACTCCGCCTGAAATCCCCCAGGGTTGCTGCCGGTCCCAAACCCGAATAAAGGAGGAGGGTTGGACATGAGGTTAGCAACCCCATCCCGTAAAACAACAACCTTGGTGACGCGCATATGCATCGGGTTCTACGTTGCACATGAACGAATGGGTTGTGCTCAATATATGAATTACATTGTTCATTATTTTTATGCAAATAAGGAGACATCCTTGTAAACTTTGATCCCAATAACAGTCCCGAAATAATTAACTCATACCTAGTTACACTATCTATCGATACAATGATGTAACTCTTTAAAGCATCTTTCAGTAACACAATACCATAAGACCTGTTTATTTCTGTAGATGAATTCCACCCTCAAATAAAGTTATACAGTAATAGCTAGGGAATAGTATGCTTACGTAAACTAATACACAACCTTTAATTTTAACAGCAAATAGTGTTCATAGCTTCCGCAAGTATCTTTAATATAAAATAGTCAAGTCCCTTTGTCTTTACTCGTGCAAAATATTAGCAAAAATAGGAATGCTCCTAAATGTTGTTCGTCATACATATTGTAAGTAAGAATCTTGTGTATTCCTTGTTTTCAAAAAGACTTAGATTAGAACTAGTACTTACTAAATTACACAGACGAACTAAAACAAATAACAATTGAAAGTGTAGGAAAATTCAGGAATTCATATATTAGTAAGATAGTAGTTAGTTAGACGCCTAGATGTTCGTAATCTTGTTGCCTTCAGTTAGCCATCTGTATACGAAATATTTAAGAGGAATAACAATGATAAAAAACTAAACTAAGTTGACATAATAGAATAAGGCATCACTTAGGAATTTATGATATAAAACATAATAGCAGCAAACGAGGAAAAAGCATCGTTAGAACAGAAAACTTTGAAGTATAAAATTATGCTACCAAACTCACATGAGCCATATCACAAGCAACGACACGTTGGTTTAAGGAGACCAGGTCAAAAGAGTACACTTTGAAATTATCCGGCAACAAACAACTCAATCGTGCATCACCACACCCAAGGTCGGCTATTTTGTGAGTTTTGGCAGAATCTGGATATTCTTTGATAATTTCACTTTTCACCCAAATGAGAGGATCTTCAGGCCACTGGGAAAGTTGTTGTTGGTAACCTTCATGATATATTTTAAATGATTCCGGATCTTCCCGAAATATGGAAGCGGCTTCCTCACTGGTGCAAGTGTATAACTTTTCGTTCAAAAACCGAAACCTCTAACTTAAAAAGCTCAAATGACAAAATTACATTGAGGAGTTTATCAATGAATCGAAACTATTCTTCACATGTTTTGCACATTTGAGCTCCTTCACGCTTTTATTAGAGTGGCTTCTACGCTTCCTTTGAGGTTTTGTAAGTATTTTCCTGAGCTTCGCTAGGTTGAACTTCGTCATAAACCAGGCAGAGTAGCGTTGCAGTTGTACTTACCTCTTCAATTGCCAGTAAAAAGGATAATAGGTCTGGTTACTTGTGGTAATCCTTCGAGTATTTATTCTAATGAACATCTAGCTTTTCCTTGAAAGTGTTTGCAGGTGCAGCTGATATAGCTTATTCTAGTAGTACGTTCTAGACGTTGACTATTAAATATAAAAAGCAGTCCCACTTTGCTGTTTCTAACCCCCCTCCTCTCCCTTGGTAAAGCGTGAGATCTACTACACCAAGCCTGCAGCAGGTCTGGTGCCATTTTTGGTTATCCAGGGTAGCAAGTAGTAACCCTGAGTCGAAAGGATCAAATGAGCAAGTCTGTAAAGACTCATATTTTATTCACAGTGAGTTTCTTTGAGAAGTAACGGTTACTCCTATGTCCTAATATTCTTGCAGCGGTGAATAATCCCTTAAATAGTTAGTTGCATAGTCTCTAGTCATTGATGCTGAATATGTTCGTTTTAATAAACACGACAAGTTGAAGGTGCTTGGTTAAGCATCACCACCAGATCACGGCACAACGTGGGAGGCAACTTTCTCGCTAATAAGTCAGCCTAAACGTTGCTATATCATTGACACTCTACTGACAATCGAATACACCTTCCCCATCCCTCACTGTCTTCTGATTTATTTTTTTTTCGTACATGTGGGTTTCGTCGTTAGAATTTAGCCTGATTATATGACAAATATAACTGGTCATATACCAGCCTCAGCTCAAATCAGATTAAGAATCAGGTGTATTGTATATTATTTATCAAATCTTTGCGTTATCAAAAAATAAGGGTGTCGATGATTTCACCTGCCGTAGAAACTCACCTATATAGGGTAGAAATAGGATGGAACTCCAGTTAATACGGGTTCTCATTCAGAATTTTCGTCAATTCGTAAACTTTTCCTAAGTCCATATATGTGTTTATTTAACTTTTGGTTGGCTCTGTTACTTCGAAGTATAAGAGCGTCTGCGTAAGGTCACTGTAAGACATTGTCAAATCTTCTGTTAAGATCAGTAAATATTGCGTCCAATAATCCATCCCAGCTATTAAGCTAGTAAGTCAGAAAAATCGCTTACTGAACCTATGTTTTGCTGCAGTCGACAAGCTCTGTGACTTTATATTAGTACGTATTTTGTTTCAGATTATTTTTTCTGGTTGATTTGACGGATACATAGTAAGATACTAACTACCTATTTCTACACTTTCAAATGGGGCTAATGATTGTACCGTTCCAATCCCTCAGTAGCTGGATTTGGGAAAAGAACATCTTAACCCACTCCATGTGAGGTCCTAAAATAATAATTATCAAATTGATTACAGAATTCACACTAGTTTATAGACATGGTGTAGCTGGAAAGATTCAGGTCACTATATCCAGAGATCATTTTATGAGAGATGTAGATATTTACCGTTTTGCTTAGTACAAAGAAGCATTTGTGAGCAAAGAGAAAGAAGGTAAACAAATAGCGAAACGGAAGAACAGTATTATGACAGTTGTACTGTCCCGAATTTTCAAGCAATTAGAACAGTATAGCTGTTTATGTTGGAAAATAAGGTATTACAGTTTAGTCAGATAGGGTCAATTTGTTACCTTCGATAAGTTGACTATCATTGACGGCTTCTAAAATAGTGTTTAGTGTGGAATATATTTATTGTTACCATTCCAAAATTTAGTACAGAATTTACTCCAGTTTATGGTGAGTTTTAATAAGAAGTAGATTTTGAGAGGCTGTAGTAGTAACGAAGTGAATAAAAGCCATTTATTTGCCTATTTATTTGTACGAGTTCACGTAACGTATATTGAAGCATCTCAAATATCTCTACTGAATGTTTTCTCAGGTCAGAGCACCAATACGTAGCCTCAAACAAAACAGGCTTTCTCCCATAGACAAGGGGGTTTGAAGCTGTCTCCACATTATAAAGTCTAATGTCCGACTACTCTACCCTCCTTCTTTTTATGATGTTAGGATAGTGCACTTGCTAGTTAGATGGAAATTATATTGTTTTACTTGATACTCAACGTTAAAAGTTCTTTTCTGGTCACCTTTATCTCAGTAGGCTACATTGGTTATTGAGGTTACAAACAAAAATCAGCTATCTAGCTGGTAGCGGTTTGTTATGGAGGAGATTATTTACCGGAACAGAAACAGACAGCAGTATCCAATGCATTTCATTGGGGAGTGAATATGAGGTAGTACAAGCCATCACAACGCTTCCACTCATGGCATTTCTTCATTATACGTATTCGAGGATCAGAAAGAAGTGGGGGGTTTTAAGAAGAAATAATTACAGTGTGTAAATGCGTTCGGAGATCTAGTGCGGACTAAGCTACTGAAAGTCGATATTAACTAATGTTTACTAATCAATATTCATTTATTGCAAATTATTAGTAGACAAAAGAGAGTTTGTTACTTATTTACTATAACTCAACATTAAAAGTGCCTCAGAAGTTTAGACATATCATTGGTGATTAGGCCCTTATTATGTCATGCTTTACTATCTCGGACTCCTAAACGGCTGTACAGTGTGCTAATATCATTTCCAGTAAAAATTTGATAATAGACGCGGTAAATTTAGGTAAGGTGGCTAGGCATCTGACACTTATAAGAAACTTGTTCAACAGCTTCTTTTATTCAATGTTAAAACAGTTGGGTTTGAGAGTCTTTCGACATCCAAATCCTCATTTAAGTACGTTAGGCCATTGAGAATTCAGAACCGAAACGTGAGACTAAACTCTATTTTCCCCTGGGCCACAGTGCCAAGAGACTTAATCGTTTACATCTAGAATGGTAAAACAAGATTTTATCCCAATCATAAATACTTATGTCAAATTTTCTTTGTACGCCTACTACCCTGAGGTTGTCTGTTTTAGAAATTTTGTCAAACATATGATTAAAATATTTCAAAAGAAACCATAAGCAACTCGTGCACACGACTCATTACCACAGTTTTTAAAAACAAGTCTTATAACCTTTTTAGCCTTAGAAGTTTGAGAGCTTATGTATTCGGATAAATTAAGAGTTAAACAGTATTTTATACCTAAATCTTGCACTATGACGAGAAAAATAATTTTCCGGTTGCTTAGGGAGGTGGTAAAGACACTTCGGTAGAATATATGGTACAGCAGCCCACATTTATCTTCGTAAAGCTACATTTTACAGGCAGGGCACCAGTTCCGCAATTGAACGATATCGAGTTATTATTGTTCATAGAAGTGTAAATATCACGTAAGGAGGAGAAATGTACAATTTTAAGATTGTCAGCATATAAGGAAAGCTTGTTGTATTTTACAGAATTATATACTTAACTAGTAAGTGGATTAACTTCCGAAACTACATCGGTAGTCTTAATTTTGGAAGCTGTTTACTGAAAACATCGCTAACAAATCGACTGATATTTCCTACCATAACATAAATGATGTGTTAGATAAAATCGAACCATTATGACATTCAAAACAAATAATTCCCAAAGACTTGTTCAATCCAATGGCACATACAATAACACCTATCATGGGCGTAAGATCCGTTTTGAAGGTTTTGTTTGTGAAAATCCCACCACGTATACATTTGTAATTTCTTCTTATTGATTCCTTCAGTTATACATTTTGTTAGTCTGTTCGATTCCATTTAAGATGGTAATATATGTATTTTATTATAGTTTCTAATTTTCTTTCGCTCATCCTCTGAGTTTCCATGTTTCTGAACTGCATTTATATTCTTTTAGTTAATACTTAGTCTTAGTGGCAGCCATAGTGATTTGTTCCTCCTTTGATTTTGTTGCTTGCATTGACTGGAATTATGCATTTTTGATAGTGAATTGAAGCACTCTTCCAGAATTGGGAACACTGTGTTAGAAAGCAACCAAATATTATCTTTTGAACGATTCTGATCTATTCAGAAAGCATAGAATAACGTCTATTTGTTGATATTAATTTGATTAATTGGACAATTGTTGGTGGAATAACTGAGTATTAATATTTGTTTAGGTAATGATTTATATTTATGATGGATATTAGAACTATCATTTGCCCAATCACTTTGTTTTGGTTTCAACTGGGCAATAGCGCGTATCCAAACTACCTTGACAGTTATTCCTCAGTCCAAACCTTAGTCTGGATTTCACAGTGGGTTTTCCTTTACAGCTCTTCCTTAATGTGTTCATTTTCTTCATGCCTGTCTCCAACTCTCGACGCAACGTGTCCTTGAGTCTTTCTCCTTTTTTTGACCTTCAGGATTCCAAGTTAGTGATTACCTTATGACACAGTTTGATTCCCTCAATGTGTTCTATCCACCTCTAGTGTATTTTCCTAATTTCTCCCCTGGCTGGAAGTTGATTTGTTATCAGCCATAAAAGGTTGTTTGTTGATGATATCTGGCCAACGGATCCGGAGTACCTTACACAGATAGCTGTTTATAAACACTTGTATCTTTTTGATGACGTTTTTTCGTGATTCCCCAAATTTCAACTCCATACAACGGAATCGTCTTTACATATAAATTGAAAATTTTGATCTTAATGTTGATTGACAGTTAGTTTGAGTTCCAAATATTTTTCAGTTGTAGAAATGCTGCCCTTTCCATGCCAACCCGTGCTTAATATCTGCATCAGGGTCTCCTTGTTTATCGATGGTGCTGCCCAAATATGTAAAGGTTTCTACATCCTGTAAAATTTCTTCATCACGTTCATTGTTTTGTATCGAAGGATCTTGCTTTTCCCTTTGTGTATGTTGAGGCCTACTGCTGCTGAGGTTGCTGCTACACCGTCCGTCTTCACCTGTATTTGCTTCTGTGTGTGGGATAAAAGAGCTGGGTCATCTACAGAGTCCAAGCGATCTAGTTGCATCGATATCGTCCACTGTATTCCTGGATTGTTTTGAGATATTGCAGTCTTCATGATTCACTCAACCGCCAATCGAAAGAGAGGGGGAGAGATGCAGGATTGTTTGACACCGCTCTTCACTTCGAATGAATCTCTGAGCTGACCTCCATGCCTAGTTGTCTGACCATGGCCTTTACTTGCACTTTGGGAGTTCGCGTTTTTTCACCTGATGTTGAGCTAGAGGTCTTAATATTAGAGGCTGTGTGGTCTAAATCAACGTTACATAGGGAGTGTTTGTCAGGGGTTTGACCTGCAATTTGTACGTCTTGTAGCACAGCGCCTGTTCTGGTGATTAGTAGTACCGTCAGAGGATTCTGTAGCAGTACTAAATGATGTAATTAAGTATTCTACGTTGGTGGCGTTCTGCTCAGCTTTACTTAAGTGTGGGGTTTTAAGTCTCTTACGTCTATGGATAGCAATCTTGTCCTCTACCACACGGGCATTCTTATGATTGGTACATGCAGTTATTAATTGCTCAGCCCGTTCCAACTAATCTGCTGACGATTAGGAGAAAAGTTGGAGGAGAGTAGGGCATGAGTACTTCTGGTGTTTGTTTTCCAGACGAAGGCATTGACAAGAACGGTCTGAAAGATTAGATGCATTTAGTAAAGAATACCTAACGGCTCTCAGTGGTGCTTTATCACGTATATTGTGGACAATTGGGTTTTAATAGGATATTATACGTTTTGTTACTTCTACAGCAATGAGGTCAATTGCTGTTTCCACCTTCGTAACCTCTTCCAGTACATGTGTGCTTGTATCCCTGGTCAGTAGATCATAGATTATTATTCTAAAATTTAGTACAGATTTCACGCCAGTTTACAGGCATAGTGATTAAATTTAAAGGGTGACAGTGTATTAAGTTTTTGTTTAACGTCACCTACTATGACCGAGAATAACTCCACTTTAGGACGTATTTCCGATAGCTGCTGAGTCATATGCCGTGGTTCACATTTAACCGCACATTTAACATGAACCACACTCAATGAATGTGCTGGCTTCATAAAAACAGCGTTCATCGACTAATGTTCCCTTCCTCTTCTAAACAACTTAACTTTATCAACAACCGTGTGCTTTTTCAGACATATTGCGATCTGCATGTACAATCCAATCGCTCTTTATAAACCATGATTTCAAATTCTGTGATGTTGAAATTTCTGTACCCATATGCGAATAAACTATTGCTCATTTCTGACTAACATCTGCGCACTAAGATTCTCTCACCACATCACTGTGCACTATAACCCTAATCAGCTTAATTTTGTATAATTTTTTATGTTTCTGATGGTATTACCTTTCAATTCCGATATCAGGAAATAAATTATTACTGCTATTATATGGAAAAATAGGGGTGTATCAGGTGGATAGACAAAAGAAGATTGCGTAAGCAGACACGTACATGAAGAAAGGAATGTGTTGCATGAAGTTGATTAAAAATGGATAATCCAAATTTTTGTAAGCAAATATCTTTGTGAAATGAAGCTAATAATGACGACACTGAGCATTAATCAGGTCACAACTCGCTCTGTCTAAATGTCTTACTTCATTTCAAGCAGTTGTAATTAGTATGTTGAAGTAGTAACTCCACATTCGGGGCCTACACTGTAGTCCGCTTGGTCATATACCGGGTGCACTTCTGTAGAAACTGGTTCCCAAACTATTCCTACAGATTTATTGTTCTATGAAAGTAAACTATTTAATTTCTACTGCACTCGTCTAATTATAGCACGTTGACGCATGCACGGCTGGTGTTTATATGTTAACAAATGGGCAGTGACAGGCAAGCCATCAACCAAGTGATTCCTTTTTGTATTTTTATGTAAACTGTCGCGCACCAGACAGACATTGTTATTACTTCGCCGACCTTACCAAAATATCGAATTAACTAAAATTATGTGCAAGATAATCACAGTAATACACAAGCGTGTAAATACATAGCATATATTTCTCCACTATGGCGAAATATGTGCTAGGTCAATATGATATGGTAAACTCAGACGCTAAATAGTAAACGCGCCCAGTTTGTGGCGGATGTTTACAATAGCCGGTTTTCTTTTTTGTTTGCAAACAATCTAGCTATAGATATAATTTTACATATATGTTGCGTGCAGTATCTGTGGACTTTCCAGTAACATGGAGGTCATTAAAAGATGTTGTATATAAACTTCTTCGATGTGATTTTGTTGACAGAGACGTGTGGAATTCTAGTTTTGGCTATGTATATAGTTTGTGCACTTCAAGTCCAGTCTCTCATGCATCCACTTTGTACAAATCTACTACAACACTCATCAGTGAGAGAGTGGAGGAAATTGCATCGGAACTGGAAACAACAAGTGACTGTGATTTACTTCCTATGTATGTAAAACACTGGGAGTCGTATCATCGCGGACTTACATACCTAGACATCCTTTACAGGTAATTTCTATAAATTTCTAATATTTTTGTGTGTACAGATACATGAATACTCAACACGTAAAAAACTTAAGGCCATCAGAAGCTGATATGTGCTATGGAGCGGCGCTTCCTATGGCAGATCAACACACTATGGAAATTCTCGAAATAGGCCTTGCGTTCTGGAGATTGTATCTAATCGACTACATAAAAACTCGACTCTCTGCCTGCCTCATGCGAGAAGTCCTTAAGTGGGTTTTACCTTCTTTCTAAACGTTTACAGTGACAGACTGGGTATATGTGGACAACAGAATAACATACATCCATGTTTGGCTTCTTTCTTAAGAGTTGGGGAACTGAGGAATTTTGAAAAAGTAAGTAAATTGTAGTAGGTAAAAGTTATATTGAAGCCCTACTTCGCTTTTATTTATGTACTTGGCAGAACATGCTTTACTTTTCCAAAGTTAGCCTTTTTTTGAAATAAGTACTATGATATCTTGAATAAATATACTCTCTGTTGAATATAATTTTACAAATCCAATTTTCTCGCATCAGCATCACATATATACATTTCTTATTTCCATCTTGAAGCCTGTTTACTGTCTATCAGTTTTGACGACATTTTTTATTTTACCTGTTACCAGTGTTATTGCTCTTGTTTTCATATTACTTGAAAGGCTGGGATGGAAATATACAACCAAATATTTCAGAACCCTCTAAATGATGCGACGCGATCATTTTACTCTCAGTGGGCATGTCAACGGGAGTCGGAATTAGGATGTGCCCAGTATGTAACTGAGGTATGTTCTCTTACTTTGTTTCAGGTATTCTGGTTTACTTTACAGAAATTGTATTGCAGTTAAAGCCAATGAGGATGTAATTGTTCAACTATCTTGTGGGCCGATGTGAGCGTATGCACGCTGCCAGTATGGTTAGTAACTTGACCAGATCACACCGAATAATTAAGTCCTCCATACGTATATATATATATATATATATATATATATATATATACCATATTCGATCCTAGTTTCTTCTATAATTAGATGAGCGCATTAAGGTATATTCTTTTGCAACTAGCTTCATATCTTTGTAGATTTATCAACACACTTCATGCTTTAACCACACAGTATGGTGCTCAGTAAGCTACGTTTTGTGTGATAATGACCTCCGTTTTCTGTTTGAACCACAGTTTTTTCTTGATATATAAATTGTTCTGTTCCGTTTTATGTGGAAGCGTACTTGAGAATTTGACTGTTCACCAGAACTTTGAGATTTAATAAACTATTAGTACTGAACAAAGTATCTAAGTCATATATTCTGTGAATATTTCAGGCGCTAGCTCTGCGGACAGAAGAACACAATCGTGCCATGCAATATTACAAATGTTCAATATTACCAATGCAAAGTTTGTTTCAAGAGATAATTGTTGAGCAGCGTCTAAATTTTCTTAACATGAATATTAGACATGTTATTGCTGAAGAAGATAAGTCGAGTGAGTGCAACATTTCTGCCCAATTACTGCTTCAGTTTAGTGAAACGAATAATTCTGTTTGTATTGTGTGCATTTTTCTATGATATTTATTTGTCTATGTTGTTCTGATCATGTTTTGCAGTTAGGTTGTAAAATAGTAGTATATGTGGCATTTTCTTTGTGTTGCTGATAGAGTGGATTGAACACTATGTTTCATCTACGTCGTACCTTGTCTACTGGCTATGTCTCGTCGCTTTTATTGATAACATTCTTGTGGTCCCTGTGTATCGTATGGTTTCCCTATTTCGTTAATTAACCAATTTCTTTTAATTTTACCTTCTGAATGCTTATGAAAATCTTGTGTGCTCGGTATGCGTTTTGCATGCGGAAATATTACCATGAACCACAAAACTACCAACCCTTACACATACCTTACTAATTAAGCACTTACATTAAGCTAGTCTCTGGGGGTTGTCATATGCTTTATTGAATTCCGGTTTATTCTGTTTTATTCAAAATATATATATGTTATATGATACTCAGAAGTACACTACAGTATGCAATAGTACCGTCAGTGTCTATCATTAAGAGGCGTGCCACAGAATTACACAAAACTTATGAAGGCTTTTTACTCGAACACCACTAATCAGATTAAAGCGTATGGCGAAATATCCGAACTTGTAACATCAAGTAGTGTCCGTCAATGCTGCCCACTATCCCCATTTTTGTTTAATTTCATCATAGTTTTACTGTTGGAAATGATACACTCATCATATGAATTCTCAGGGATCGATTTACCAGGAGGTCTACTAATTTACTTAGGATACACGGTTGATATAGTCCTGTTTGGTTAAGACACTGATAAAATGCAATCTCTCGATAGTAATAAGCAACAATGTAAGAGCATGTTCGGGATCCATTTCCCCCACCACCCTAAATGCACATTGTTTCTTCAGAACTGGTCTGCGTCAACATTTGAACTAAACATAAGCAATGAAGTAGTCGAGAGAGTTGACCACTTCATTTTTCTTGAAAGTCTGGCTACTCGTGGAAGGGTTGGTGCATGACGAAATCTCGGTACGAATGTAATAGGCTTGTTTTACTCTTATCAACTCGCGTCACCTTTGACGTAATCGAGATACCTGTCTCAACAAAAGAACGAGCATACTGCACAGCAGTCTGTTTTGTCTTACTATATGGATGTGAAACGTGGTCGTTAAGAGTAGACGATACTCGTAGGTTATTGGTATTTGATTATTTGTGTCTTAGAAACATCGCTTGCATTAACTGAGATCACTGGGTAGGTAATAATGAGGTTAGGCGCTGGGTATTAGGGAAAGATGGCAAATCAGTCGGTGATGTTGTTAATCTTCATTGACCGAGGTGGCTGGGATATGTGTTACGTATGCCCAACTACCGGCTACCTTAATGTGCGATGATAACTGATATTAGAGTAGGATGGAAGAAAGCTAGAGGAGACCAAACCATACACAAATACCTTACGTAAATAACCACAAGTGTACCGCTTATTGACTACTTATCTATTTCGAAGTCATTATTCAGAATACTAATGAGATTAACTAAATATCCCAACAGTTTAACAGTTAAACTGAAGTTTGTATTTGTCATAATATGAAAATACTGCGAATCAACTGTTTAAGAAGTACACGAAAAATGTCCGCACTAATTCTTTTCCTCTGGGAAAAGACATTTGAGTCTCCTGATTTTCTTCCTTCTATTTTTCGTAAAAAAAAGTTACGTTTCAGGTTATCCTTTCTCTTGCACGTCACAGCATTAGTTTGTACAATTTTTTTCGGAGTTTAACATTGTTTGGTCAAAATCTTTTCACAATGAAACGTTGTATTTACATCGGTAATGCTTAATCAGTTTTAAATAGCTTTACATATATATATATATATATATATATATATATATATATATATAATTCTTTTTTATTTATTTTTAAAAAACCCATAGATTTGAGAAATCTTTTCCGGTTGTTATCTCCAAATAATCTTTGTAGTGAGTTACTGCATTGTTTTGGTGAACATGTCCGGACTAGCATTTTAGAAGCTATCTCCAATCTTCCAAAAGACTCCTCAGTAAGTTAGTAAAATTTATTTCTCACAGTTTGATTGCTAAAGGATGTGTGATATGCACAAGGTTGGATTACGGTTCATGATTGTCCGCAAAATCGTATTAACAATTAAACACATTTCTCTCTACATTGGGCTTGTTTAGAAATAGTCAGCTAAAACAGGCACCTATCCATTATGTATTCAGCTTCGTCTACATAACAAGATGTTATCACCAATCATATCTTTTATTAGTACTTAAACGTATATGTAGTGGTTAAATAGAATTATTATACAGTATTGTTTGTTTGACGTTTTACGATCTCTGGATTTTGTAGTCAAAATGTGTAGTCATTTTTTATTCTTAGCTTAAAATTACTTGACCATTCACTATTACAATAAACTGATGTAGTTTGACTATGAATTGACTTTAGATTATTTTACTCATGTGCTCAGAAATATCACTTATCAAAGAATGGTATATAATCCAGTTTGACCTTATCACTATATTCTGTAGTGTAAGTGCTGCTTGAACTGAATAGAACCCTTTTGTATCATGGCGGGAATGAAAGAGAAAGCGTTTGGTGGAGTATTTGACTAACGCATGTACCATAAATAAGAACAGTCTGAAGGTTCAGTAGCTAGAGATACTATGTCTTTTAACAGCCCACCTAAATAACATCATCTGTACATCCACCTATATTCCCTATTCAGAGTCACTTCTATATCTCTTCATTTTACAAATACTTCCTTGTAAGCCCATCTCATTAGCAAATATCACTTTATGCGATTCCAATTTCCGTACTTACATCCTTAAATCTGTTTAATTTAATAAGTTATGTATGGCAAGAAAAGCACCATTAATTTAGTCGTAATATCAGGATGTGTAATTGACAACCTTATTGAAACACCTGCCTATCATTTTCGTCAATAGAGTTAATCTGTGATGTTTTTGATTTTTCTAAAGTTAACACAGGTTCATTTTATAGAGAGTCTCTTAAGTCTGCGAAGCAGATTTTTGGATTATATCGATGATGTTTTTGATGGGAAAACTGCTTTTCGTAATCAAATGGATAAAGCTTTTAATTTAGCTGTGAATGGTCGTGTACCGTCTTCAAGTATTCTAGCTACAACATCCCGGTTAGTACATATATATATTGTTTTGTTACATTTTTTAATTGTCTGCCTTTTTAATCATGTTGAAACACCTTTCGTCGCCGAAGACTATACTTTATTTCTTTAGTAGTTGGAATATGCATTACGTATGCCCAACCACCGCCTACCTCCTTGTCTTCTTTTAAATGATATGCTTTGAAATTCACTTATCTTCCTTCTCGAACCGTATTCTCTATTTTCACTCTGTTATCTACCATTGGTGTTATTATTACTTCATCTTACTGTGTTAGTAGTTTGCGGTAAATTGAATCAATGCCGCGTTCTACGTTGCACATGAATAACTGACTACAATTTTTTAACCCTAGTGTTTGTTTTAGGCAATCACTATTGGCATGATGCACTTTATCATTAAAATGAGCAACATATAACTAATCAATCTAGCATCCTAAAGTCTGATTATACTGAAACATCATTTTTTACCAAGAAAACACAAATAAGCTCGTCAGTTAATTTTAATTAATTCAACTGCTAATAACATATATATATATATATATATATATATATATATATATATATATATATATATATATATATATATATATATATATATATATATATATATATATATATATATATATATATATATATATATATATATATATATATATATATATATATGGTTGATATGACTAATTGAGATCGGATCTAAACAACAAAAGTGGTCTGACACTTTATTTGCTACTTTCCTGTAAGTTTGCGTTTGTAATCAAACGTGATTTATTATTATATAATTCAAAAGTAAGCAATCAAGTTACTCAATCTGGCTTTCATCAGATTCATGCAACTTTTGATTTATAGTTGATTAGCAATCGTATACTTTACAATATTAGTTACATTTAGGTTTAACAAATTTGAAATTCAGTTTTCCATACGAATGATAGGTCGGTAAGTCTAGCCAAATGAAAAGGATACAAAATAATGAATAGGTGCCCTCGTCGCTGATAATTGTGATTCTTTTCTCTATTACTAGAAGTAGTGAAGATTTGCTTCTGTATTTCAATTTGCAACACTCACTTCTCACACATTTTGTTTTATGTAAACACAAATTTTGGTGTAAGTGGGCATCAAGAAATATGTGCACCACACAAATAGAGACATACTTTGAAGGCATGGAACAAGGAAAGCAAGTATAACCAACGACGGTAAAATTTAAAAGAACATCAGTAAAAGAATATAATGGGGAGTGCAATTTAGTTAGAAACACAACCAAAAACTTTATTTAGTGAACGGAGTCCCTCACATTTGTATGGCGTTTGACAGAAAACTACAATAGGATCTCGATTGGCCTCTATTCTCACCTATATTTGATATTGTATTAAGTCAGTGAGTCGAACCATCTCTTAGACCTCAACCAACTAGTCGTAATAAACCAAAAGATACCGGATCATGCTACGGTGCCATATCATAAACTGACCATATTTCCGCTTCTTTTTATTTAGTCTTCACTGATGTAAAAGCTGTTAAAGTGACACGAATAAAACACAACAAAGCTACCGAAGTCGGCATTTCAAAATAGCGACACTACTTAAATTATCATTATTGCGTCTGAACACCCATTCCCAAACTTCATCATTAGCATAGTATTGCTACTGGATGCCAGGAATCCTTTGGAGACCACGATAGTCGTTAAAGTTTTCTGAACATCGTCGCTTTCAGGAGGGCAGATTTCGCAGGCATAGAACATAACCAGCAGGCCTAAAGGAGTTGTAAAAAACCCTCAGCGAAACTTATCTCAAATATTTAAGCAATATGACCTACCATTTGCATGGCGTCACGCCAGTGCAGCAGATAATGTCTTTATAAAGTGAATTATTTCATTGTTATCGTCAACAACATAATGTATTTGGACGACCCATCTTTTCCAAGGTTTGTCATTATCGAGGTCCATTGATTTAGTTTGAAAATTACGATTGTGCACATTTGTTAAGTTCGGAGGTGGCATTGAAGTAAATGTTTTAACCGATAGTTAGGTAACACAAGTTTATTGGAAAAAAACATGAAGGTGAAAAGAAAAATGGATACTCGTTTGCAACTACTAGTGTTGTATATGTTGAAAAGTCCTTAAATATGTGTATGTGATTGCTTAACAACCTTACTTATTTCTGTATCATACCCCAAGTTCTACCTCCTAACTACTGGATTACAAAAGGATGACCTATCGTGCATAAAATAAATGTTACTGCATAGGGAGGAAGGGGAGTGAGAAATAAAGACAATATCATAATAGGCTTCTTACGTTACCTAGATAAATGTTACTAAAGTTTCCGAAATAAAAACCTAAGGGACCGAAAACATAAGAGATTGTATTGATAAAGCAAAAATAGTATTCTGTATATCCCGATTATTTCAAGCTTATTTCATAAATACTGTATTCTTTTATTAAGTTTATAAGAGTTCACGTGTTTACCAAAAGTACAATATGTATGGCAGTCATGTAGTGTTTATTTATTAAACAAATTGTGTAAATTATCAACTTTGATTTGTATTTAATGACCATGAAAATATTTATCAGTGATCTGTTTCCTTTTAGGCAAACTAGCTACAGACCATCGGAATTATTATGTCGATATATGGATTCATTATTACGTAAATCTGTCAAAACTATGTCCAGTTCAGAAATTGAGAATAAATTGACAGCTTCAATTGCTATTTTTAAGTATATTGATGATAAAGATCTTTTTCAAAAGGTTAGTTTTAATCCTATCGACATTTTGAATTGTTTAAATATATTTTATTCCTAAACTGACATTAGTGAAATAATCATTACAATCCGGAAATTACTGTCCACACTTGGTTTGAACTTTCCGTCGGTCAGTTTTACCATACATACTTAAGCACAGATACCATTCTCATCTATTTAATGGCGCATATTTTCGCCAAGTCATATGTTTAATATATTTGCTTGGGTTGCAGTTCCAAATTCTGCCACGTCTACTATGGTTTTGAGTAATTAAGAAGTACATGACTCACTGCTAAATACAAATACCGATACTTGGCTGGGAAGCTACAGTAGTTAAGTTTTTAATTGTGCAGATAGAGCAGCTTATAGATAGGCGAGTAAAAACTACTTCGAAACCAACATTTCAGTGTAATATAGATCTTTAACACTAGATTCGGCATCATGTAAAAATCAATTAAAGTAGACATTAAAGATGACTGTAAAAAAAGTAATTTAAACAGATAAAAGATACTAATATCTAGTGAATGAGAATATCTAAACCAAAAGATATATGTATTCTTCAACTGGAATGTGGAAAACATTAGTCAGTTTGTTGTTGTGGATGTTACGTCTCCTAACGCAGCTTTTAAAACCCGACTACACACAAACACAAATAGAAACTGCAGATACAGAACCAGAGTAAGGGATGATTATTCGCAGCTTCTGATCGTTAAGAAATATAATAACAGTTCATATTTTAAATAAGAACTTAAGGCGAAAGGAATATTGCACTACAGATACAAAATGTTTATTAAGAATGCAGCCGAAGTGTTTATAGTAAACTCTTAAAAGATAATTTTGAATGCTTATTGTTTTTAACTGGTTCTATATATTTATATTTTTCTAGTATTATCACCGTATGCTATGCAAAAGACTAGTTTTCAATTATTCTTCAATCCTCGAACTCGAAGAATCTGTGATTAATCAGTTAAAAACTGTGTGTGGTTATGAATTCACTTCAAAATTTCAGCGTATGTTTAGTGATATTCAACTTAGCCCTGAATTAAATCGTAAATTTACTGAGTATTTACAGTCAAAAGATATACGTTTTACATTTGGTCATCATTTTCATGTTTTAACGGTAAGCTAATTTCTTATTACTAGTTATCGACTAACCTGAAATAAAATATACTATACAATATCACATTTCAAACACGGCAATCAACTTCTTGATAGAATAACGTGATTGTTTAGGTGACTTTCTTTTATAATTGCCAAGTGTATGAAACAAAGAATTCTTCAACTCGTGGTTAAGGCTTAATTAAGTATTATGAGTCACTAGAAACTCACGTGTGCTGATTTGTCTAAGTAGATACTAATACAATCCGATGTTGTACCTCTACTTCCACACACTATGTTCCAGTGTTTTTAACTTATTCTTGTTGAGTAAAGTATGTTCGTCAGAACAGAACATTCCATATCTTGAATATTTATTTAAATATTATAAGATGGTCCAATTAACCAGGTTACTACGCTCCAATATCCTTTCTCCTTTATCTTTTGTTCTATATCATATTGTATAGTTATAATATTTAGGTTACTTCTGATCTATTAATGAAACTAGTTACGGATGTCGAATACACTAAAGCATAACAGAATCAGCTCTACGACCACCATGTACAACTATTCCCAGCTATTTATTTAATCAAGAAACATTATATAGCAAATTTGTTTCACTACTCTACATTTGTAAGCTTTTTAATTAGTCGGACTTTTAGCCAATCATCCCAGTGTTTACTTTGGTTGTGAAACGCGTTATTTCATTACTCAAACTGGCCATTTAAAACTTTCAAAACCTCACACGGAAACATATCTGACTCTATAATATCGCATTCTTTGAGGGTTCGCGCAATTATCGTGATCAGCGACGTTGGATGACACGGCTGAGAATGTCACAATGGTGCAGAGGCATTCACTATGTATATTCCCTTAAATCCTGAGCTTCAAAAATTTCATATACCCTCTTTCTAAGAATCGTTCTTTTCGAATCATATTCGACATATGCAATCTTTTCCTTTTCCTACTCTTGATACTTGCCTTGCTGTGGCAACTTAGACAGATACATATATGTGGTAGCTTCTACTCTATACATGATTAACCGATTATTTTTAGGGAGTTTGATGTTCGATACTTTTGAAATAATTGTATGAGTGTTAACACAATTTTCATTGTAGCATCATCGAAAGTAGTAACGAATAAACTCTTTTTGTATTTCCAATCGGCGATTAGAATGTAGAATTATCTGTAATACACTGAATCTGAGGTGTGAGTCACTGTCAGTTTATTTAATGACAATTCCAATAATCGTATTGTTCAAATCATATAACAGTTATTTGACTGAAATGTACTCGAATACCTCGTTTATAACTGTCCACAATAGTGTCAGATTTTCGATCAAAATCTTCACTAGCATGGAATAAGTGTTCACTTAGGGTTGCCAATCTGTTTGGGTTAATTACAGTCACTCTTCTAAATTACATAAATTACATAATTCACTGTTAGACTGGCAAGTGTTATTTTAACATACGATTGCTTATGGATAAAATATTTCACTAGGACAATACAGACAAAATTCAAAACGACAGTATAATGTGAAAAGTGCCTTAAGTGAATGATGATACATACACTAAAACAGATCTCCACTAAGTGCTAAACGAAGTTAAGATACCAACTTAAGTTTTCGTGAATCTACTTTGCGATCAGTAGAGCAATTGTTATGAACCTCAATTAAAGTACATGTTCTCAAACTATGACGTTTCATTTCAAATAAGCTATAAATTATACATCAAAATTCGAATTAATGTCATTTATCGACTATACTATGAGTTTGACTATGAACAAACAATACTTATGGAAGACATACAAGTCATTCATAGGTGTGAAAATGTTTTGATGCATTTTAGTGTAAACAAATTCGATATCCAATAAAGATGAATCCAATATCTGTTCAGTCAATTTCAGTGTGAGCAGTTAGACTCTATCAAAAATGTCTGGAACTTAGTAAGTGTTGGGATTGATATATTGTTGAACTTCCGCCACAATAAAGTAATCCTATTTGCCCGGTTTTTTTTTTCATTTCCTTTGCCAGCAATGCTCATGGCCAATTTCACTTAGTGGAGTTACTGATTTTTTGCTTCCACTCGAATTATATACTTGCACTTATCATTTTGAAGAATTTTATACAGCTGCTCATCAAGGGAGGAAAATGAGATGGGCACATAGTTATTCAACAGCAGAAATTCAAGTACTTTTTACTGACAAAACTTATCAAATACAAGCACCTGCTGTTCATGCTGCTATCCTATTATTTTTTGATCATATGAATTCAGATCGTATCAGTGTGAAAGATCTACATTTCGGTTTACAGTTAACAGCATCCGAAGGTCGACCAACTATCTCCGGTGGAAATAATCCCACGTCTAAACGAAGTGTTCCAACCGCTGATTCTTTTGTAACTAATAAAATGGAAACTTGTTCTCAAGATATATTTGATTCTTCATGTGAACTGGATCTTATTCAAAAACTTTTAGCTCCACTTATTGAGTTGAACATAATATATATTGAAACAGCTGAAGGACAAAGTAATGATTTACTCGATAGCATCATGACAGTAAGTTACTGATCGTATCATACATCTAACTATTAATATTTGCGTAGATGGATACCGTTATTGCCTTGAACCGTTCGTTTACAAACAAACGTCTAAAGCTTAGAGTGAATTTTGGTTCCCAGGGAAAAGAAGCAAACCAGGTTCGTTGTTTTGTATATATATATATATATATATATATATATATAATTTTTATTATTATTAACTTGAATGTAATGAAAGACGAATAATATAGTCAATTAATGAGGGGTTCTTGGGCTGTAAGTTAAACGGGAAATGATGGATTTTAATCGTGAAACATTAGCAGAAGACAAACTAACGGTTTAAATCCCCGGAATAATTTAGTTTTAAAACAGATACTTAACAATGCCGGTTAAGTTATGCACTTCAGATCCTACGTTATACCTAATTAATAAACAGCGATATTGCGTTTTCTTTTCGTAACCAGCACATTTAATACTAATATTTCCTTTACACAAACTAAATGCTATCCACTCTGTATACATCCACTAATTTGACTTGCAGAACTCTAGACTGTCCCTGGTAATGCAGACGCATGTAATTTCTGTTAATCTATTTACTATGCAAATCTATAGTTCCAGTTTATTCTAATACGCTATTTTTTGTGTGGATTGTATGTTTTCAGTAACAGCCCAACGCAATTGGTAATTTTTGTAGCTAGATTTGTTTATTAGTTATCTGCTAAGTATGTTGAAATTCCTACTTGGTGAATAGCAGTGTAGTTTGTTATGATATACACTAACCAAAATTGAGTACCAATTCGTGATACCAACGCAGTCAGAAAGTATAAAGTTAATTTAATTCTTTAAAACTATTTGTTAACTTTAACAAATTAAAGAACCTATTCTAAACAATTCTTACTTGTTTTATTTTTTATTTTATAGTCCGAGGCTGATCAGGTTGATCGTCAAGTGAATGAGGATCGGCGGTACTTCATACAGGCAGCTATTGTGCGTATTTTAAAAGCCAGAAGACAGATAAAGCATGCACAACTTATTGAAACTATATTACAACAAGCATCTAATCGTTTTCAACCACCAATACCATTAATTAAACGGTGTATTGAAGGCCTAATAGATACCGGCTATCTTGAAAGGAATCCAGATGATCCTGATCAATACAGTTATCTTGCATAATTATAACCTTTTTATTTCTAATAAATTACAAAATTACTGAAAACTGTAAACGGGTATAAAATGACGGATCCATTAGCTGTTAAATTGCTCCTGTTTTGCCAAGTTGCTCTTTGAGGATCATGATACTGCGTCGTTGATCTTCTGGTAAAAGAGCAAGCTGTTCATCTGATAATTGAAGAACTTGCATAATAAGTGTAACTTTTTCTTGCTCACCTTGTCCTGCTAGGAGACTGTTGGGACCCATACTTGCAGCAGCTGCTGCAGCAATCGCCGGAGTAATTTGCTAATTATAGAGAAATAAAATGAATTCGAATTCACAGCAGGTTTAGTTCATATTCTATGCATTTGTTTAGTATGTATATATTAGATGGTGATTGCATAAGGAGCAATCATTCCGTAATCAAAGGACATTTTCAAGAATTTCAACTGTAATGTAAATCTGAACATGATAAAATACAACTGAGAACGAAAAAATAATACTAATAGTAGCACGGGGAATAAGTCCAATTGCGCAAGTGATATCCTCCCTGAACAATATTCTATATGTTCACACTTCTCGTTATTATTATTGTTGTCACTGAAGCAACTTCTACTGTGGTGTTAATCTTGCTGTGCTATAGAGATAAGGCAACTTTGACCGATGCACACATGTGCCAGGCTCTATGTTGATCATACATACATACAGGCAAGTGACATCAGTCTGCTTAATGCTACTCAACGCCCCTAACCACAAAATACGAATCCTAGGCTTTACTCGAATAAGAAAGTTTGCTAGGTATGCATAACGTGGTATCCTAACCAAGGTCGTGTATAACTACACTTACTTTCTACTCGTAATCAGTGGTTAAAAACGATAGGTGACAAGATGAGATCAGTCGTAGTTGGATTTTTGAGTTGTATCATTCCTGAATTCCATCCTTCAATCTCTCAGGCTCCTTTCGAATTATGTTTAAATTTGCATAACAACTGGAATTAATTTTTTCTCCTTTGCTTTTATTTCATTAATAACCTCTCATTGGGTTGATGCACATATATCCGAGTTCCTACGTTGATTATTACATCCTTAGTCACTGACCGCTCAACAAATTGATAATGTTTCACAGCAATAAAGCAAAACAGTTCAAGCTGTTACGCAATTTACTCACCCACTGGTTAGCAAAAACTAAGAAAGCATGTATCCGATTTTACAGGTCACTAGCTAACGAGAACTGATAAGATTTCCAAGGCTAATGCTGTGGTCAATGCGATGGACCACTCCATTTCATTCAATCAGAGAAAACATTGGCATAGTCGCGCCCCGAAGCAACATTTTGCATTAAGATGGTGTAGAAATGCATCACATCCTTGTATTACCACTCAATGTTCAAAAGGGTGCTTTTTGCCGCGGCCTTCAGATAGGACTATGGTATATGCATACTGTAATGTGAGGAATTTACGTTTATCTTGGATTACATTTTATTCTGAAATATAGAGTGCCTTGTCATTTTAAGTTATTTGGTAGTTCGTACATTTACGTAGTACGCACCTTAAATTTCAGTGTTTATTCTATCCTTCAGACTTCTGAAATAAATCTATGTAAAAGGATTGTTTAGGAATGAAAACTAAATGAGAGGACAGATTCGAAATTTTCTATTATTACTTGCATATTTGCTAAATTGTCACTAGTCCAGAAATACTTACCTGGGGAGGAGGTGGTCTTTGAGGCCGAATGGGCATGCTTGGAGGTCCGTTGGGATTGAAATGTGGTTGTTGTCCTGACATTATAGGTGGTTGTGTTTGGCCTGGAGAGTAGTCAAAAGGCGGTTGGGACGGTGGAGCAGCAGAGTTAGGAGGAAACCCATTAGGTGGCACACTACTTGGATAAAACTTCTGTGCCACTACATATATGTTAGAAATGAGAAATAAGCAGCAATATTAATGAATGTGTTTCCGAAGTAAGTGCTGTATAGTCCGTGATTTCACAACACAAAAACAGACTTTTATAGCAATTAGCTTTTATTATTTTAACTATTATGTCCGCTCCTACTGTTACTTCAGATTTGCAGTCACGTTACGTGTCAACTGATAGTGCAGTGTCGAAATGAAATTAACATGCCAAGCAATTTCAAAATTATGCTAAGCAGTTTGACTGCATAACATTCACGGTCCTTGTTTAGACTGAAACCATTTGTTAGATGTACTATAACTTCTATTTCAACATAAAGTGTGTTTTTGCACGTTGGATTTTAAAACTAAGGTACTCCTATTAGAATTCATCAAGCGATTAGCCTCTTACTTTGACATGCAAAGAAGTGGGATCCAGGTTAGAGGTGGCTAGATGAAGATATTAAGCATTAGTCCAAACTATGTTCGGAGGTATATATTTCTTAATTAAGTTGTGTGGTCCAGCTATAACCAAAGGTCAAGGACCTTAGGTGACGACCTACAATCAGTTATAATGATACAGACGTATTCATTATGGTCTCCTACATAATGAATTCTAATTTGATCTCGTACTTTGTCTCGTTCCTTGTTTATGAACAGTATTCCCGATATTTTTTCTATAACTATTATTTCGACTTTCTAATTGTCATTTTATTAGCCTCCTCTTTTAATCCATTTATAAAGAGTTTGGTAACTTAGATTAGTGTACATTTAAACACGGTTACATTTACAACTGACTGATAACTGAGTCTTTTAATCTACGATTTTGAGGCAAATAAAGGGAAGTGTTTTGAACTTTCGATCTGTACTTATGTCTTGCTTCGAAAAATTCAAGTACTGCAAAGGAGCAACATGTAAAACACTTACTTCCCTGAGGTGCTTGACTTCGCTGTGGAATTTGTTCAACACCGAAATGGTTTGGATGTGGAATAGGTCCCGGCCCACCGTGGTGTGGGAATCCGGTGGGTGGTAGGTGGGCCCCAGGTGAGGACATAGGTACCATATGACTTCCTGGAGCATTAGGGCCCCCAGGGGGTGGTGTTTGATTTATGTGACCAGAAAAAGCCATAACTGGCGCTCTCATAGACAAGTCTTCATCCGGCATAGCAGGGGGGATTTGGTCGTGACTGCGGTTCAACATTGCGATGGCTACTTTGGGATCGACAATCTTCATGACTATTTGAGCCTATAAAACGGATTAAAAGAATGGGTAAATTACGATAATTGAACCTGGTTATCGAACTACCTGCACCTAGTCCAATCAGCTGCATTTCCGTAATTTTGTATTACTATCGTAAAGTACAACCCTTTATATACTGATTCAACTCCGATTGGAATCCCCCTAGGGTTACTGCCGGTTTTGAGTTCGGACAAAGGAGGAGGGTCTGGTATGAGGTTAGCAACCCTATCTCGTAAAAAAAACAACCTTGCTAAAAGACGCCAACGAGAAGAAACCATTTTAACTCTGTCCTGGGAGTTGGAAGGTCTTCATTTCGAAGATTTATGACGCTTCATAGTGAAAGCCTGATTTTTCTTCGGAAATGACGATGCTGATATCCCTTCTGACAACCAAAGCAATAATTAATATAGGTACACAGGATGTTCGCACAATGTAGGAGTCTGGGCGAGGTATTCAAATAGCTAAGAAAATGAAAAGATACGATCTGGAGATATTTGGAATAAGTAAAACAAATTGGTTATAATCTGGACAGCAAGGATTAACCTCGAGATAGGTACTGTCATACACTGTTCACGAAAAAGAAAATGCCTTACACTAATGCTGTCCCATAAAGAATGGAAAGCACTTATAAGATGAGAACCTCTTAGATTTAGGATCATCAAGGCATCCTTCAAGACAAAGAAGGAAGGAATTACAATGAATGTCATCCAGTTCTATGCACCACTACCACCAATGACAGCCACGAGGACGACGAAGACCAGTTCTATACGAGTCTACAGTCAATCATTGATAATTGCTCAGCCAACGATCTGACCATTCTTATGGGAGACCAAAACGCCAAGGTTGGAATGAACAACGTCGGATATGAGGATATCATGAGACGATGTGAACTGAGAGGAAGGTACGATAGGTTTGCAAACTTAAGTGCCTTCAACAAAATGGTTATAAGTTGCACCATATTCTCCCACAAACGCATACACAAAGCGACATGGGTTTTACCAGACCACATTACTGTGGACCAAATCGACCACATCTGCATCAATGAGAAGTTCAGAAGGACTATGGAAGTCGTAAGAACAAGGAGAGAAGCTAATATAGCTTCAGACCACCACCTAGTAGCGGCTAAAATGAAACTGGAGCAAGAGTATTACAAAAGCTTAACACAACCCTTCTCCGGGATACTAATAAACTTAAGGAATTCAAAATAACTCTTGACAATAAGTTCCAGGCATTTCATGATCTCAGCTTACAAATTAGTTCAAAATGAAGACCGGTGTCAGACAAAGCTGCTTACTCTCGCCCTTTCTCTTCCTGCTGGTAGTTAACCGGATTATTAAAACTAACATCAAAAGAAGCACAGAATACGATGGACAAATTAGATGCAACTAGACGACTTGGACTTTGCATATGATCTAGCCCTTCTATCCCACACACAACGACAAGTGCAAGTGAAGACGGATAGTTTAGCGACAGCCTCTGAAGCCAGCAATATACCTCAATATACACAAAGACAAAAGCAACGAGTACCAGTCCAATTACGCTTGATGGAGAAGCTCTGGAAGGTGTGTAAAATTTTACACACCTGGGCAGCATTGTCTATAAACAAGAAAGATCTGATGCAGATGTGAAGACATGGATTACCAAGACAAGGTAAGGACAGCATTTCTAAAATTGAAGAACCTCAATGACTTAAACCAGTTGTCAGCCAACATTAAAGACAGAATTTTCAATGCAAACGTCAGAATAATTCTATTGTATGCAGCTGAAACTTGGAGAATTACATGAAAGAATCATTTAAAAGGTACGAGTATTTATACACAGTTGTTTACACTAGATGATACTTCGGACCCGTTGGCCAGATACCATCAGCAAAAACCTTCTGTGGCAGAGAACAAACCAGCCTCCAGCCGAGGAATAAATTAGGAAAAGAAACTGGAGGTGAATAGGAAATACAGTGAAGAAATCACCAAACTACGTCACTAGCTTCGTATCCTCAATTGAAAAGGAAAAGAAGAAGACTGAAGAACACATTAGGTGGGGAATTATAGGCAGATATGAAAAAAGTGAACAGCACTTGGGAGCAACTGGAAAGAAAAACCCAGGACAGAGTTGGCTGAAGAATTCTGGTCGGCGGCCTATGCTTCACTAGGGGCAACAAGCATTGACTAATATACTGATTCAGTTGGTGACAAACTGCGAAAATTAAAGGAAATATGAATGGCTTTATGACGTATTCAGGACCCTGCACTTTTTTTAACGATCATACTGATGTTCAGGATTATCGTCGAATAAGAGAGTTAGGACATATATTACACATTCTGAATCACCGTTTATTTCGACGCGCGATATTGGTTGGCATAGAAATTCAGACGAAAAAACCAGGGGCAGCCAAACTAAAACATCACTAATCTATAAAGTCACTGACTATTGACCTGGACTGTGTCGGTAGATACAGTTTACTTGATTACTGTTCGCGTGGTTGTCATCAATAGGTGAAGTATCCGGGTGACGTAACTCGGAGACGGTCACAGGTGAGCAAATAAATCTACTCCTTACCTTCCCTTACAGCTCGAGCTTAGAATTATTTTATACCTTTCCACAAGTTAATTCCTTTAAAATCAATCTTTTTACTACTAATTTGGTGTATATTTTACTGTGTGACAACTTGGACCGATACACATACGTTCCAGTTTTGACGTTGTACTAGAATAACTAAGGCGTCCTAGCCAAAATGTGGCATCAGTGTATGAAGTCGTTGGCTGCAGGTCTGAGACGTGTTGGTATGCGCAGACTACCTGGTTACGATCCGCGTGATAGCCACAGTCAGTGGAGATGTTGGGTAGTGGCATGGATGAGAACCAATCATAGGGAAGTAGCTGAATTCACTTTATCTTCTTAACATTAAGTTCTAAATATTTTTTCCTACATATCTTTTCACTAAAACTTGCTGAATTATGTTTTAGTATTTATCTTGTTAATTTGGCCACTTCACGCTAATGTGACATAGGAATTTCAGCTAATGTACCTATGTCCCAAGCTCGATGTTGTTTATGACTGATTTGTATTGTTAAATAGATAACAATGAAACAGTATAAATTACCTGGAGTAAGGCGTATGCTAGCTGAGGATTTTGAAGTAACATATTACGCGCTTCATTAGGATTATTTTGAATACAGAGTTTCATCTGCTTCATTAGCTCATACATTTGTTCAGGCGGTAAGCTTGCAACTGCTCGACTAATAGCCTCTGGTGCAGCTTGTGGATCAATATTATCTCCATATGGGCTTTCAAGAGGAGGACCAACAGAGGGGTTGCTTAAGGCCAATTCAGCAGAATTTTGTTCTCCAGCAGCAGGTCCGATACGCAGTGGACGACCATTGAATTCTATGTTTTGGAGGTTTCTCAAAGCACTTGCAGCAATAGCTGGATTATTGTATTCACAAAATCCATAACCCTTGGGTTTCCCAGATTCTCTGTCATATACCAAACGAAATCCGATTACAGGACCAGCCTACAGAAATAATAAAGTAGAGTGAAATCTATTACCTTGCTAAATAGTTCGATAAGCTTCTCTTCAGTCGCTTCATATGGTATATTACCTACGAAGATAGATCGTGCAGTCTTTTCCGCAGCTTCCTTCGTCAAAACGGGTGTCGACATTGAAGTCAGAATATTTTAAGAATTTTCAATCGATATTGATTGTAATTTGGAAAGTTACCTGAAAAAAAAAAACAGGAAACTGGAAACAGCAGAACATAAAGAATTGACGCAACATAGAAAAATAAAGCTGAAAAAAGGCCAAGAAGCACATAATAATAGAATTCGTTGTAAGTGACTGAATGATTGATTAGTTAAGACCATCACACTGACCCCAACCAGGTAGTCTGCACCTATTAACATGGCTCAGCCCAATTATCAATGGCTTCATGGACTGGTGCTATGTTTTGGTTTGACCGCACCTCCCAGCTTTCTTCTGGCCTACTCCCACACCAGATAGCACTGCTCGTCGAGGTAGGCGGTCGACGGGCATATGTAACACATAGTAACTGCCTCAGCTGATGATGATTTATTACTTCATCAATAGACTTACCGTATTTACCTAGTACTCTATTCCTAACCCATGTATTGTTTACTCAGTGATCCAAGAAAACACGAGCAATGCTTCGAAGATATGTATGATCGATTACTAGGAGTCCATGTTTCACACCCATAAAGTAGGACTGATTGAACTGCTGTACAGTAAACGCGCCCTTTGGTCAGTAAACGGATGTCTCCCTGCGCTACAAGTAACGAAGATTAACAAAAGCTAATCAGGCCTTTCGTATATGAGCCAAGATTTCATTGGATACTGGACCATGAGGATTGATGAGACTCTCAAGATAAGTGAAGCGATCAACGCATTCAACTTCTGCGCTCCTATTACTAATTTAAGTGCCGACGTAAGCCAATTCTGGAGCAACATTTCGCAGTTGGATGGGGAGAATCGCACTTCAAACATTCAAAATTTGTTAATCTCGCTGCTAAAACTGGACCACCGTCCTTGAATATCTCAGGGGTTAATCCATCGGGTTCTGCTGCTCTCTTTTGCTTTAGATTTTCTATAGTCTTTTCAGTCTCACTAAGACTTGGGGGACCTGTTGAGCCGTTCCCTAGTGTTCTGACCATCGATCTGATCTTCAGGACTGACAGCGAATAGCAGTCCCATCTTTTTCAGAGATAGTTTCCCTTACGGTCGGATTTCTGATACCTGTTTCCTTAATATGTCTGAATAGTTGCCTATTGCAGCTGCCTTTTTTTATCTCTTTAGCTTTCGCTACCCACCACTGCTGACGATCATTATGTAAGCTTTTAACCAGTTTGTGTTTAGGTTGTCTTCGCTCCTCATCGTGTTCAGAGCTAGATGAAATGAGTTGCCGAGCATTTATCAGTTTAGTAGATTTTTCTTAACGTTTTGGTTTAGTTTACTAGTAGATATCACTGCTGTTTTAACAGCTTTTTGGATATCATTCCAAGTTGACTCAGGGTGGGTATTGCTTATGTAGTTAACTAATTGGTTTTCCAGTAGACTAGACTCTCACACTAAAGCATGATCTGAGTCTAAACATGTACTCCAAAATGAACGGCTTTTCCAATGATAGTTGATGGAAATGCGGTCTACTTGAATCCAGCTTTGAGTTGAATATGGAGGTCGCCATGTCAACTGATATCTTTCCTTATGCTTAAGGTTGGTGTTTGCGAGAAATAGACGGTTATCTAAACATAGTTGTAACAGATGGCCGCCATTATCTGTTTATTTAGTCGTGACACCATAGAATCCACCTAGGTGTTTTTAGTTTCGTTTAGTTTACTTACTTGGGCATTAAAACTACCAGCCATCATTACTACATCAATGCGTTCAGCTTACCGAATGGGTTTGGAAAGTTTTCTGTAAAATTCATCTTTTCATATGAGCTGCAATCAGTGCGAGCGTAGGCAAAGACAAAATAGGCAATGTGTGTCCCTATCTTTTCGAGTTCTTACTGTTCCGTTTAGACGGACAGCGCACAAGCGATTGTCTGTTGATATCCAGTCGAGAGCCTGGTCGGCTTTTAAAGTTAGTGTTATACCTACACTAGCAAGGCCTCAAGTGGTAACGGTGGGGTCTCCAGATACACGAAGAGTGAGTGGGTCGGTTCTTTTTGACAAAGTGAAGTCAGGCGAATGATTATACTTGGATCTTGTATATGCATTTCAGAGACGCAGCACATATCACTGGAGCGATATTCTGGAGTCATAGCTAAGGAGGCTTGTTGTCCTATATGACACAAGGTTCGAACATCAAAAGCTTCGACATGTAGTTTAGTGCGAGGTTTCAGGAGACCGGGAATAACACTTCGTGAACTCGAATTATTAGCACCTGAGGCGTGAGGTGATAAACTTATACTAGAAGGGTGTCGTAGGGATAAGAGAGTTATTAAGAATTGAGAATGGGATTTGACCTCGAACAAGGTGATCTTGTACCCTGTTAGAGGTATGAGGACGGTTTCCACTTCCTGCCTGCTCACACTATGAAAGGATATTACTTCTTGAAGTGTCTGGAAAGGAAATTTGGTTAGTGTTGGTTTTGGTGACTTGGGAGTGTGATCACAGAGCCCAAGGGACAGCTGATTGAGGCCGATCACGCATGACCTCATTATAGGAACACTTCGAAGTGTTAGCTCCGCTCTTTTAAAGGCCTTACTGCCAGAGACGAAAATCTGTGGGACAAGGTGAGGTGTGATTTTTTTAGGGTCTACCTTTTCTAACCCCTTCCCTCTGTTGAGAAGGCAGCATCGCTGCAGATGCTAATTATACGAGAAAAATACTACCGTCAAACTTCACTACAGTCAGAAGTACTTTGCACTCAGACGTTAAGTTTGCTGTCTTTAGTCCAATAACTCTCCAACAGACCTCTCTGGCATGATAGGTCTTGGAACGACGTGTCCCAGTCTATATAGCTCGGTTGGGTTATCACGCTAGGCAAGCCCGACCACCACGTCAAGGTAGCAGCTACGATCGGGGAAGAATGTGATCAGTGATGTGCAATCAATCAGACAACCGTTGTTGGACAAGATACTGAAAAATAGACATCTGAATTCCGAGTTCGGTTTTTCGCCAGGTCCTGGTTGTTCAACTGATACACTTATGCACGTTCAACGAGTGTAGTGAACACTTCAGCCTCTACTATAAAGAAAGGTTAAAGAATCCATTAAACAGATTAATGGGAGATTTTATACTAACATCTCGGAGGACACAAATTACATGGCTTACTTAAGTATCTGTACGCTTCTCCTGCGATTCATTATTTCCAACGAATAGTAATATGGTTGAAATCATGAACGAATAAACTCTAGTTGTGATTGAAATTTCCCTATCGAGTGGTTAACCTTAGTTTTGTGTGTTAACTCAGTGAAGTAGGAAACGAGCATTTATCAAGATAATCATTAAAATGGTTGCCTATGTTGAAAACATGTGATCTAAACGATGACGTAATATGAGACAAAGATGTAGTGGAGCATCACTGCAGTTTGTTTATGGTGCCCACAAGAAAGGAACTTGAGAGGAAGTGTGAAATTAGTCTGAACCGCTCGACACACATAGTTTGTGTTATTTATTATAGCTCAATCAATTCACCATTAGTGCTCCATTTTAACAGCTTATGAAGTTAGTGCTAAAAGTAGCCCTTGTTGAACGACCTGATTCAAGTACTTTTAAATTATGATCATCAAAGGAGTTGACATCCGTAAGGAACTTATTTAACGGTCCCAGAGTTTTGTGGTTACCGTGCTGTTGCTAGGTATACTAACTTGTTTAAGGCCTTACATTATGAACGACTGATTTGCAACTACTCCTAACCGAAGGGTCTATATGAGCATCCTTTAAAAATATAAACACCCCAAACGGCTAACACGATACTGGTCGGCAATTTATAAATTCAGTTAAAAGTGGTCACAATGACAGAGTCAGTCAACTTTTGCCTTCTCCACTCCCCCATCAGAGAACACATAACCAACATAAGTTGGCTCAAAGTATATATATATATATATATATATATATATATATATAGTTGAGCCAACATTTTTCCCTGAAAAGATTACTTTTGACAGTTCAGCGTGACTCACTTTCACTGTCTCCTAGGGATAACTGATGTCAATAAAAAGCTGTGCTAAGCTATGTATCTAGTATAGGAAAACTAAAACAAATGTCTACGAATAAGGCTGACGGAATCGGAAGTCCGTCAATAATCGACGTCTTCTATAATGTAAACAAAGGTAAAAATATCAAAAATAGGCACTGTCGTTTAAGTATCTTATTTCCCCTTTCTTAACCGGCAAGATTTCCCCACTACTGTCTACGCTATTACCCCTTTCTTTATGATTGGGATATGTTGGCTTATGATATTTCCAACTAAGAAGAAATCGAGTTGTCTAGCTCTTATTTGTTGCTCATACAGAGTCGATAAATGCAAATACTCTAACATAAAACAATGCTTAACGCAATTTAATAGCTTCTTAGTGATATAATATCTCTGAAGAATCGCTTAACACAAACTAAGAGACTCCTACCCTTCTATTTATCCTAAAATTATTGAGGCCCACCAAGGTACTATTTTAAAGAATAGTGATATATGAAGACTAACAAAGAAAAACAAGAATGAAACGGAATTATACAGCTATCCAAACAACCAACTATTTGTAAATAAAAGCGGACAAAGTGTGAATTTCTGAAAAGTTGTCATTACACAGACTATTTAGGCGTCTACAAATTCACGCTTTATGTAGACAGTTCCGGCTAAATTGATTGACCACTTGAGCAACACTGCAGTTTACGGTCATAACCTTTAGTATACTTTTAGTAAAAGGCGGACTAAACAGTGAATATAGACAAGATGTGAGCTATGCTGTACGAATTTAAGACACAAGTAAACCATACAGCGTGAACATAGGCGAAAAGCAAACTGGTCGGAGCTAATGTAGGCGCCCAAAAGGTGTGAATTTGTAAACTTATGCGAAATAAATAGGCATGTCTATTCACTTATACTCGAAAGGCGATAAACGCGCTAAGTGTTGCACTTTCGCTTCTATTCACGCTTTGTTCACTACCAACAATGAGCCTTTACTTACACTATAGGTTGTTTGGGTAAACTGGTGTAGTGGTAAACGATTCCCTGAGCAAATGGTTTAACAGGTTTGCATCACTGATGCTGACCATGCTTGTTTCGGTAGACACGACTAACTGAAGATGCTCGGTAGAGCATCACCACATGAGCATGATACGACGTTTAGTGGGAAGCACCTCGTCTACAAGTCAGCCAGTATCGATATTATTGTCTAGTTTACGCTCTGCTCACTATGAAAAGGACCTTACTATATATCCATTACTGTCTTCTAAAATATTCTTGTTTGCAGGTACAGGTTTGACCGTTAAAAGCTACTTCGTTATATACAGGGATGATGCTATCACAGTTTAAATTTGGACTAGTCGCAAGGATAATAGGGAGAAAGTAAGATTAAGTGCGAATTACGTGGTACTAGCTTATGAAAAATTACAATCTTAGGAAATTGAGTCAATTTTTTCGTCTAGTCAACCTTAAATTGAGAGCATACATAGTTCGCGAAATAGTTGACTAGACCGGGTAATCTATGAGATCAGTGGACACTGAGAACGAACACACTAACTATAAACAGTGTAAAAATGAAACTCAGTCCAGAAAGTCATCATCTAAATCTAAAGTACGTAGGTAACATCGTAACCTACTGTCAGGTAACGCCAAGGTCAACGTGGTTAAACGACAAGGTCGTGTCCAACCTTCAAACTTGCTAGTCAGAATTTTGCATGTAATCTGAATCTAAGTGATAGAATCGTGTTCTTATAAATAAAACAGTATAATTCTTCTCATTTTTTGCCTGAAACTGGGGGATAGGATGATTAATTGAATACAGGAATGACACGTGTACCTTATAGGATATTTTATGTGGTTATGGACAGAATAAAGAAAGCTTACGTTTAACTGACATTCTCATCAACTACTAATGAACGACAAATTTTTTATGGTATAAACCTACGAAAAATACCTCGCTTGCCAGATGGTCACGTGGTTGAACTACATCAAGCTCAACAGTTGTTGAGCTAGTTCCTTTGTTTCTTTGTATCCCAAGTGTCACTAATGAACTGGTAAAATGGAGGACCAACTCTTTGTTTTCACTCCACGTTCTACGGGCTAATGGAGCACTGTTTTCAACCCGGAAAAAAGAACATTTTTCACTGCTGGGCTTGCTTGAATAGGAGGAATAGTGCTTAATAATTATAGGAAAGGAAGGGACTCTGAGTTACATGCTTATGCATTTCCTCGTAAGTCGTAGACTACGAAACTTGATACTAAAATATATCCGCCTGATATAACGATTTATATTAATATGAATCTATGGCACTAATTAATGTTTATTTACTAAAAGCCTTTAACTGCCTATTTGTTAAGCTTGCCGTGTCACATTCGTCATATCTGTAAAAATAGCGTGTCCTATATTCCCAGTAATAAACTAATTTTGTTATCTTGACGTTATCCGGTGCATATATGTATATATATATTGACTTTTGCTCTAACTATTCTCTTTGTATATTCTACTTACCTGACAAACATCGTCGTCCCGATTTTTTGTTGGTATTTTCTTTTCACTATCCTAGTCATTGTTATTCCCTATTGATAAGTTTTTTCTTACAAATACTACTTCGTACTTTAAATTGTTCGTTTCTATTTCACGTTAGAATCATCATTGTGGTATTTATCATACTGAGAGAATTACGGAGAATAACTAACTTTCGGAACTGTACTTTAGACTATGTAATTTGTTTTTTAAACATTTAGATCGGCTATTTTTTTTACCACTGTCGCGTTTTCATCATTATAACTTACTAAACCCACGAAGTGCTATCATATCATTTTTCATTCAGCAGTGATAACTAACTAACTATGCGTATATTCCATCAGATTTTATTCATTCTTGTCCTTCATTGGCATAAATGTTATTTCACCTATTGGTCCAATGTGCTGCCAGGTTTGGGTGGATGTCAGCGGATTAATGAAAGCCAATCTGACTGGTTGGTTGTCTGTTCACCGATCTTTTGTTCCATTTGGGTGGTAAACCAAGACTCACGGGTAGAAGTGCGAGGATTAAACAGTGGCCTTAGTGTCTGGATTTTCTAGCACTTGTCCTGATTAAGGTTACTGTCTCCGTATATCGCTATAGTCGAAGTTGAAGCCATGATAGTATTTAAATCTCATTAGTATTTTTATATACTCTCATGATTATGTCATGTTTTTATCTTCCTTATTCCTTGGCACTGTAATTTATTTATTTATTAACCCTTATCACGTTTGATTAATGATGACATTTAGTTCTGCTCCTGTATTTCTGACTTCAAACGGCTTTTGTTGTAGTAGTGTAATCTCCACTTGATCTTGCGATTTATATAAACCTATACTTGCAGCACTTTTTGTTGTTTATTTTCTAAACCCACGTATCCACCCACATGATTTCCTTATCAAACTACATTAATCATACCTGAAAAACGATTTTATATCAGCATTTTCAGGAGTTTCCTACTGTCATTAATGTTCATGTATGCGCTCTGATCGTTGAATGATCAGTCGGCGTATTTTGTTGTTGTTACTGCGATCAATATTAATACCTTCACTGTACATTATTAGTGTTAATTAATTAATTTTATTAATTAATTATTAATTAATTTATTATTAATTAATTAATTATTAATTAATTAATTTTATGTACCTGTCCTGTCATAAATAACTACTACTTTCATCGTGAACTTTCCACTCGATATTGTAGACGTTTTAACAAATGTTTGTTGCATTACTTAATATTTCACCTGATAAACTTCCTTGTATTCTAATACGCTATGCCTAGTGCTCTGCGTCTAACACCGATAATGCTTATTCTCTTATCCTATAAAATACGAGGGATACTACGGTGATTTCTGCGATCAAATACCTGAAGACTATGTTTATTTTTTTACTTTCATGGCTCACGTTTCCAACCCATACTTAGAAACAGACCGAACTGCTACTTATCACATTCGATCTTTCGTTAAGAGGTGGATTTCTCGGCCACGCTACGAGTTACTTAGGTTGTTAAAAGCCGAGCGAGCTTACTGAATCCGTGCTGTGATTTTGTCAGACGCTGACGCACCAGGTGTGATGAAACTTCCAAGAATAATGGAACGGTCAATGCACCTTTGGATTTGAATTGCACGCAAACATTACCGATGCATTTACTTCTGGTTTAAAATCATTCTTAGCTGCTCCGGGGTGAATCTGTAGCAACATAGCTTGACTAGTTAAAAGTTCACATCAAAACTTAAGCATACGCCAAAACATTTAGGCTCCAGTATTCATTTACTTCCTTATTTTGCATATGGATTATATTTCCTATTAGCTTATATTGAACGTTGAGAATTATGTGTGTGTTTGAACTACTAGAACCGCACTCCACTGTCTCCTGCCCACTCTATGGAATAAAGACCTATTCCCATAATACTCTGGATTCTTGTGTCACTAAATCGGGATATACCTAGGCGTTAAACTGGTGAGCCCCGTGTTGAATAAAATATTTCATTTCTGTTGTTCGTATCATTTTTTCTTTTTATATTCAGTCATAAAAATAAGCCTTCTGATTTGCAATAGTTAAGAATACGTGTATATATATTTTTTATATACATAGTATTTTATTTTTATCACTCATTATTTTTCTGCCCTCATTACGTTATCATATTGTTCATATAACATGGCAGACTTAGTCCAAACGAAAAGCCTAGAGGATAAGTCATCGGTAGACATAGACACCGTTATGACTACGAATATCCTAATCCCAGAATTCGATCTTAGTGACCCCGAGTTATGGTTTGCTCAACTAGAGCATTATTTCACGAGACACAATATTAAATCTGAAGGAGTTCGCTATCAAGACTTATGTTCAGTCCTACCCTCTTCAGTAGCCAAAGAAGTTCGCGACTTGATTTCAAGTCCGCCGACACCACAACCATACACCATCCTAAGACGAGAAATAATGAATCGTCTATCATTATCAGATGGGCAAAGAATCCAAAGACTCTTCCAAGGGGAAACATTAGGTGATAGGTCACCGTCACAATTTTTGCGTCAACTCCAAGCCTTAGTAGGCGACAACACAGTGGGTGAGACAGTCCTAAAACAAGGATGGATGCAAGCTCTCCCACGCTACGTCCAACACTGTTTGGATGCACAAGATCCCGACACCTCTTCATCTAACTTAGCACGTATTGCAGATAGAATAATGGAAAGGGGTCCCCCAACTGCATCAAGCATGATCCACTATACTAAAAAAGAAGAACCGGCAAATGACCCAGTCATAGCACAACTCATTGCGAGTGTTAAAAGTCTCACAGAGGCTGTCAGCAAATTGCAGATGGGTCATAAAGACAAAAGCATTTCACCACAACGACCGAGATTCGTGTCACGGAACAGGTTACAAAGGTCCAAACAATCTGGACAATTTTGTTGGTATCACTGGAAATTTGGTGCCCAATCGACCACATGCAGTCAACCATGTGCCTGGCCCAAACAGACCCTGAAGAATATAGGGAAACAAATAACCCCTCCCCAGGTCGCAACGACTGACGCGGGGTGCCTAAACAGTCGCTTATTTTACGTTAGAGATAAGAATTCAGGCTTGAACTTTTTGGTGGATACTGGTGCTGCACTTAGTATCATTCCTAAGAACAAAACCGAGCTGGGTGGAGAAACTTCCTCAGTCACACTTCAAGCTGCCAATAAAACTAAAATTGCGACGTTTGGGCAGAAAACAATGACACTAGATTTGGGGTTTAGAAGACAATTCCCCTGGATTTTCACTGTAGCCGATTTAGATCTGGCAATACTTGGAATGGATTTCTTAGAGAGATATGAATTTCTTGTTGACACTAATAAACGACGGTTGACATTAAAAGAAACTTCGAAATATACTAATGGTACAGAAAGTCGTATCACTTCTCTAAATTTAATCCAAACTCCGCCAGTAACAACGGCAAAGTTCCAGGATATACTCGCGGAATTTCCAGAGTTAACGAAACCGAACCCTCAACCTTCCAAAAGTAAGTTAAAAGTATGTCATACAATCAAAACAGAAGGGGCACCTGCTTTCGCTAAACCCAGGAGACTAGCACCTGATAAACTCAAATTAGCTAGAGCTGAATTCGATTACATGCTACAGCTGGGCATAATACGTCCATCTGATAGTCAATGGGCATCTCCTCTGCATATGGTCCCAAAGAAAAATAAAGGCGATTGGAGACCGTGCGGGGATTACAGAGCCCTCAATCGTCAAACAGTACCAGACAGGTACCCGATACCACATATCCAAGATTTCAAAAATGGCTTACAGGGTATGAAGATATTCACTAAAATCGACTTAGTCAGGGCATACCACAATATCCCAGTAGCTGAGGAAGATATTCCGAAAACAGCTATCACAACACCTTTTGGATTATTCGAGTTTGTACGCATGCCATTCGGCCTGCGGAACGCGGCACGAACATTCCAAAGGTTTATGGATAATTTACTTCGAGATATGCCATTTGCTCAAGGGTATATAGACGACCTATTAATTGCTAGCCCGGACTTAGAATCACATGAACAACATGTGAGAGCAGTACTTAGACGACTAAACGAAAATGGCATGAACATACACCAAAGTAAATGCGTTTTCGGTGTTGAAACGTTGGAATTCCTCGGACATACCATTAGCCCTGATGGAATTACACCAATTAAACAAGAGGTGGATACTATTAAACAATATCCCATCCCAAGCTCCATAACACAACTTAGAAGTTTTCTCGGTTTAATAAACTTTTATCGCAGATTTATACCCGGTTGTGCACAACTAATGCAACCATTAACGGATGCGCTTAAAGGAAAACCGAAAGAGTTCAAGTTGACCTCTGAGGCCGTCGATGCTATAAACCAATTAAAGCATAAACTTGCTCAAGCATCTACATTAACGTATCCGAATTCTCACTACCCACTTGCCATAATGGTAGATGCTTCAGACAAAGCCGTAGGCGGTACTCTTAATCAACTAGTTAAAAACACCTGGAAACCAATCGCATTCTTCTCAAAAAAACTCGCTCCAGCAGAGAAGAGATATTCTACCTTTGGTAGAGAACTCGCAATCTACCTAACCATCAAGCACTTCCGGCACATGCTGGAAGGCAGAGAATTCACAGTTTATACTGATCATAAACCGCTAACAAACGCATTAAGAGCGAAAACTGATAAATACTCGCCTCGAGAAGTCCGACACCTTGACTACATATCACAGTTCACTAGTAATATCCAGCACGTAAAAGGTGAAGACAATCAGGCGGCAGACGCATTATCTCGATTAGAAATGAATATAATGCAACAGTCTACAGTAGACTTCGAGATTTTAAGAGACAGTCAAGAAACTGATCAAGAATTACAAAACTTACTGTCAACTAAATGCTCTAGCCTGAAACTGAAACAGCTGCCATCACCTAAGGAAGACGTCCTGATTTACTGTGACACGACGAAAGCGGTCCCTCGACCTTTCGTTCCCAAAAATATGCGGCGGTTAATATTTAATAACTTTCATTCATTGTCTCACCCTGGCGTGAAATCTTCGACTAAACTAATCAACGCCAGATACATATGGCCAAATCTTCAGAAAGATGTACATAAATGGGTCAGAGAATGTTCGGCGTGTCAACAATCAAAAGTTAGCCGACACACAAATTCACCCATCGGAGTTTTTCCCCAACCAGATGCGCGTTTCGCACATGTACATATCGACTTAGTGGGCCCTTTACCGCGTTCAAATGGCTTTACGTACCTGTTTACATGTATAGATAGGTTTACGAGGTTCCTTATAGTTGTACCGATCGCGGACATCACAGCCGAAACAGTAGCCAAAGTCTTCATACAAAACTGGGTGACCATTTTCGGTACACCTGTTACAATAACGACAGGCAGAGGGGCTCGATTCGAATCTGAACTATTCAGTAACCTAGCTAAACTCCTAGGCTCAAACAGAATTCGCTGTACGGCGTATCACCCTCAAGCAAACGGGATGGTAGAACGGTTCCATCGTCAACTAAAGGCCGCTCTTATATGTCACTCAAACCCCAGTCAGTGGACAGAATTCCTACCATTAGTTATGTTGGGAATACGAACAGCTGTCAAAACTGACTCACAATGTTCAGCGGCAGAACTAGTTTTTGGGACCACTCTGAGACTCCCAGGTGAGTTCGTTACCTCTCATACCGACAGTAAAACGCTCGACTTAGGAACTTACGCAGACCAACTGCGGGACCAAATGTCTAAACTTAAACCGATTAATACTCGTGAACAATCACGAGCGACATTTTTACCTAAGGATCTAAGCAGTTGCTCGCACGTCTGGATAAGATGTGACAAAGTGAAAGCACCCCTTAGCCCTCCTTTTGAAGGTCCATTTTAAGTTATTTCAAGAAAACCTAAGTATTTTGTAGTGCAAAAACAAGGAAACATCGACTCAGTAAGTATTGATAGGCTAAAACCGGCCTACCTAGATAATGAACCACCATACGTCTTATTAGACCGTTTACCTAATCAACTAAACACGGAATCAGCAAATAAGAACATAAAGGCTACAAAGGTAACTAAAAGCGTTAGTTGGGCTAATCCGATTATTCAGGCGGGGATGTCCACAGCTATAGTTTCGGCCTAAAAAAATAATAATAATAATCACGTAACTCCTGAAATTTTCGAGTTAGGAAATATTGAAAATAAATAAATAAAAAGTAAACATAAAATAAAACGAAAACAAAAAAGCAATATATTTCTTTTTGTCCTAAGTCGACAAACGTTATCGGAATATAAGCACTATTTTACCCACTTCTCCCCGGACCTTATCTTTTGATGTAGGAACGGTAGTCATTTTGTTTTTTATTAAATACTGAATACTTAAACTAATTCTTAAACAACTTGGTGAGCAATATAAGTCGTAAACCTGTCAACTGACGTGAATGTTGTGAGCATGCTTTGCCTGCAGAACTAATCATTTTTCTAGATTTCTCAATTATCAGTATACGATGCCATAAATCAGGCAATGAACTTCAAAAGTTAGGATAAATTTCCCAAAAAAAAATCCAGGCGAGTTTCAACTTTTTACCACTTAATTTACTATACACACCTCTAGTACTTGGCATGTATGTCTTTTGCTTAGACTAGTCATGTATATTTAATGTAAACCACGACTAGAAACGATTTCTGCTTTGGATACAACTTTATACAGCAACATACCATTCGAAAAAGTGTGTGGTTTTCAAGCGAAACATATTAAGTTCCATATTTGTTTGACTTAGTTCTAATTATTTTGGCCACAATTTATAAATATAACTAAGCTAATTAGAGAATATATATATATATATATATATATATATATATATATATATATATATATATATATATATATATATATATATATATATATATATATATATATATATATATATATATATATATATATATATATATATATATATATATATATATATATATATATATATATATATATATATATATATATATATATATATATATATATATATATATATATATATATATATATATATATATATATATATATATATATATATATATATATATATATATATATATATATATATATATATATATATATATATATATATATATATATATATATATATATATATATATATATATATATATATATATATATATATATATATATATATATATATATATATATATATATATATATATATATATATATATATATATATATATATATATATATATATATATATATATATATATATATATATATATATATATATATATATATATATATATATATATATATATATATATATATATATATATATATATATATATATATATATATATATATATATATATATATATATATATATATATATATATATATATATATATATATATATATATATATATATATATATATATATATATATATATATATATATATATATATATATATATATATATATATATATATATATATATATATATATATATATATATATATATATATATATATATATATATATATATATATATATATATATATATATATATATATATATATATATATATATATATATATATATATATATATATATATATATATATATATATATATATATATATATATATATATATATATATATATATATATATATATATATATATATATATATATATATATATATATATATATATATATATATATATATATATATATATATATATATATATATATATATATATATATATATATATATATATATATATATATATATATATATATATATATATATATATATATATATATATATATATATATATATATATATATATATATATATATATATATATATATATATATATATATATATATATATATATATATATATATATATATATATATATATATATATATATATATATATATATATATTCTTGTTTTCTACAAAAACAAAATTTTTTAAAAATACGTTTGCGTACACAAGATTCTACACCATGTTTATTTTCTTTCAGATGGCCAAGCCGTCCCGGAAACCAAACACTTACGTAGAAACGAACACTTATCAATTGTAACTATATATATATATATATATATATATATATATATATATATATATATATATATATATATATATATATATATATATATATATATATATATATATATATATATATATATATATATATATATATATATATATATATATATATATATATATATATATATATATATATATATATATATATATATATATATATATATATATATATATATATATATATATATATATATATTCTTGTTTTCTACAAAAACAAAATTTTTTAAAAATACGTTTGCGTACACAAGATTCTACACCATGTTTATTTTCTTTCAGATGGCCAAGCCGTCCCGGAAACCAAACACTTACGTAGAAACGAACACTTATCAATTGTAACTATATATATATATATTCTTGTTTTCTACAAAAACAAAATTTTTTAAAAATACGTTTGCGTACACAAGATTCTACACCATGTTTATTTTCTTTCAGATGGCCAAGCCGTCCCGGAAACCAAACACTTACGTAGAAACGAACACTTATCAATTGTAACTATATATATATATATATATATATATATATATATATATATATATATATATATATTCTTGTTTTCTACAAAAACAAAATTTTTTAAAAATACGTTTGCGTACACAAGATTCTACACCATGTTTATTTTCTTTCAGATGGCCAAGCCGTCCCGGAAACCAAACACTTACGTAGAAACGAACACTTATCAATTGTAACTATATATATATATATATATACAAAAACAAAATTTTTAAAAATACGTTTGCGTACACAAGATTCTACACCATGTTTATTTTCTTTCAGATGGCCAAGCCGTCCCGGAAACCAAACACTTACGTAGAAACGAACACTTATCAATTGTAACTATATATATATAATATTGTACTTTAAATTTTTATGCAGACAGTGGAGCAATTCTTTAGGTGTGGTTGATTTTCATCGTTTTTGTTTTGTTCTAAAGTAGATTCTTCTTTAATTTTTACTTGAGGGCGACTCGAGAGGCAGGTGAGTAAACACCTGATTGCCGGACAGAGCATGGAAACATCGTACCTCACCAACATGGTGTTGGGTAGCCCGCTCGCGGTATTTCCTCAGATATTCCTACTTTATTTTCTTGCCCTCTTACTTTTGAAGCTCCAGTCACTGTTAGAAGGTCAGGTTCACCAAGTAATTCTGAACTAAGCTACAGCTACAAAACGGAGATGATTTTGTTTGGTATGTTGATCGAAGCAACGTTCCTACGGAAGTCGCTTCTAGGAGGGAGCTAATGTAGCAACATAGCTTGACTAGTTAAAAGTTCACTCCAAAACTTAAGCATACGCCAAAACATTTAGGCTCCAGTATTCATTTACTTCCTTATTTTGCATATGGATTATATTTCCTATTAGCTTATATTGAACGTTGAGAATTATGTGTGTGTTTGAACTACTAGAACGGCGCTCCACTGTCTCCTGCCCACGCTATTGAATAAAGACCTATTCCCATAATACTCTGGATTCTTGTGTCACTAAAACGGGATATACCTGGCGTTAAAAATCTACTGCCCATGAACAACTAGGTTCTTTGCTACACCTTCGCTGAAACCATTTCTGAACCTTACTTTCTGGAATTGGCATCTAGTGGGTTTTTCCGTTGTAGTCTTTCTGTATCCAGTTAATGTTAATACGTGCTCCCTGTAGGGCGTGGTTGGGATCCAAACGTGTTCCCCAGAAGGAGCAGTCCTCTTTAGGGCCTCTCCAGCTATAGCAGGTCATGGTGTGGTTCATTTACGGCAACAGTTTTTATATATTATATTCACCAACGTCATATTTAGGGAGTGTTGAACAGAAACGGTTTTCAGTTTTGTCAAAGAAGCGCACATACACAAGGGTTAAACTAGGTTTATGTAGCAAAAGAGAATTCAGAATAAAGTGCAAGTATGCCCCATTATATATGTGATACTAAAGAGGAAATTGATGCTGGATGATAGGGAACTCCAAATAAATTGTATGCGTAATCAAACAACTAGTACAAATAATCATTGAGTACTTATGATTTAAATGCAATATGAACAGAATTATTAGACAACTAGTGTTCCACGACAATTGAAGGCCAAAGTATGAAGACGACAGTAAAATTGCTATACCATGTTGATGGTGGTGGTCGCCAGGTTAGGCAATGTTCCCCCTTATGCTTAAAGCTGGTGCTAACACGAGTAAGAGTTGAGTGGCTCTCATAGGAAAGGTAGTGAGAGGAAGTTGAGAGCAAGCAGTAAAATTACTAGAAAAACAAAAAGGAGAAGGGTCTTGATCTTTAATAAGGTGATCTGGAGTGCTGTTAGATATGTGATAGTGATTATCGTTTCCCCGGCCTCTACATCACAGAAGGATCCTTTTAGAAGCATCTAAAAATAAAAGGGAATTCAAAGAGGCCTTAATGACCGACAGTGTAACCACGGTGTCCAAAGAACAACTGCCTAAGGTCAGTCAGACACTGCTTTTTCACAATTGACTTACTATTAGTTAACGCTGTCCTTGAAAGAGCCTGTAGCTGTAAGTAATCCCTAAAACAAATAGTTGTATAGGCTTTCGACATTGACGTTGACTATAATTGTTTTATCTGACACGACTAGTTGAAGGCTCTCGGTCACGCACCATCACCAGATCACGACACAGCACAATATAGAAAGCATCTCTCTCTAGTTTGCCAGCGTAGACGTTGCTATCCGAATGACGCTCAATTTATGAGCAAATATAATCTCTCTTCCATCCTATATTGCCTCCTGATTTATTCTCATTCGTAAGAGTGGGTTCAATCGTTAGCAGTTTCTCTGGTTATATGAGAAATGTACCTTGGTCATATGCCCGGTGCACTTTAAGCCTTACCAGCCTCAATCGCTGGAAATACATCACAAGTTCCCACCATTAGTTGTGAGGACATATGAAAGATATGAGCTCCTGTGGGATATTCGTTACCTTTCCTCTCCTTTAGATCCATTTTGATTTCTGCTATTCGTCCTATCATCCACTTGATTCATTGTAATGTTTTATAAAAGCTGTTTTAAATGTTTCATCGGCCCGAATGCCTACTTATTTCTCGCTAATTTTGATGTTCGAACGTTAATTTGCTTAACGATCGCTAGGTGCGTTTAATAACGTTTGTAAAATACTTGGTCTTGGTAAAGTCCACGTCTCTTGTCTTCCAGAATAGAAAATTTACGAGGACACATAGGAAAATCTAAAAGACCGGTATTAGAAATCTGCTTGTTAAATACAGACCATCCTAAGGACCATCCTGGAACCCCCTATCATAACACGAAAGTCAAATTTATTAGTAGATCTAACACTAATATTGATGATGCTTTTTACTTGGTTCAACTCATCTTAGCATATTCAGTATTTAATTCTTAACCTACTGGTCGAGACCTAATAAAGCTAACAGCCCAAATGTTTGTGTTTAAAAGTTAACATTCAGTAATACATATAATGATAAGTAGACAAGTAGGTGTATTTCACTTACACAAACTTAAGTCTGGTACTTAATATAGAATGAGACATGTGGAAATTTTTTGTGTAATATACATTGTATTGTTTATAATTTACAAATTGGAGTAACCACTGCAAAGATGCAATTGTGGATTTATATTATCGAAATTAAAGGGAAAAAAATGAAAAGTAGACAAATAATTAGAAGACATATACAAAAAATAGGAATGATCAAACGACAAAAGCATATGTAACCAAAAACGGAAAGAATATGTTTGCAATATTCTCCTGCTTACTTCACTAGAGACAGTGCAGTCGAATAGCTAGATAAATATCACGAATCACTACCAGATCTAGCGCCAAAGCCAGTAACATTGTTATGGAATGAAGAAAGAGAGGAAGGAAGGTTTTGGTTGGTTGTAGCGAACGCCAATTAAAGATGTGTGCCTAGTTGATAATGTGCGAATGACCTAAGTCCACTCACCCCCAGTCCGACAACAGAAAGAACAAGAATCGGGAACCGGAAAACAGAAAGGGCCAAGAACTGAGGACTGAGAGCCGAGATCGAGATCTGAGACCATATTATATTTTACTCATGCCTTTATATATACATAGAATCAGACCACACAGTAAACCAATCACAAATCTAACATTGATACAGAACAAAGGGAAGAGTGGTAGTGAATGGGGACAACTTGTACATAACTAAGTAGCTGTAGTTCATAGTAATAAACAATATGCCAAGAGTAAATACACTAAATGAGAGAACTGGGCAAGGGAAACGTAACAGTCATAGAAATGAATTGATTACATTACTCATTAATAAAATAATGAGCATAGTCCTCCAAAACACAGTTCTAAAAGTTCGCTACTTTCTTTTGATCGCCCAGCTTAACAAACATTTAGACACAGACATAAAAAGTGGCCAAGTTTATACTAGCTCGTCACAATGATATTGGATATTGGACAATTCTACTGCTTACTTTAGTGGGCTGTTTAAGAGATAACGTTATGGCGAAGTTTGGAGCCAAAGTTAGGGAATTGCGTTTCCTTGTTGCTCAAACTGCTCCATCGAGTTCGGGGATTAGGTCTGTTAGGTTTACCTTTTATTTTTTAAACCTCTCTATCCATTTCTTCGTAAATTCCAGCTCCTAGTTCCAGTTTTTGATTGGCCATGATACATTTATTCACCAAGATTTTGCATATGATTTTAACTAGGTTATTTTAAAGTTACTGAGGCCAAAGTATTGAAGCCAAGGTATGCTGGTGATGTGGTCTACGAAGTACTATAAATAACTAGTATATATTGACGAACTAATGCAGCCAACTCCACTTTGCAGTTAAAAGCGGAATGTACAGTTAGTATTAAATAAAAATAGACAAACACATCTTTACTGTGCTTTGATAGGGGCTAACGAATAGGATTACGTAGGAATAAGGAGTGGATAAACTAACTCTAGCCGTAAACAACAATTCTTACACAAACTCGACTTTTACTAAAGATTTCCATCTAAGAGACAAGAGACCTAATCAAGTCCTGGCGAAACATGAAACTTTGAGATATTACTTATTAGTGAGTTATCTCGTTACTTTAATAATGTAAAAACTGAGTTTTAACGATGAATCTTATTCATAAATTCTAGTTACAGCTATAGAATCTAGTTCTAAATACCGGTCCTAACTGTAATTATATTTAACATTCCCACTTTGTCTGACTATTAGTAATAGCTATCTTGTTTCTGACTGACTTGACCTCATACTAGAATCTTTTTAGATTGACTAATTTCTCTAGCAAATCTTTCACATCTCCATTTTTGAAGGGAAGCTAAAAATTTACATAATGTTTCCGCTTTGAGTAAGTCATGGGGACTTGATTTCATCACAGCGTGTTAGGAACCAGTAAATGTCGTAAACTATTTTTCATTTTTTTAATTTGAGAAAAATGTAATATCTTGACAGGTGTAACAGCTTTTTTGTGTAACTTAACCAACATTAAATCGTAGTCCTGTCCGTACGTACTAGTGTTATCAATTTTCGAACTTGAAGTTATTTTAAATTTAAATTACATGAAATACTTTTAATATTAATGGGCTTAAAATTACGTTATGCCGTATATCAATAATAGACACTAATTCACTACATTTGTGAGAAAGTGAAGAGCTTGACTCTGTCAAAGTGGTTTCAGTGGTCGTTCTTATGCAACCGGATTTCTAAACGTCTGCTGTAGAATATTTCTCGAGTTTTCAATACTCGTGTGTAGAAAGTTGGTAAACACTAAATAATTATTATCTAGTCCTGTTTTCCAACCTGAAATGTTAGCACCAGTAGTCCAGACTGTAGCTGTTAGTCATTCATCATCATCATCATCAGCAGCAGCAGCAACGTAGAACCGGGCACAAACGCTTGTAGGTTCAAGTTGCCATACCACAATAGCACTACGAGAGTATTGAGGTAACGTATAAACAGAATACATCACCATCATCAGCAGCAGCAGCAACGTAGAACCGGGCGCAAACGCCTGTAGGTTCAAGTTGCCATACCACAATAGCACTACGAGAATATTGAGGTAACGTATAGACAGAATACAAGAAAGAAGAGTAAGTAAAGATGAGGTTAAAGAGTGAATACACTTGCGCCACTGTGACCGGTTCTGAGCCATATCACCTAGTGTCTCCAGCCATTTGTTGCGATCATCACGCGGACCCCAACCAGGTAGTCTACAGCTACCTACATGGCTTAGACCAGTAGTCAAGGACTTCATGGACTGATGCCATGTTTTAGTTTGGCCGCCCCTAACCTTCTTCCATCCTACTTCGGCCCTAGCTAACATGGCGCGACGGGGTAGACGGTGGTCGGGCATGCGCAATACATGTCCTAGCCATCTCAGTCGATGAAGGTTAATGACCTCTTCGACTGATTTACCGTGTTTCCCAAGAACCTTTCGTCTAACCTCACTATTACTAGTCCGGTTATTCCATGGTATACGAGCGATGTTACGAAGATTCCTATGGTCAAATATCTGGAGACGACGCATATCTTGAGTTTTCATGGCCCACGTCTCGCAGCCATATGTTAAAATGGCGCGGACTGCTGAGCAGTACACCCGGCCTTTCGTTGAGACACGGATATCTCGTCTGCGCCACAAGTGCCGTAGATTGGCAAATGCTAATCGAGCTTTCTGGATCCGCGCTGAGATTTCATCAGACACCGACCCACCAGGGGTAATGAGACTTCCGAGATAAGTGAAGCGATCAACGCATTCAATTACTTCACTCCCTATAAATAATTTGGGGGAAGAAGCAGACCAGTCCTGGAGTAACATTTTGCATTTGGGAGGGGAGAAGCGCATCCGAAATATGCCTGCATTGTTACTCAACGTGTTCAAGAGACCTTGAATGCTGTGTGCATCTTCACCAAATATGACTATATCATCTGCATATTCTAAGTCGACGAGAGAGCCTCCTGGAAGGAGACTAATCCCAGAGGACTTAAAAGAAGTGAGAGAGATTTCTAACAGTACGTCTATGATGAAATTAAATAAAAATGGGGATAAGGGGCAACCCTGGCGGACTCCACTTGAGGATGAAGTTTCTCGTGACAATTCGCCATATGCTCTGACTCGACCAGTGGTGACCGAGTAGAGAGCCTTTATAAGGTTAATGTACTTTTGAGGTACGCCTTTTAATGACAAACATTGCCACAAGACTTCACGGTCAACAGAGTCGAACGCTGCTTTCAAGTCAAGAAATACAACTATAGTTGGACGTTGGTACATATGTCTGTGTTCGAGGACCTGGCGCAGGGTGAATATGTGATCAATGCAACCCTGGCCAGGTCTGAAACCAGCCTGGTTTTCCCGAGTCTGTTGTTCCCTAGTGTTGGTTAAACGTCGGATGATTATAGTGGCTAATATTTTAGATACTATATTAGTCAAGCTGATTCCTCTGTGGTTATCGCAAGAGGATTTCTGTCCCTTTTTGTAAATTGGAACGATCAGCGATCGAGACCAGTCAGATGGGATGGTGTTTAGTTCCCAGACTTTGGCTAATATATCGGTCAACCTGCTCGCTAAAACTATACCACCATCCTTAAAGATATCGGTAGACAACATATCAGGCCCTGCTGCTTTCCCTCGTTTTAATTTACTTATGACGTTTTCAACTTCACTGAGAGTTGGGGGACCTGTGTCAGTTTTCCATTCGGGTAGTTTGGAGATTGTGGGTAAGCTAAGCGTGGCTGGGGGCCAGTTAAACTGTTCCTGAAAGTGTTCTGCCCATCGTTCTAATCTTCTAGATTGAGAGTAGATCAACGACCCATCTTTTTCAGAGATGATTTCACTAACTGCCGATTTTTTGATACCGGTGTCCTTAATAAGTCGGAACAGCTGTCTACTATTGCCTGCTGCTGCTGATGCTTCTATCGCTTTTGCTTTTGTTGCCCACCACTGTTCACGATCCTTACGCAGACTCTTTGTCAGTCTACGTTTCAGTTGTCGTCGCTCTTCTTCATACTCGATAACGTCTTTCTGTGCATAAATGATTTAGGAATTAATTCATATTTACTAACTAACAATCCTAAGCTACCTGAGTAATTTTTCTTTCCTGAGTGGGTATTTTTTAACTGGTTTGCTTGTAACGTTGGCTTGTATTGTTATTTGCAGTTAGCTCCATTGTTTGAGTACTCATGATCATCATCATCAGCAGTAGAAACGTAGAACTGGGCAAATACTCTCGTAGGTTCAAGTTGCCATACCACATTAGCACTACGAGATTACAGAGGTAACGTAATAACAGAATACAAGAGGGAAGTGTAAAGTAAAGGTGTGGTTTGAGGACTATTATTGTAATGGCTATTTCGAGTATACATTATTGGCAATTTTAATCTTGTGAGTATTAGTCAGGCGATACGTTACGACATACAGAGTTTTGGTTTCTTTATGCCTAAAGAAGTTGAAAAGCTGATAAACCAAACATTTTCCATTCCTCAAATTTGTATTTTGTTGTGTCACTATCATATTTTGTACATTTCTTTTGTGATGTACTGAAATCTCATATCAGGCAATAATGATGCCGTCCATGTTCTTGATTGTAGCAACTGTTATTTTGTGTCCTGATTTACTGTACATTACTGAACCAAAACTAATTGTTATGCCTTTAATGTATCATTGATTTCATTCAAAGTATGGAAACCATATTCACGTGAAATAGATAGGTTTATAGCCCAGTAAAACAATTAAGTAGGTCTATTCAAATAATGAATTCCATTTTTTTAAAAATCTTCAGGGATTTCATTTCACGTTACTATCTCTCTCTGAAATCTGCTAATCCTCATGTGAAGTTTATGATTCGTGAATCAGAAGAAATCACGCCAAAAATATTCGCTCGTTATGGTTAGTTTGCTTAATTTCTTATCATTTACTTTCGTATTATAGAAATGGGAAAGGAAGATTGTATTTCAGTTGCAGATAACACAGCTGATGATATAATTTCAAAACTGAAGTCTCTAGATCGATTATAAGGTGCTATTTGTATTAATTATATGCATTTGAGTTTAGATAAATAGCTGTGAGAATAAATGATGTTACTCATATTTTATTCGGTATGTGTTGATAAAGTAAACAGAGCTAATAAGTAGTTCACTTGTTTGTTATAAATCGTTTCAAGTTGTTGTACATCTTGAACCAAGTATCTAAACTAACATAATACAAATCCTCATTGAACTGAAGTCTAACAAAACTGCAAGTCTGTCAATCATTCATATACATCAAATGTAATGGTAAATAATCCTATGTTATGTTTTAAATTATGCAGCGACTAACTACAGTGACATTGACTTAATAATTTTAAGTTTTAGTTTTTGTACACAACTTGGCTTACTTTTCTTGCTTCAATATCGTGTGTAACGCCGTTAATGATAATATGAATTTTGACTACTGAGAAACACTGGTAGTCTAATCAACTACGAAATCCTTTCTGATCGTGTTCAACAGTAGAAACATTTAGCTTGTTAAGATATAAGTCACTTTTGGACGGACATATGATTTTACACCCATAGGTTTCGCTAAACTTTAATGTTAATCTTGAAGTAGTCAACTGCATGAAGCGCCAAAACTGTTATCTTTTGGGATGAGCTTGACGAGCTTCTATCTCGCATAACAGTGAGTCATTTCCATTTGTTGCACTTCAACAACACATAAAAAATGTAGGTTGAGAATGTAGTATTATGTATATTGCAAACTAACCGGATAGTGGATATTCATGAAGAAAGATTAATATACAATTGTAGGCTTTTAAACAAAGAAAAGGTTTTATTTGAATTGTAAATCGTTTACGATTGTACAGACTTTTATTAGTGTCTTGCGAATTACCGTTAGGAAGTATCAAATGTCTTAACTACTGATTTTCTTATTTGTATTAAAGTTAAACTTAACAATAATAGGAAAGTAATCATTCACTTGTTTCTATCACATTTCTCCCGTCACAAATATATGCGCTGAAAAATTATTTAGAATATTCACACAAAATTGTTAATTATTTTAGACTAATTTTGAGTATCTTGTGTATTTCCCAACTCTTCGTTACTCAGTATACTAAGATTAGTACGATGTATCAACTCTGTTCCCTCGTATAAACCAACTTTTTATACGATATATAACTGTACTGCACATAATTTGATAGTTATTTTTATTGTTACTAAATCACCATTATCTGCCATATTTAAGTTACCCATAAAAGCTTCAAGTTGCTTGGAATTTCCGTTAATGTTTTGTCGCTAATCACTTCTAACAATTTTTCGACTTCGAGCCGAGTGCCTGTTGATGAATTCCGTGCTAGTGTGTTAGTACGTCCTGATAAGACAAATAAATTTAGATGTTAGCAGACATATTCAAAATCAAGGTCAGTGACAACTCTGGTCAATTGCATGAAAACTTGCAACTAATTCATAACTAGTTAATCCTTATTTAGTTCTTTCCTAAATGTGAGTCAATTAGATTTCATGTCCGAATAAACGAAGATTTAATGGACATTTGAATGATAAGCATTAGGAAGAAGATTCCATTCATATTTTGATATAATAATCGATGTGATTAGCGAAATTCCCTTAGATGCCAGTTTATTTATTATGAACCAGCTGTATAAGTGACACGATCAAATAAAACTTTTAAATTGTCCTTTTATAGTGAATATACCCAGCTTTGATTCTGAATATACATGTAATCCTACTGACTTCATAGTTCATTTTTTCGCGGGTGAATTTCAGGTAGCTGCAGTAATTGGACAGTATGAGCGCAAAGGGGAAATCGATTCCATAATATAAAATGCCTCACTTTTTAATGTAAATATGTGTCCCGAAGACACTTTCTTTTTATTCTATGTGAGATCAGTGCTCAAGTTTGTTATGTATTGTGGAAAATACACAGTGCTCCTGATAATTGCCAATCAGTATACGGACATGTCCGCCCCGCTACTACCAGTCCCCCAAGCCGGAATAGAGAAAACGACGATTTATGAGCCAAACAGACACTCCTTTTTGTATTTCAATCATGCCTTTATATATACACAAAGTCAGACCGCACCGTCAACCAATTAGAGAACTGACAATACAAAACAAGAGTAATAGTGGGTGTGAACTGGGGTAACGTATGTGCAGTCAATTAACCATAGTTTATAAATGCGAAACGATATAACAGCAGTTAATGCCTTAAACGGGAGTATAGGGTGAGGGCAACGTAACAATAATAATAATAAATTGCTTACTTCGTGTACAACTAAAGTAATAAAACCGTTTACAATTAGAACAGTTCTGGAAGATAATCAATCTTCCTTAGGTGCCCTGTCATAACAAAGTTTCTTTTTGCGGTCATTAATTAAATTCCGCTTATCGATTCTCATCGCGTGTATACTCTTGATTTTACAACTGTATTTGACAACCTGAATACTCTTAGTTGTCTTAAATGTTTCCAAATGGGAGTATAACATGAGTAATTCAATGTAGAAAGAGTAGGCATTGTAAGTCTGATATTTCACTTGATCATCTAGTCACCGAGACTAAAGAATTTCTACATTTCTATAAAGAGCTTATATAAAATTAACTGCTTGAAGATCAGTAGATAGTTGTGCACTAGAAATTTATTGCGAGTGTTGGCATTATATTATCGTGACGTACAAAATACTATTAGAAATTTATAGATATTTTTCCAGATGAACTTTACATGTTTTGTCATAACATTGTCCAGATCATTTTCTACATTCCTGGTGAGTATGTCGTGTCCATCATATTTAATTCTAATTAGAAATAGATAACTGATTGAGGTATGAAGGAAACTCTGTTTTTTTTTAGCTCTAGCTTTTCTGCCACATGTTATCAACGGTTAAAAACTACTTAGGTGTAGAGTGGTAACCTAGTGTAATTCTAGTCTAGTTAATGTACTGTTTTTGCATGTGATTTAAAATAGTGCATTTTTACTGAACTAATAATTAGTTTGATAATAATGTCAGCAAATTCTAACAATGGATACTACATGAACATGGTAGTTTTATTTTGGCTGTCATGATGACTTAGTCAAGCTATGTTGCTTAGGCCACTCATTCTTCTATGTAGGTCGGTTAAAGTGTTAAGATGAAAAAACAAACTTATGTTTCTAGGACTTAGTCGTATTGCCAACTGTACAGAGATGTGATGGCAATAAGGTGGTTTCTTTAGACAATCAGCACTGCTTTGATGCTACCTTTTCACAATCAAAGGATAGGGTTAGAAAAGGTTGAGCCTAAAAATGCAGAACTGCACAAATTTCGTGTGATAAACAATTTACAGGTACGAAGCTTACACGTCTGAAACTACTCATTAAAGTTATTTAATTAATCTAATACGCTTATCCCTTGGTCTCTGTAGTCACGCTCTCAGGTTTTAAAGATCATCATTGTGTATACACATACAAACAATATTGTTTTCAATCGAACCATTACGCTGCTTTACTATAACATACTGTGGATGAGTAAATATTAAGTGGTATTGACTACATATATATGTTGTTGTAGCTTGCACTTTGAAATATCAAATAGCACATTATTAAGTCCTTGGCATTAGTTACGTTTTATTAATGAAAGTGTAGTTTGACAACCAAGAAAAATCAGTCAGTATTTTAGTGTATTTGTCTTAAGTGATTGGAAGTGGTTTGAGTGAAATCATGTATTTAGATTTCACTTTGATTGACACTTGTCGAAAAGACGAATCGGGGATCTTAATAACATTAGTGGGCATGAATTCCTTTAAAATTGCAAATGCACATGGTCGATGAAAGCTAACTTGCACAAAACCCAAATAGAAGTCTTTCTACCAATTGTTTTCGACCACCTAACACTATCGCTCTAGATTCAATAGACTAAAATACTTCACTTAGTAAACTGACTAACTAGAATCAAGTCAATAAAAATAGTCAAAAGTCTTTCCAAAATAATATCCAGTATTGATACATTATACATTGGTAAAAAGACTGTTTAATACTTGTAAAGAAACTTTATAACTTAAGTTGGTTTCTCCGTTAGTGTTGCGTTTTGTAAATTTAGTGATTTGGTCAGAGAGACACAACAAAAAAGAATTTAAAAGTCATGTGTAAACCAAGCTACGTATTGCTTACGAGTAGCTATGGTACTGTCACTAGTCTTGATTATGGTTTATTCATATTTCTCATGTTATATTGGTTAATCAAGTCTATTCAACACTTAGCAACTAGATGCAAAGCCAAACCAATTAAAAAATTATAAGAGCAATCATTTATTGAATGTGGTTTTAGAAGTAAACAGCACAGTATAAGCTAACCCAATGAATTTCCATTTCGAGATTGTTTGGTTAAAAGAAATGTGTATGGAACACAATCCAAATATCTACCGATATTTGATATATTGGCTTCAGTTTAGTACATCCATTTGATGCAAAGATTTTTCTGGCTCTAATTTTATTCAAAAGAACCTTCAAAATTATTAGATGAAGATAACCAAAGTGAATATAAGAATGTAGGCGACAACTTCTAATTTTGCAGTTTTTTTATGAATATTATGAAAAAGGTAGAAAAACGGAATGATCTACTATTCAATCAATCAATGCCTGTTACCCCATGTGGAGCATAGGCCGCCCACCAGCATTCTCTAACCAACTCTGTCTTGGGCCTTCCTTTCCAGCTCTTCCAAAGTGCTCCTCATATCTGTCTCAAATCCCCGACACATTGTGTTCCTGGGTCTTCCTCGTTTTCTTTGGCCTTTAGAATTCCAAGTTAATGCTTGTCTTATAATACAGTTTGATGGTTTCCTCAATGTGTGTCCGATCCATCTCCAGCATCTCTTCCTAATTTCCTTTCCGGCTGGAAGTTGATTAGTTCTCTGCCACAGAAGGTTGTTGTTGATGGTATCTGGCCAACGAATGCGAAGTATCTTACGTAAACAGTTGTTTACAAATACTTGTATCTTCTGAAGAATGCTTTTCGTAGTTCTCCAAGTTTCAGCTCCGTATAACGGAATTGTCTTCACATTTGTATTGAAAATTTTGACTTTATTATTGACTGACAGTTGGTTTGATTTCCAGATGTTTTTCAGTCGTAGAAATGCTGCCCTTGCCCCACCTTGCTAATCTCGCCTTCACATCCGAATCACACCCTCCTTGTTTGTCGATGATGCTGCCCAAATATGTAAAGGTTTCAACGTCTTCTAGAATTTCTCTGTCTAGTGTAATTGGGTTAGTGTTTGTTGTTTTGTATTGAAGGATCTTGCTTTTCCCTTTGTGTACGTTGAGGCCTACTGCTACCGAGACTGCTGCTATATTGTTGGTCTTCATCTGCATTTGATGATGTGTGTGAGAAAGAAGAGCTAGGTCATCTGCAAAGTCCAAGTCACCTAGTTGCGTCGATGTTGTCCATTGTATTCCGAGAGTGTCGTGAGATTTTGCAGTTTTCCGTTTTGTATAAAGGTTGTTCTACCTATTGGTATGTTGTGTGGTCACGTCTTGTATGTATACAAACAGATGAGTAGAATGTAATCTGAATGTCTAGTGGTTGGCTTAGTTACCTTGTGTTCTTTGTTCCGGTTTGTGGATAAGTAGTCACAGGACAGATGTATGCGTGGATTGATTGGTCGTCTCGTATGCTACATGTCACGAGTCAAGGTTCCCCAAATAGATTTCCCAATATAGAAAGCATCACAGTGGATACAGCCTAAGCTGTGAACACAGTTCTGTATAGAGTGGAACACAACTTTTGTTTTATTTTAACTGATGCATCTCGAAAAGTGTTGGAAGTTTTTGTAAACTGCCTGAATTCCATGTTGTGGTATTATGGTGATAGTGGAGCGTATGCGACGATCTGTTAAGAATGAATGTAGAACAACAAAAGCATCAAAAGATGATGCACTCAGCATCAAATTAAGCACCTTCATTCAGTTCTAACTTCTACACATTTCATGGATTTTGATAATCCTGACATCATGTTTTTTTCTCAATTTGATCTTTTAGGATGATTTGGATTACAGTGATTGTCTGTTTTGCATACGCTCCACTATCACCATAATACCACAGCATGGAATTCAGGCAGTTTACAAAAACTTCCAACACTTTTCGAGATGCATCAGTTAAAATAAAACAAAAGTTGTGTTCCACTCTATACAGAACTGTGTTCACAGCTTAGGCTGTATCCACTGTGATGCTTTCTATATTGGGAAATCTATTTGGGGAACCTTGACTCGTGACATGTAGCATACAAGACGACCTATTAATAATCATGTAAAATTCAAAGAGCTGCAAATCAAATCAGCAATAACAAAATAGACTATTTACTGCAACCGTAAAACTAATAAGAAAAACATTCAAATTAATCAAAAAGGTTTGTTCAATTATGAATAAAGGCGAATAACAGAAGTCTTTAACATATTGTTAAACCCTACTAAACTTAATAAAAATAAGCCTTACTATCTAACTAACATGAACTATCTATATAAGAAGCTACAATAAAATTTAATCAAATTTGACATAAACAAACCATCTCCATTTCCACATCACATCTTTCATACGCACTTACAGTTCTCAAACACACTTCCTGACCCAAATGACATGACTTCAACACAACTGACTGTACCAAGTATTTCGATTTGTTCCACCGCGTTATTTAAACTTGAGTTAGTTAGTTTCATTTGGTCATTCACTTATTCTACGCAGAAGCGGCTTACACCTTGTTGCTAAACGTCAGAAATTTCAGTCTCTGCTGATAGAAATATTAAAAGTATATTCAGTCAGTCACACCGTAGAATTTGGTACGTGCGTACATCATTTCAAGTTTATATGCCCCAATTAGTAGGTAGATAAAATTGCCTAACCAAATACAAGAGTATTTGTGGTAGTAACAGTGTTATCATTAGTTGAGAGCATTAGAGATCGAAGATAAGCTCTAGGAAAATATAATAATAAGTAATATTATGTAATAAAAATATATTACTATAAGCAACGGAACGCTTGTCCTGGATTCCGCTTACCAGTCACAATCCAACTCAATTCCGAATTGTCTATAAATCACCGTGACCCATACACATTCAACATTCATAGGATAAATGTAAGTTAGTAACGATCAATATAGAAGAATTATATTTGGAATGAACGCAAATCTAATAAGCACGACACCAAAACAAACGAGCAGTGTCGGTTATATCACTTTCTGTGTTCTATAACATACAGACCGTAAAACAATAAATGTACAACTAATAAAGCTTGTTAGTATTCTCAAGAGTATTAGCTGCTGCTGCATATATAATGCTTACCAGTGATGAAACTATGAAATTTTATTTGTAGCTGATCAGTTTGAGCTACATAAGTACTATATCTTCATAAATATTAGGGAACTGAATCCTGGTTCATTGGATAGTGAGTCTTCAGTCCATAATACTTCAGTGTCATATAAAAAGAAGATAGAACAGCTTTTCTAATAACTGACCAAGCGAATTTAGTCGTCGATAAAATTACTTCTAGATTAAATTCATCTTCATAATCAGCTAGTTAAAGTCAACATAGATGATTAACTAGAGCACAACATAAAAACTACGCAAACTTGGCACTTAAATGATCATACACAATTTCCTGATAAATCAATGAGAGACTCTCAGCTTAAATGGTGAAGTAAATGTGCACTAAAAATGCATACTATAAACTATATATGATTATCTAAGATTGGTATTTAGTCTAGAGATTGGGAATTTTAGTTAAAATTTGGCGCTTAGTTTTACGAATATGATTTAAGATTAGAATTTAGGATAAGAAATAAGTTTTATAATAATAATTAGTACTAACCTAATAAGCCAAAAGATTAATGACAAATTACATTAGGTTAGAGAAAATAGTATGCAAAACAGTTGGTGAATGTTTTACAAAACTCTTACTAACACTTCTTTTGCTATAGCGATTTACAAGACAGTTTTTTACATTCTACTCAGTCTTATAGCACTGCAGAACCAAAGTCCAAGAACAGTAATACGGCTTTAGGCCGGAATCAACACTTATAGTATGGATTGTTATTATCAATGGGATCTGGAAGTTCCAGTTAAAGGTTTGAGTAAAACTTGGTGTAATTCCCGAATTAATGTTTAAGATCATGAATTTGCTTAAAAAGTTAGGATCTTCTGTCACGTATATAAATATTTTTTATCGTTATTTCTGTGGCTTTACAATGGCAACGTCACTACAAACCTATGATTCATTTGTGTACCTCATGAAATTTTTATATTGTAATTGGGTGTTGTTGAGATTGGTGAATGTCAATTTCATATCAAAAATTGGTCAGAATTAAACAACAATTGATCACTATGAAATGACACTGAACAGCTGTCTTATCCAAGCACGGGGCTCTCTAGAAGTGCACATCCACAATCTCATGAGGAATCGAGTCCAAGACCCTCTGGATCCGAGGACTTAGTAACTAGTGAACTGATATTGATTATGGTTGGGTGTAGGGCAGTTAATTGCTGATGGCAATCAATCGGGTCACATAAATATGCTGTGGATTGACTAAGTTAGACATGTCAACTGTTAAGAGCCGACTCGATGGTCGAGTGGTTTATCGCATTCATCATATTAAATAAAATACTATTGTTCAGCTAGTAAGAATGAAATCACCGAGCGAACATTTTTCTTCGCTGAATTATTTATTTTAATAGTAAAGCGTTCGCCACGAAGCCAAAGAGTCCTAGGTTCGATTCTTGGTGGGGCCGTGGGTTCGCATTGCTGAAGAGTTCTATACTAGAACGTAACAGCTGTCCAATGTCAGCTCCTCGTGATCAATTGCTGTTTAATTCAGACCAATTCGTGATATCAAATTAGAATAATTATATCACTGGTAACATAATTGCTTTTCCTGATGAATTATCTAGTCATAAATATTGTCTTCTCGTGGTTACTGAATCGAAATAATGCTCGACCCATTTGTAAACTGTATGCAGACATTATTACTGTCACGTTTACTCGTTCTCAATGAGAGTATCTAACTTTGGAGAATGCAACAAATTTTGAGTGTGATTTTATGCTACTTATAAGTAGACAGAAAATATATAAGTAATTTTAGCTTTTTAAGGTGATAAATCTAGAATTTTTTGTCTTTATTTATTACTAACTAATTGTATTAAAATACTATAAATGGACTTGAATTATATAGCCGAACCAATAAGGGATGACGGGAACTTCACAAGGTCACAGCAAACACCTGAAAATATCAAGTTGGTAATAGAGTCTTTTAAATCTGATTGGTGATAATTCACTTGTAATTTGTATACAAATTATGGGATTGTTAAGAAAAGCATTAAATTGTGAATGTGGAAAGAAAGTAACAGTTTTTAAAAACCCATGTAATTTGAGATAGATATTATTTTCGCTGTATTGAATGTTGGTGTAAGAAGTTCATCAGATTGGATTCTTGTTTCCAAATTGGGAATAAAGCAAATTCTTTTATTAATCACCTGAAGTGCACCCGATATATGACCAAGTTACGTTTGAGGTATTACCAGGGCAACTTCTAACGATTGAACCCACTCTTACAAATGGGAATAAATCAGAAGGCACGAAGGGTGGAGAAGAACTCATATTTGGTTGTGAATAGAGCGGCAATGGAAAAGCAACGTCTAGGCTGGCAAACTAGAGACAGAGTTGCTTTCCACGGTACGACGTGACGTGACCTGGTGATGATGCGTGACCGAGCGCCTTCAACTAGTAGTGTCCGCTAAAACAAAAATGGTCAGCATCAATGTCGAGGACCTATGTAACTATTTATTTTGGGGATTATTTACCGCTACACACCCTACCTAGACTAGTAGAAAAATACATATTACCTGGAACAATTATATATAGTGATAAATGGATACCTTACGAAACACTTTCAAATATGAGATACGTACACATAGTTATAGTTCTCAGGAAATACTTCGTTGATCTATCAACGGGAGTCCATTTAAATAGTATTAAACTAATTTGGAGTCGAGCAAGATGTCATTTGTGACCATACTTTGGATCTCAATGAATGTTTATATGCCGTCACCTTATCAGATATTTATATAAAATGCATCAGGAAATTAAGCCGAACGGATTCGAGAATGTTTTTAATAAGCTTTTGACAAAACAAACAGTAGTGTACCCTGTATAGATTTCAATTTCAACTATGAACGATTCATTGGAAATTGTGGATTTTTCATTGCATTACAGTTTATGGTTAAGCCTTAATATTACTTAAATATTTTTGGATGGTTGCATACTTCATCACTTATTAAAGATTTCTGTGGCGGAGGGATTCACATTAATATAAGTTTTGGCTTGAAGTTCCCTAATAAACCACTAGAATTCGGGGAAAAATCGGTCACTTTGATCTACAGAGTCATGATTAGTTAATTTCAATTAAGACTTTCAAGGTGATTTCACAGTTGCTTAAGTTTGGCCTTATAAGTTATTTCTACTAGACTAGTGATAGTTAATTTCAATTAGTTATTTAAAAATTACATGTAGCTTAGTACGAAGCTCTCTTTACCTTACTGTCATACCAACTGCAAATAAAATTACCCATATCTATTTTGCCTACTTATAAGTAGTATAAAATAATATTGAAAATGTCTTGTATTTTGTAATGGTAGTCGGGTGATTGACATGTGTACGAATCGTGGATAGAGGTAACATAAGTTATTGTTAGAATTCACTATGATTTACTGGTTGTGAGATATGATTAATAAGTTCTGACTTGTATTTATCGAAAAGGATCCTCGGACTACATCACAAATTGGTGGGAATGGGAATTCTACCATTGAACAGCGTGTTAAGCGCCCATAAACCTAAAAGCCATAGGTTCGATTCTCTCGTAAAATAAATGGTGTATACTTCTGAAGAGTCCTACACTAGGACGACATGGTTATTCAGTGCTCATTGATTTCCAGTGGTACCTAAGTAACATTAATCTGTGACGGATACAAACAGCTAAACATTATGCTTATCTCCACAAAACTACCTAATTTAAGGAAAGGAAAAGATTTTACTCATTGTTTTCTTTTCTGCATAACAGAAGTTTGTCATTAAGAAAATAAGAATGACAGATAATCGGTTTAACTTATTTCGATATTAGAATAGTACGTAGAATAATAATTTACGAATAATAATCGAATATGGTAGTCAATGACGAATGTAGCTACGCCCACCATAGCTCTTTTCAGTGAATGTATAAACATTTTATATACAACATAAGTATAACAACAGATGATTTAATTTAATATCACGAATTGGTCTGAATTAAACAACACTTGATCACCAGGAACTGACATTGAACAGCTGTTCCGTCCTTGTATGGGGCTCCATCAGTGCACATCCCAGACCTGATTGGGCCAGAGGGTCCTGGGTTCGGTCCTTGATGGGGTTGTGGATGGCACTTCTGAAGAGTCAGATACTTGGACCAAACAGCTGTCCAGTGTTAGTTTCTGGTTATCAATGTTTGTGTAATTCAAACCAATTCATGATATCAAATTGACACTTAACAATCTCCACAACACCCAATTACAATAAATATTACCCCAAAATAAATAGTTATGTAAGTGTTAGTCAGTGATGCTAACTATATTTCTGTAATGTACACTACGTGTTGAGGACATTCGGTTATGCATCATTACCAGATCATGATACTTCATGACGCAAAAGTCAACTCCATCTTAAGAGAACCGGCGTAGAAGCGGAGATTCTATTAACTTTCAGTCTACAATTAAATATGTCCTCCTGTTTATTCACAATGGTCTTCTATACTCTGTTAACTTGTGAGTTTAATCGTTAGAGGTTACATTAAAAAGACAACAAGAGCAACTATGTTACATCCAAAGTATTCGTTATTAGACTAATCAAATATAATTTACTATAATAAGCAAAATGAATACAATGAATTCAGCGTATAGTTTGATGTTTATAAAATTTGAAGATTTGTAATGTAGAAAGTGAATTTTAGTAGGTTGAATGTAACAGTAGAATTAGATGAATCAGTTCTTATTCGGCGGTTTCTCTTCGATTTCCGCCTGATAAACTAAATAACATTAATAATAATCATTATTATACTGATCGTTATACATGGTTGACATCTCAAAATCAGTTTAGTATTACTTTAGTTAAGTTGGATTGTGACTAGCAAGCGAAATCAGGGATGTGCGTTTCGTTCTATCTGGGACTCATTAACTGGATGTGTCTCAATGATGACGCTCACATCGAAACTCGAGTCCAATTCGCTTCGTGCCAAACGCTGCCGTGTTTACCACTAGCCTATTGTGTCCAGATAGTCACATTTGTTCAACGAGTATTTGTGTAATTAGGTTCAGCTTGTATCTTCCCGACACGAAGTGGAATGAGTTATAACCCTAGTGTGAACGTTAACATTGGGATCTAGGTACATCCAGCCTATGAGTCCTAAATAGAACGAAACGTGTATCCTAGACTCCTCTTGCCAGTCACAATCTAACTTAAAAACAACACCACTTGTAAATCTCTTTTCATTTTTAAATATCAAATCAATCCTTGGTGATGATGTTTAGTAGATTTTTTGTTTGTTTCTCATTAACATTCAACTCTTATATATAAAAAGGCATCAACAAATTAATGTATGATCAGATTGTTTAAAATATTGTATTGTCTCCTAGTGTAAACCATACCAACTGGATACATTTCATCTTCTTAGTAAAAACTTTGCAACTAGTACACTGTTTTTTCCTTATGTGGAACTCCTCAGCGGTGCGTATTCCGCACTAGGAGCTTCAGGTTGACAGCAAACGTCCAACCCACTGCACCATTGGGTCGGCATCCAATGGAAGAATTCCCACTTCCATCAATTTGTGTTATGTATTCTAGAATTCACGAATTAAGGAGATGCCTCTATACCTGCTAACGAACGTAGGACCAGCGGCACAACAACAGGTAAGCTAAGCTATTTCGCAGCGCCCCAGCCCAGATAACTAGAGGAAGATGTCCAATATCAGCAAGAAGCGTTTAATTCCACAGGCAGCCTGGAAGACAGACAACAACCAAGCATTTCATGCGCATATATACAAAAAAAGAGAGCGTCCTTGGAAGGTTGCAAATAGCGTATTAAAATAACGACTAGGTGGGAAACACAAACTGAAGGTGAAAAAGGAACTTTTTGGTGTGACAACGAGGAATTTAAATATACACAAATAAATCATAAAAATAACAGGTTTGTCAAAGAGAATTCTGGGAATCTGACATCCCCAATAATAAAGCGGAATTTGTGGTGCGCAGTGTTAAGGAGTTCCACACTAGAACGAAACAGCCATCCAGTGCTCCCTGGTTTTCATTGGTACCTTGCCAACATCAATCTATGACATATTCAATCAACTACATGACCAATCTCTATAAAAAGAATAACCATCTAAACTGAACTATATTTCTATTTTGCTTAATTTGTCAGCTTTTCCAAAAAGTATTAACCTGTTAACCAGTTTCCTTGTAAACAAATTTATTGTGTTGTGTATTTTCATTTACATTTCAGTTTTATCACTGGATGTATATAAGCAGTCGTTTACACCCAATAAAATTCATTGGCATCGATTTCTATTCAATTATGTCATTCACTCTTGTTTTCTTAAACTAGCGGGGGTGGGTGGGGGATGGAGGGAAGTTATGATCACTTGGAAGCCATGACAACCGATAAACGTTTATAAGAATGGTATTATAGTACAAGTTCTACTGGAGAGCTTTGATAATCACAACGTCAAGACAGTAGCACAATGAAAGAATAAAGAAGATAATAACAGGTTCTTTATTCAGCAATCAATGCCTACTTCAATGAAAATAAAATGACATTTACAACAGTTAGTGTTGAATACTTATAAGAGTATAGATTCATAGTTAACTCATCTCTTATAGTGTAGTAAATGTGTGTTACTGTGGAGCCTTTATACTTTCCGTTTGTATATATAAATCCTATTGATATTGAGTCTAATTCTGCCCAAAAACGCATAAAGCGGAAAATGTAAATGAAGTAAGTGATTCATAAGTGAAAACATAGCACTTTTAAGCTTTCTACAGGATTTCAAATGTTTATACTCAACCAAATTCATAGGGACAGTGAGTTTCCTAATCCCCCGCCGTTACCACCACATAATCTACTAACAGATTTCCATTCAACACCATATAGTCTTTTCTTAAAAGTTCAGTAATAATAAGTTTCTAGTAACTACGCAGTAACGACGCAGTTTCTGCATATTTAGGTAAACAAGAAGAATTGTTTGATTTTGAAGAAGACAGGTGAAGACTTAGATGGATCAGAAGTGAAGGTTACTCCAAGATAAATTACATTCCACATAATCTTTGTTACACAACCTCCAGTGTTGCGAAAATCATAGGATTTCATAAGGGTACTCATGTTTTTTCGTATCTTAGATTAAATTTAACAGTTTAACATTTACGAGTATTAAGTGTAACGCCATCCTAAATACACAATGTTTTAATATTCTCTCTGAAACTATTTATTTCAGAACAATTTACGAAGTAAGAAACAGGCATACGAATGGCAAGATCATCTACATGATTAACACAGGTATTTTTCATGGAAGAATGGAGGCCATGCAGGGTAAATTAGGGATGAGAAGGGGGAATAACCAACAATTTCAGGCACACCAACATCTGTTATCGAATGAGTGGAGCACACTCCTTTATATACAATATACTGTTTTCTTTCCGAGAAATAATAATTCGGCCTGTTGATTAATCAACATTATGTGCTAATAAAGGCACATTAGCTTAGTAATGTAAGTTTAATAAATGATTCATAAACAGAACTGTATATGAGAAGCGTGTTCCAGACATACTTCTTATCCATTTCGAAACTATGATGTTGTATCGGTGCACTTCAATGTAATACAACTGCTGCACCTAAACAATTTCGATTGAATCTGTGTACATATCTGTTATGATGCAAAGAAAATTGGTTGGTTGTAGTGAACCGCTTATTGGGTGTGTCTAGTTGATAAATGCGCGTCTGCCCTATGCCCACTAAGTCCCATGCCGTAGATAGAAGAATCAACCAGACAGAACCAGAATCGTATTGTATTTCAATCATGCCTTTACATATACACAAAATCAGACCACACACTAAACCAATCAGGAATCTAACAGTGATACAGAACAAACGAAATAGTGGTAGCGAATAGAGACAACATGTACACAATCAATTAATTGTAGTTCACAGTAATAAACAATATACGGATAGTAAATATACGAAACGGGAGGATCGGGTAAGTTTTCACTATCCACAACTAAAATAATTGAAATAGTATTCTAAAACATAGTTCTGAAAGTTCGTTACTCTTCTTTGATCGCCCAAAATGACAAAATCGATATAGGTTCATATACTCCTTTAACTTATATAGTAACAGCTTTTCCGTTGTTTTAAGGAAAGGAAAGGTTGTAACCAAAGGTCTTAACCTATCATTCCGTCGTATACATGCTTTTGGGTATTAGCATTACCTTCATTCACTTCAACATTTCTATTATAATATTAAGATTTATTAAAGATGCTAGTTAGTGGCTAACACAGAACATCAGCACATTTCTTACAACAGAAGTATACAATGTTGTTTGGTTTTATACAATGTGATAAGTTGGGCGCCTTCAGACATTCAAAATCGAGTTCCAACGAATGTGAAAAAAAAAAACATTTTTTAAAAAACTGACGAAGCAGAAGGCCTTTAGTCAGGTCTATAACATAGGAAACAATCGCTGAACGAGGAGATATAAGTGAGTGTTTAGAAGCTGCAATTATTCATGAGCACAAGAACTTTTATACTAAACATTTATATGTTGGTATGTATGTTTAACGTGAGAATGAATATGACTGGATTTTGGCATCTTGTTTGCTTTTCGATCACTTATGATTTTTAATTGGTTCCAAATACATCTCTATCTAAATAGTCGTTATTGACTTCTCATTATATGTATGATATATGTATATGTATGTTGTCAGAGGATACGAGAATTTAGATGCTGTCTGTGTATGATTCATAAACAGAACTGTATATGAGAAGCGTGTTCCAGACATACTTCTTATCCATTTCGAAACTATGATGTTGTATCGGTGCACTTCAATGTAATACAACTGCTGCACCTAAACAATTTCGATTGAATCTGTGTACATATCTGTTATGATGCAAAGAAAATTGGTTGGTTGTAGTGAACCGCTTATTGGGTGTGTCTAGTTGATAAATGCGCGTCTGCCCTATGCCCACTAAGTCCCATGCCGTAGATAGAAGAATCAACCAGACAGAACCAGAATCGTATTGTATTTCAATCATGCCTTTACATATACACAAAATCAGACCACACACTAAACCAATCAGGAATCTAACAGTGATACAGAACAAACGAAATAGTGGTAGCGAATAGAGACAACATGTACACAATCAATTAATTGTAGTTCACAGTAATAAACAATATACGGATAGTAAATATACGAAACGGGAGGATCGGGTAAGTTTTCACTATCCACAACTAAAATAATTGAAATAGTATTCTAAAACATAGTTCTGAAAGTTCGTTACTCTTCTTTGATCGCCCAAAATGACAAAATCGATATAGGTTCATATACTCCTTTAACTTATATAGTAACAGCTTTTCCGTTGTTTTAAGGAAAGGAAAGGTTGTAACCAAAGGTCTTAACCTATCATTCCGTCGTATACATGCTTTTGGGTATTAGCATTACCTTCATTCACTTCAACATTTCTATTATAATATTAAGATTTATTAAAGATGCTAGTTAGTGGCTAACACAGAACATCAGCACATTTCTTACAACAGAAGTATACAATGTTGTTTGGTTTTATACAATGTGATAAGTTGGGCGCCTTCAGACATTCAAAATCGAGTTCCAACGAATGTGAAAAAAAAAACATTTTTTAAAAAACTGACGAAGCAGAAGGCCTTTAGTCAGGTCTATAACATAGGAAACAATCGCTGAACGAGGAGATATAAGTGAGTGTTTAGAAGCTGCAATTATTCATGAGCACAAGAACTTTTATACTAAACATTTATATGTTGGTATGTATGTTTAACGTGAGAATGAATATGACTGGATTTTGGCATCTTGTTTGCTTTTCGATCACTTATGATTTTTAATTGGTTCCAAATACATCTCTATCTAAATAGTCGTTATTGACTTCTCATTATATGTATGATATATGTATATGTATGTTGTCAGAGGATATACGAGAATTTAGATGCTGTCTGTGTTTATTGAGTAACTAACTGAATAGAAGTTGATATCCTCACCTAAAAGTCTACCCATTAATCCGCTTACTAGTTGGAAACTTTAAATAATTTCAAGATATTAGATGAATTTTCACTAGATAAAAATTGTTGTTGGCATATATTGACTTCGAAAGTTCAGTTACCCAACATAGAATGCTATTTATCCACTTACCTTCCGTATAATTCTTGTAGTAACTTTCTTTTTGACTTCTCATTTTTTTAGAATGTAGAGAGATAAACCGGTTCCTCTGGAACAACAAACATCATGGTAGAATTTAAGTTAATAAATGGTAACAACTACTGGAATTTATAACGTAGCATTTGCAAATAAGTCTTGATTAGTCAATTGAAGCATGTAGTTTAATTTGTGGACGTTTTCGATTAAGTAACTTGTTCACTTAACTTACGTGTTCACATAAGAACACAAATGACGCAGTAGTCGGAATTAAGAAAATTAACTCCATTGTGAGTCTCATATATTTGTACATCACTGACAAAAACAACATCAAAATGAGTATTTATTCGAACAAGTAAAGTCTGGTAAAAATTAGTGCCAAAAATGAAAGCACTACATAATTAAAAATATATAGTGACCAGGTGTTCGTTTTCTTCAATAATTGCCAGGATCAGGAAATAATGCATAATCTAAGATTACCTAGGATGATATTCCTATGAAATAACCAAACCATAGAAGTCGATGCACCTAAATACAGAATGTCTATAGGGACAGAGATGGTCGAAAACGAGGAGATTCCGACTACACTCAGCTAGAAGAAACTAGATTTCAGTATCACAGAACAGAAGTAACCCCCTAATTGTAACTAATATAAGCTCACTAGTGCTAGCTCCTTGAGGTAATTCCTGGAGTTCTAGTGTGAAGACGTGACTGGTGGAGTTCAACTGTGTCGGGTGTGGGACAGTAACCCACCGATGGCATGGATGAGGTCGAGCAACATATCACGAATTGACTGAATTAGAAATATCAACCATTAAGAGCCGACTCAGTGGTCCAATGGTAGAGCGTTCGCCGCGGAGCCAGGGAGGTCCTGGGGTTGTGGATGCTCACTGCTGAGGAGCCACATGCTAGGACGAAACAGCTGTCCAGCGTTTCCAGGTGGTCAGTGGTTATTTGATTCACATCAATTCGTGATATCAAACTTGATAATTAACTATCTCCACAAACCCCCTAATTAGAATCACTTTTACCAAAGGATTTTTAATGCAACCATTTCCAATCAGTTTCATATAACGATCATACTAATGATATTCCAAATTGGCGCAAGTTCGTTTGCCTTTTATTGAAACAAACTATCACCAATGCATGCACCGCTACTCAAGAACCTGTAGTTTTCCACTATCTCTAACAGTTTACCACATAGGGTAAGCCCAGGTACAGACCCCTGTCAGTCATGACGAATTATTTTTCATTTGTACGTGGAAAAACGCATTCCATACCTACGAACAGTGGCCGCCAACGGATTAAATGCTATTTGGATGCATTATATGTTATCCAACAATAAGACAACATCATATATTTACGGACAAGAGGTTTCTCTCCAGATGGCAGATTAGCATTCTTACTCCCGTCCCCCCCCCAGAACATAATCCAGAACAAATAACGATGACAAAGTTGAAGAAGCATGTTGTTATTGGGTAATCCTACCTAATCCCATAGGTGGATTAAAACAGTGGATAAAGGTAACTGTATGCCCTCATTCTACCTGCGGTGTTTCTGTACAGTGCCTTTAAGACGTTAATAAACTCAGGGACATCTTTCTCCGATAGACAATTCTGGAGCACAGTGCTGTTCAATAGATTAAGGGTGGTTCTGATGTGAAGAATGACAACGATTGTTGGTCTGCAATACGTTTGACAGTGTTCCAAAGAAGGGTAAAAATGAGATCAATACATCCTCAACTTGATCGAAAACCAGACTACTCTTCACAGGTCAACCTTTTATGTGTTCTGGACAATTGGTGAAGTATGATGGAAGCTAATAGTTTGTAAATAATCTAGAACATACTGGTCCCTTGCTGGATTGATTGCGAGAGCTATATTTAAAGATGGGAAGGACAATCGCTCTACTCCATAGTGATGGGACACCTTCAGTATTCCAAACCTTTCCAAAATAACCATTTTTAAGGAGAGCTAAGAGAGAGGATACAACGTCTGGGCTTAGTGATTTGTAACGATTCAAAATTTGATCGACCAAATTTGATGACTTAGGAATGAAGTAAAGCTGGAATCACACAATTTGAAACAACAACAACAACATATGAATTAAATAGATACTTTCAGTGAAATACCAGTAGACTCGGTGAACTCATAAGTAAATACGAATATTAAAGATGATGTACAATCCGGTTTCGCATAAATATTGCTACTATAACTATATTTGTTATGCTAAATAACATGTAACCGTTTATGAAAATTAACGCAATATTTACACTAACTCATATTTAACAAATTAGGGAAAGATGCTGGAAGTGAGTAGGACACACATTGAGGAAATCATCCTACGGTGTCACAAGACAAGCACTAACTTGGAATTCTAAAGGCCAAAAAAAAAGAGGAAGACCCAAGAACACATTGTGTCGAGAATTGGAGGCAGACATAAAGGGAATGAAGAGCACTTGGGAAGAGCTGGAAAGTTAACCCAGGACAGAGTTGGTTGCAGAATACTGCTCGGTGGCCTGGGCTCCACTTGGGGTAACAGGCATCGATTGGTTGGTTGATACTTAACGAATGCCGCTATTCCATCACTAAATGATTATCAGGTTTCTGAGACTGTCATAGTAAAAAGAATTCTTAATACTCTCTAGTGTTTCGGAGTTATTCTCATACACGTCATTAAGTCAGGATTCTTGAGTTGTCATTCAAACTCTAATTACCATGTAGTTTATTTTTTTTCTAAATTGGATGTTTAGATTAAACTAGGCATTTGATGAATAGACATCAAATGTGCTGTTACTTGTATGTAATTTTTTCTATATCTATAACAAATATACCTAAATTATACTACATGTCGTGTTGGAGCTTATGGAGGACTGTTGTTAGAATTGATTACTTCAAGTGACGTTAGAGAAGGTTGTCCGCTTTCACAATTTTTATTTAATACTATCATTGACATGGTTTAGAGTTAACGATTTCGTCGTCAGGTTTCTCCGGAGTTGGCCTTCTTCCAGGTAATAAACTTGTTGACTTGGAATATGTAGATGATATAGTTCTATTGGGTGAAGATGCTGATAAGTTGATGACTACCTTAAACATGAATGTAAGAATGTCTGGGATGCGATTCTCTACATCCAAATATAAAATGTTGCTTTAGGATTGCCTTACGTCGGCACCTAAATTAATAATAAGGAGCGTAGAAGTTGAATGCGTTGATCGCTTCACTTATTTTGAGAGTCACATCAGTCCTCATGGTTTGGTGTCAAATGAAATCTTGGCTCATATACTAAAGGCCTAATTAGCTTTTGTCAGTCTTCGTTACTTGTGGCGTAGGGAGACATCCGTCTACTGACCAAAGGACACGTTTACTACACAGCAGTCTAATCAGTTCTACTTTATGGGTGTGAAACATGGACATTAAGAATAGAGGATATTCGTGGGCTCCTAGTAATCGATCATACATTTCTTCGAAGCATTGCTCGTATTTTCTGGGATCACTGAGTAAACAATACATGGGTTAGGAATAGAGTACTAGGTAAGTACGGTAAGTCTATTGATGAAGTAATAAATCTTCATCAGCTGAGGCAGTTACTATATGTGTTACATATGCCCGTCGACCGCCTACCTCGATGAGCAATGCTATCTCGTGTGGGAGTCGGCTGGAAGAAACCTAGGGTTGGCCAAACCAAAACATGGTGATAGTTCATGAAGTCATTGACGACTGGGCTGAGCCATGTTAATAGGTGCAGACTACCTGGTTGTGGTCAATGTGATGATCGTAACAAATGGTTAAAAACTTTAGGTGAAATGACTCAAAAACGTACTGGCACTGGTGCATCCACTCCCTACCTTCCTCTAAATTTTAAGTTTCTGAGCTTACCATAATTTTCTTTTTACTGAATCATATTTACTCAAATCTTATCTCCGATCTCTATACCTTTTCATTAGTACTAACTCTGTTACTACCTCCACTACTCTGAGATTTGACCCAACAGTTTAATCTCTATCTGCTAATTGGGATATAGTAACTTGAAATGATGTAACTACGTAGCAAGCTCTACTTTGTAACTGACTGATTAACTGACTATACCTGAATTAGCAGTTAATGACCAAGTTGAGACCAACTGAATACACTTGTCTCCACTTCATTAGATAATCAAAGTTAGTGTACAGCTATGCTTCTGGATATAGCTCATCAAGTCATCTATCCCAAAGCAGAGTAGAAAAACATATTAACTTCTCTTCATTTTAAAGCACTGAATGAGTTATGAACTAATCCTGATATGGGATCTAGAGTGGTTGTTATAAATAGATGTGGTTATCAAAGTAAAATGTTAATTATTCTAAGCCAAGAAAGTAAATTTCTTTAGTTAAACTAATGAACATGAATATTATTAGTAAAGAAGAATTTCATTTGTTAAAACCTATTGGTTGTTAATACCCATATTTATATGGGTTATTTAAAATTCATGAAATTAATAATCCTCCGAATCGTATTTTATTCATATGTCGGTCGCCTACAAAGAATCTCACAAGATGGTTGATAAAATTACCTAACCTTATTCAATGGAACTTATCTAAGTATTCTTTGGAGGATTCCTTTGAACTGTTTGATTATTTATGTGACATTAGCATCAAGAAAAAGAGAATGTGTTCATCTGATGTAAATTCTTTGTTGATTAATGTTCCTCTGAAAAAATACTCTTGGTATTTTATGTGTCTATATCTTGTGTAATCATCTTTTATTGCCTGTTTATGTAACAAATTCGTACAGGTTTGTCATTACTATGTACAAAGCCCAGTTCATATTCGAAGGTGAACATTTGCGATAAATTGACGGAATTGCAAAGGTTAATTCTTTAGGACTATTGTTAGCTGATGTGTATATAGCATATGTGGAAAACCTAGCCAGTGATTCAGTAAGGGAGATATGTCTTTACATACGGTCTGCTGACGATAGCTTAGTTATTTATGAGATAATCTACGATGCATACAATTTACTAAGTAAAGTGAATACTATCTAAAATCATATAAGTTTATTTTGTGAAGAGGACAAGAACAACCAACTTTCTTTCCCAAATGTATTAATCATTTGGATGGGTGATTACTCAATCAAATGTTCTATCTACAGAAAATCTACAGGGACAAAGCAGTATATGAGCTTTTAATAGTTATTGTCCAGGGAAGTATAAAAAGTTTTATTTGTTAGGATAAACCGTATTTGTACTAATGATACTATGGAACAAAATGAAAATCTATTATCAGAAATGTCTAATGGTAAAGTACTCGCTACGGAATTACAGGGTCATGGGTTCGATCCCAGATAGGGTCGTGAATGCACGCTGTTGGAGAGTTCCATACTGGGTCGAAATAGCTGTCCAGTGCAATTTGATAATGATCAATAGTTGTGTAATTCAGACCAATTCGTGATGTCAATTTGACAGAGAAGATAATGTTAAACGGATACCTAAGAAGGTTTATATATCAATGGAACGGTCACAGTATGGTGAAACCTAATATAATCCTAGCACCCAAAAATCAGTTTATATCAATTAACATTACAAAGGTAAGTCAAAATAGACTTCTTTAAAAACAAAGTCTTAAATGGGTTAGTGATAGAATATTTTATGCAGCCAAGTTAGTTATAATTGAAGTTGAGGACATCGATTTGCTACAAACTTAAACTGCGTGCAAATGAATGCGTTACATCCCAGTGTCTACCAATTTACGTGTATATGTGGACACACATACATAGTGAGAAGCAATCGTGATCTGCATTTGAGGTTAGCTGAACACATCCAAATGGCTCCAAAAACAAATGGACTCGAAAGGAGAAATAAAAGTACAGGATAACCAACGTTCATCGTTTATGGCTAAACACTTAGCTGAGACAGGTCACATAATTGATATCAAATCATTCTTTGTGGTACATATGAGAACATATGAGTACATATGAGTACATATATGAGTACATATTATAAAGTTTGTTGAAGCCTTAGATATACGTAAGTTCAACTTCTACCCCTCCCCCCCCCTATTTCGTGTTCATAAACAATTTGTACTTTAAAATAATTTGTCCATTTGATAAATTTTGATAATCCAATAAGAAGATGAAGTTTATCCGAGCTATGTGATGCATATTTGTGCAATACATTACGAACTATGTGATCACACATACACTTGTTAAGGTATTTATATATGAAAAAATAAAGATCACTAGACCATTAAGAGTATAAGCTAAGTAAACATAGGTAATAAGGAAAACAATGTAAGTCACACTCTACCATGTTAGGTTGAGGGAAAGTACAAATTGTTTTTGAACACGCAAGTGGGGGGGGGGTTGAACTTCCGTATAGCTAAAGCTTCAACAAAACTTTAGTATACGTCTTTTAGCACTTTTATATCAACTATGTAAGCTGTCTCAACTGTTTAGCGATAGACGATGAATGTTGGTTATCCTGTACTTTTATTTCTCCTTTCGAGTCCATTTGTTTTTGGAGCCATTTGGATATGTGTTCAGCTACCCTTACATGCAGATGACGATTGCTCCTCCCTTTGTATGTATGTCCATACATACACGTAAATTGATAGATACAGTGGGATGTGATGCATTCGTTGACGTGCTGTTTAGGCTTATTGTGTATCAATGACCTATACTTTTCTATTACAACTACCTTAGCAGTATAAAATGTTCTGTTAACAACTGACTTAAGCCTTTGTTTTAACACAAGGCTATTTGAGTCACCTCTGAAGGGTAACGTTATATAAACTGATTTTTTGAGTGCTGGAAATACAGTAGGTTTCACCATACTGAAACATTCCCATCGATTTATGAACTTCTTTGGATATCCGTTTAGCATTAACATTTCTGTCAGTAGTTTTTCATTTTCTTCAAGAGTGTCAAAAGTGCAAATACGATTAATCCTATTAAATAAAGCTTTTACTGGGTTCTTTTTATACTTCACTGGACAATAACTATGGAAGTTCATATACTTTCACTCAACCTACCTTGATAAAGTGTAATTCACAACATTCTGTTTGTTCCCTTAGCTTATACTCTAATTTATCCAATGACATTTTATTTTTTCATATGTAAATACCTTCACAAGTGTATATGTGATTAGATTGTTCGAAATGTATATTGTACAAATAAACATATTACATAACTCTAATAAACTTTATCTTCTTTATTACAATCATTGTCAAAATAATGTACTTTGCACTCTTTTCAGTGAATAGTCCCAGTCATATACACATTACTTTTGCAGGGGTAAATAATCCCCAAAATAAATAGTTACATAGGTCCTCGACATTGATGCTGACTATGTTTGTTTTATCGGACACTACTAGTTGAAGGCGCTCAGTCACGCATCATCACCAGATCACGTCACGTACCGTGGAAAGCAACTCTCTCTAGTTTGCCAGCCTAGACGTTGCTTTTCCATTGCCGCTCTATTCACAACCAAATATGAGTTCTTTTCCACCCTTCGTGCCTTCTGATTTCTCTCATTCATAAGAGTGGGTTCAATCGTTAGAAGTTGCCCTGGTAATACCTCAAACGTAACTTGGTCATATATCGGGTGCACTTCACTTTCATTTGAATTCCATAGTATTTTATAATCTTTATAGTTTATAATACAAATTATAAATCATATCATCGGTTATTAATGTTTAGTTTACTTTGATGTAGATTAATAGAACAATTTTACAATTGTCTAAGTATACATTAGATTATAATAATGAAATAATAGATTTATTATTGATAATATAAGAAATATTTAGTTGTTCCGATGTATATGTTGTATGTTGGGTGGGTGACGGAGGGGGTGTTGTGGGGTGGGATTGGCAAAGGGGTAATCAATGATTTCCATTAAGTAATTTCATAAACAAATATAATTTGTTGACAAAAAAAGAAGAAAAGAAGACAATAACAGTTTGTATACCTTCAATAGACCGAAATATGCTTCGAATATTTCTTTATTAACTTAATTAATTGTATAATCAAAAAAGTAATTGGTTTATTTATCATGAAATTAGTTCATATTTTATTGATTGTCTAGACAATAACTAAATGTTAAATCTAATTAAAGAATGAAGTAGTATATAAACTCTAAGTTCATTTATGTTTACTTAACCTTTGGTTGTAATGATAGATTTATGGAAAAAGGTAAGTGTTATGATATAATGTTCAAATCATAAGTTACTTCATAATGTATTCCTTTTTTGAAAATACAAGGTGAGTAGGGCGGGGTGGGAGGGAATTGAATCATAGCATAGCTAAAGCTCCAACAAATCGTAGTATATACCATCAAACTACTATTATGCAACACCAGAAATGGTGATTTGACATCAACTTTGTGACCTGTCTCAACTAAAGGTGCAGCAACAAAAGATGATAGATGTTTATCCTGTGCTTCTGTCTTGTATCTCTGAGGTCATTTGAGTATATCTTCAACTACCGTTACATGTAAATTACAGTTAGTCCTCCTTACGTATATGTGTTCACACATACGCGTAAAATGATAGATGTAGTGAAATGTGACGGAATCATTTAGATGCTGTTTGCATTTGTTTAGAATTATGCCCTATGACTATTCAATTAAAATGATATTAACAGAATATTATGTTCGGTTGAATTAAACAAGGCTATTTGAATCACCTCTTAGTGGTGAGGTGATATACGCAAACTTCTTAGGCACTAGGTATATAGTAGGTTTCAATATACTATTACCATTGCCTTTCCGATGATTTACAAATGTTTTAGGTATCCGTTCGACATCAATGCATCTGTTAACAAATGTTCGTTTACTTCAACACTATCATGTGTCCAAATACACTTGTCCCTAATGCATAAAATATTTACTACACCATTTTTATATTGTGCAGAACAAGAACTATGAATACATAAATACTGCCTAGTCCATGAAGGTTTTTTTCTTGCAGAAAGAACTTTTGAATAAAATATCCTCCCTCCGACTGACTAATACATATAAGAAACTTGGTTGTTCTCCTTTTCACATGACAGATTAATATGGTCTTGAAAAGTGTTCAGTTCAATTAGCGAACTGCTGGCAACACCGGGTCTATCACAAATGATTAGGACATCATCAACATATCTCCTACAAGGATATGTCTCAACCATTAGTTCTAAAGTTCTATCCATAACGCCTCCATCAATCTGACGAAAATCTTTACCGTCGAATGTGAATTGGACTTTATTAGTACATACTGATAATAAGTCTTTAAGAATTGTTAAAGGAATATTCAATGATTGTTTACTTGATGACATACCAATAAACATTTTTCAGTGAAACATTCCTAGTAGTGTTGTATAAAAGTAGTTTAAGATGTATAGTAAAGTTTATTGAAGTTATTTCTAAACGAAAGTTCAACCTCATCCTCTTTTCTTGTTCAATAACAATTTGTACTTACACTGAATCAATCCTCGTAGTACTGATATTATTTCATTTTTGTTTCAGTTATTCGTGGTAACAATATGTCTACAAATCATCCTTTGTAAAATTGAAATTAATGTACCTACGGCAGGTGAGATTTTCGAAAATGTTGTGTGAAGTGTTCTTGTTTTTTTTGCATGTAACTAGTTTGTACATAGATACAGTTTTAAACTGTTGAACAATGTTGTCATCTGATATTACTTATTATCAATAAGTAATATAATTGTTATCAAAGTATCTGTATCCTTCCGATAATGAACTGTCATTGGTCAATCACCTTTGACAAATGTGTATCATGAACAACATTGTCTCAATACATTAGTAGTTTACAAGTATAAATAAAATTGGTTAGTAACTAGCACAATCCAACTTTAATAAACTGTTACATAAGATTAGGTTGAGCTTGTGTCATCCAGTTGTGTAGTCATGGTCTGAAACTAGTCAACCTCTGTTGCTATATGTGCATCCTGAGCTGATTGCCTCGATATAGCAGTAGTTCACAAGTGATGTTTTTTAAAATTGGATTGTGACTGGCAAGTGGAATCCAGGAGGAGCGTTTCGTCGGCTGGGTGTACCTACATCCCAATGTTGATGTTCATACTGGGATTCGAACATATTCGGCTTTATGTCAAACGCCACCCCGTTCATCACGAGGCTCTCGTGTCCAGGTAGTCACACTTGTGCAACGGGTATACATGTAATATTAGGATGAAACAGCTATCCTATACTCCTTAGTTTTTATTGGTAACCAACCCATATCCTACCTGTGACGATTGCAAAACAACTAGAATATGAATTGTAGTTAGTATTCTACAGTAGTTTTATTGTTACATTGTGATAAATTTTGCTACACAAATATAATGTCACTTAATGATTACCATTTTCAACTTAAATAGCTTAGTGATGAAATCTTAAATTGTTGGCCTGAGTGATATATTTTCCAACCTTATAGGGATTATCAGTTCTCAGAAAATTACAAATACGTCTTAGTGACAAGTGATGATAACGATGGGACAACAGAATTTATATCTAACTACGTTCAACCCTAATTCAAGTGATGTTAAGTTACTTAAACATGATAACTTGACTAATAGAATTTATTTAACATTAAAAACGATTAGACAGTCATGAGAGTGATTACTACTAAATAATCAATCCTTGAACGCAAACCATTTTAAAGTGATCTCACTGTTCCTATGGCAAAACGAGTTTATAGTAGTTGTGCTGTGACTATAATCTGATAAATTTGAAAACAATCATTGGTTAGCACGATGCTTGAGTCACCAAAGCCTTCCTCATAAGTATATATAGAATGAACAAATACCTGAGAATGACGGTTAATGCCAAGTCATTTTATACATCATTTACTCGACTAATTAGCAACAGGAAAATATAGGGTTCGAGACAATAAGGATAATAATGAAATTATAATAATTAGGAAAGAAAAACATATATAATAATCATTAATGAGTTTATGAAAAGCTGAAAACTTTGAATGTTATAAATATCATAGTTACTGACTGTTTAACCAAATTCAACTCGACTTTAATAATTCTAATTGCTTAAAGAACAAACTTGACAGATTGTAATTCTTAATACTTTGTTTACATATGAGAGATTGTTTACTATTTGTTTTAATTAATTTCTATCTATCTTTTTTTTTTTTATTTTTGTTTTTCTAATCTAAAAGTTAAAGTAACACAATTATTGAATACATCTACAAAGACTACACCATTTGCAAATCCTATAAAATCGCTTTCATTACATTTCTGTCCATCAGCAAGAGCCAGTAATAAATCTGCTATTAATGGAAGTAAGTTTTATTTATTACAATTAAGAAATAATGAGAAAAAAAAAATAATGAAAATATATCATTTACATTAATTTATATTTAATTTTATTAATTTATAGATAATAAAACATTGTAATAGATATAAGTTTGATTAGTAGTATATTCTACAATTGAATGTAATTGCCTTGATACAACAGTAGTATATGAATATAAATTAAATTTATAGTGTATAACAATAATGAACTTAGATTAAGTAGATAAATTCAGATGATTAACATGCGATAGAATGAAGTCTTTATTCAATGTTTCATTTATCAACTACAATACAACTTTAATCAAACATATGAACTGTTGTTATATTGAGGCATTACACTCATGATGTGTATGTATGATAATATAGACTGATCAATATTATTTATTGAAGTTGGATTGTGACTGGCAAGCGGAATTCAGGACGCGCGTTTCGTCCTATTTGGAACTCATCAGCTGGATGTACCTGCATCCCAATGTTGATGTTCACACTGGGATTCGAACTCAGTCGGCTTCGTGTCAAACGCCACAGCGTTCACCACTAGGCTACTGTGTCCAGTTAGTCACATTTGTGCAACGGGCATATATATAACCTGTGTAATAACACTATATCGCGGCAATCCGCTCTGGATGCACATATGGCAACAGAAACTGACCAGTTTCAGTCCATTACAAATCAACGGGAAAATACAAGCTTATCCTAATTATATGATCAACATTAGTTTATGATAACACATCAATCTGAAGATTTATATAGTGGTATTCATTTGAAATTTGCGGTTATGTGTATTCAGGATTGAAGATGATCAGTTTGATCATGTTTGTGAACCTATTGTTCATCACACATAGTATCATATATTGTTATAGCGTAGTTCTCATAAAGTATCTGATACATTAATAAAGTTCAGTAACTTAAGCAAATTAGTGATTATTTAAACTCAATAGCTTAGTGGTTAAAACTTTGACGTTTAAAAGTGTATGGTATTGAAATGAAATTACAATATGAGACTTTCATCTATCCATATGATTAATATTAAGTGATTCTTAGAACATTCATTTGTATTTTGATCCCTATGGAATTTGATCAAATCTCTGTGTATTAGATCATATACAGTTATCAAGTAATTTTTATCTCACTAATCTACAGACAGTACGTGAAATATTCAGGTGTCCATATTATCAGTAACCTAGAAGATTCACTGAATTTAGACATTTGGATTTTACTCTACTTAAAGTATGAAGATCTTAGTTGTAATCCTTACATGTGTTGTTTATGTATATTATTGAAGAATCGTAAACTAAGATTGATAGGAAACATCGTTTGAATTAATAACATACCATAGTGAGTAGAATATAGTCTTCATAATTATCAATAGTCATATTTATGTATAGGCTTAGATACAGTTTGGACGTTTAAGCCAGTGTAGGTAGTTTCTTTAGGAGGTCACTTGGTGAAACTTTGACTGGATAGAGATAGAGAAACATCGTCAATCGTTTAAACCGGTAACCAAAATAAGTTGACAAACATTTCATTCCTTTAGGATACATTAGTTCATAAACAGAATATTTTCAATCTTCAAGTGAATTCCTCATTTTCACGTCTTCCTCTAACATTTTGAAGACAACATCCCTTGTCACATAAAAACAGTGAATAGGATTTACCAGTAGAATGCTATATTAATGTGATTATATGAAAGTATTTGAAGAAGTAGTATCAATCTCCCATTATCCAATCAAGATTGAGAATTCAGAAAACTCAGTCGTAAACTAAAACCAAACCACTACACAGGGCTTACTTGTTTTCTAGGATACTTCATTTAATATCATTTCTTAAAGAAAAGTTTATAACAATAAACTTAACACAAATGAACTAATCTTTTGTAATAGTATAAACAATCTATTTCTTGATAGTAAAATGAATGAAGTATAAAAAACATGTTTATTGAATTCAAATTAATGTATTCAGTGTTAATGATAATATATAAGAATAATTTAATATAGATACTAACATTACATCTTTACTTATTTTAGCTGGACTACAGAATAGAAGTGAAATTACACAACATATTCCTATTCAACAATTAGTTCCACCAAATCATGAATTAAAATCTATATCTATTAATTTTGATGCAAAATGTCTATCAAAATTGAATCTACGTAAGTAGTATATCGAGTTTATTAAAATTTATCAAACTAATTAACATATATATATATCATATATTATATTATATATTATATATTATAGTCGGGAGTGTGACAGTTATCACCAATGACAATGGATGATCATCGCGCTATATATCACAAATTGATGGAAGTGGGAATTCTACCATTGGATGCGGACCCAGTGGTGCAGACGGTTAGACGTTCGCGTCAACCTGAAGCTCCTGGTGCTGAATCTGGGGTGCGCACTGTTGAGGAGTTCCACATTAGAACGAAACAGTTGTCCAGTGCACCCTGGTTTTCACTGGTACCCTGAAAACATCAATCTGTGATATATTTAATCAAATATATATATTAATTGATATCATGCGTTCACGATTACTACATTATTGTATGATACATAGTGATGTCTTATTTTATCTCATATTTAATAAAATGCATATAACATTACATTCTGTACTAATTTACATTATATGTGTTCAGTATTCAATAAACTTGGCATCATTTAAGTTAGATTGCGATTGGTAAGTGGAATCTAAGACTCGCGTTTCGTCCTATTTGGGACTCATTGGCTGGATGTACCTGCATCTTAATGTTGATATTCACAGTGGGAATATACAAGTTTATCTTAATAACTTGGCATCATTTTCGAATGCATCTTACATTCAACGTAGATTACTATTATTGACTTATAGTTCTAGTTCATTCTTCATGAATTTTTACATATATATATATATATATATATATATATATATATATATCATAAAATATATTAATTCATGTCTATTGTCTATGCCGGTAGATGATAGTTATCATAACAAGTTATACCTTGATATCTAAAATTGAGTATGGAGTTGTTACTCTTTATCTATGGTCCAAGAAGTCACTGATTGTTAGTCTTAGTCATGTTGGTAGATGTATACTACTTAGGTGGAATTTGTTCGAATGCCGTAACTAATGTTTAGAGACTGAGTGACATCACCCAGGTGTATTTAATATTTGTCCTCCATTAAATCATGAGTTTAAAATTATTTCATACTTTTCTTATCCCGAACTAACTCATTCTCCACGGACCACATTCTGTATATCCAAGTAACTACTATTTTTACTAATTTGGTATTAATTAATTAATCTTGCTGTTTTGCTAAGTTGTGGCACATATACACCAAGTTCTGTGTTGTGCATACATGCATCTATCTTGCTGTTGTTAGCTATTCACCTATTACTTACAGATCTTATTCTTATTAGGATAACCTCTCAGTCGTTCATAACATTCTGAATGTTACCAGTAAAATCATAAAGGTATTAATGACAAAATAATTAAATTTTATATACCTTATCACTAATTACCTTAGTAGTGAGAACCCTAAATCCTACCGAGGAATCGAGCCCAGGCCCACAGGTTGACAAACCCCTAATCCCCAGCACCACTGGGAAAGTATCTAACGGTAGAAGTCCCACTTCCATCTATTTGTGATATAGCTTGACAATCATACAGTGTCATCGGCGGTAACTATCTCACTTCTTACTAGGTCTATAGGAACTTTTAGAAGATAGTAACTAGTAAGCTGATTAATATAACTGATTTAACGTGGTTTTGTAGAGATAGGTAATGAGTACTAAAGAATCCCATGCTAGAACGAAACAGCTATCCGATGCTCCCTGGTTTTCATTGGTCTCCAACTAACATCAATCTTTGACAAATACAGACAAATAAACTTAATACCACATACCAAAGAGTCACCTTAACTGAAAAATATTTGAACGATACATTCTACAAAAGAAGAAGAAAAATGAGTACAATCTGAATAAAACTTTTAAAAACTATAATTTAAAGGAATTTTGAATTCAATAAAAAAAACAAAAAAATAAAGGATTCAAACAAATCATTGATACGTTTGCACAAAAGTGGGAATTCAACTATTGGATACCGACCCAGTAGTGTAAAGGTCTGGGTGTTCGCCAACCTAAAATCCTATGAGAGGCAGAATCTAGAATGTGTACTACTTAGAAGTTCCATATTAGAACGAAATAGCTGTCCAATGATCCCAGGTTCTTATTAGTACTCTGCTTTAAATTCAATCAATTAAAGAGAATGAATAATTTGTAAATATATGAATTATAATTTTTTTTTTCACAGCACAAATCGATAATAAAGACAATACAACAATAGGAGAAATCGAAAAACCAGAACAAAAAGATGTAACCAACGAAATAACCACTACGAAAATACCAAAAACAAATAGAGAAACTGAAGAATCAAGATTAAATACACAATCAGGTATGCAAAAATTTTAAAAAAGTGTTAATAATAAAAAAGATGCTAATTACAAACAATGCCAGTTCACTAGAGAATAACTTCTTTAGGTAATTCCCGGAGTTCTAGT